>JAWWEE010000040.1:10067341-10091939 GCA_035221455.1 Xenops minutus
GACGTTGTCCTTTTTTTTTTTTTTTTTTTCAGAAATTGATTTTGGGGACATTTTTAAAAATTCAGCTAACACAAGATTGTCTTTTTTTCCATCTCTACAAGGGCTTAAATGTCATTCTGATCATTAAAAATAAGTACATAAAGCAAAAAAAAAATTTCTTGTTATTTTATAAACATGAACCTCATAGATTTACTACAGCAGTTACTCTTACAGTACTTGTTCATGCTTTGTGGTTTTCATATTAAGAAAATACAATGGGCAGTGGGGTAAGTTAGATCATGTGGACATACAGAACTGCTCTGGAAGTTGCCTTTGCATTCATGTGGAGAAGAAATGAAAGAGAAACTCAGCCAAAAGGGAAACAGTTTCACAGTTAACCCTCTGACATGTCAAATGATGAGTACCTTCCCCGTGGGAAAGTGGCACACAGCAATTGTATCAGCAACATGAAAGCTTCAGAGAGAGAATTCAAGCCCATGAGACTTGGAAGGTTGAATAACAGGAACTGAGAGAGGCAGAAAAATTCATCAACCTCACTTCCAGGGACCTGTTGGGGCCATCTAGTCTTCAAAGACAGGGCACAAATCCTACCTAAAAAAAACCCTGAGAGATGAAGTTGTTCATTAAGGAGAAGTTCAGAAATACCACAGAAGCTGGAAAAGGTAAAAAGTTCTGAGTGACAGGTTTCCTCCATTAGATAATATCAACGTAGCATCCAGCACTAAGGATGCTCCTCTGAAATCCGGAATTCAAAATGGAGGAGGGGGAAAAGCTTCATGAGAAGAGAAGATGTAATAATCAAGAAAAAAGATAAACATGTTTGCTACTTCAAAGACGATTATAGAAAGAGTTTTGCTCATCACAAATGTGATAGAAATCATAAGGAACCTGAATCACTCACAACCCCAGCAGGACAAGGCAAAGTGGAGAATAAAGGCTTGTTTTGTCCGAAAAAAAGGAGGCTCGAGGGAGATCTTCTCACTCTCTGCAACTACCTGAAAAGTGGTTGTAGCTGGGTGGGGGTTGGTCTCTTCTCACAGGTAACAAGGGGCATTATGAGAGGAAACAGCCTCAAATTGCAGGAAGAAAGGTTTAGATTGGATATTAGGAAACATTTCTTCACTGAATGGGGAGTCTGGCATTGGAATTGGGTGCCCTGGGAAGTGGTGGATTTGCCACCCCTGGAAATGTTCAAAAGTTATGTGGATTTTGCACATAGGGATGTGGTTTAGTGTAGACTTAGCAGTGCTGGGTTAACAGTTGAACTCAATGATCTTGGAGGTCTTTTCCAACTTTAACTATTCCATGATTCTATAATGGAAAGGCAAAATAACTGCAGGTTCATTGTAAATAAAGGTGGTCTTAATAGGAGAGATGAATCCTAAGGGGAAAAAAAACAGCAGGCATTTAAAATCAAGATGGTTGTGAAGGAACCTTTAAAATAAATGGTGGGGGAGTGCCAATGTTTTAAAGAAGAAACGTGGTGGAGTATAAAGGAGAAAGTATATCAGGAAAAATGAGTCCATTGAAGAAGACAGAATAATTCTTTGAATAGACATTAACTTTATCAAAAAATAGGGGCATTCCTAGATGAAAATTTTTCCTTCGGGGCAAGGAGAAAAGGGTCAAGGGTGTCTACAGAGAATCTGTTTGAAACCAAAGTAATTGTGGAAAAGACTGTGGCACAACTACACATAAAAGATGTATTAGTGGACCCATGGATATATACAGGGTAATTAAAAATTCAACATTGCTGCTTTAAGGGCAAGTCCTGCTCTACAAGTGTCAGGGGGTTCTGAAGAGGTCAAAAAATTATGTGAATAATTATTATCTGACTGATTTAGTCTAACCTGATTTTCAGAGGTGTTTTAAAGAAAACTGAGAAGCAAAGTGTTAAGAGAAAAGGTCATGGCACGTATTAAAATATTCAGTAAAATAGAGAAAACTTAGAAAATGAGTAAAGAAATAATTCTTATGTATCAAGGATGTCAGCAGTGGTTTCTGTAAGGATCTGTTCTGGGACCTCAGATGGTTAATATATTCATAAATGACCCAGAAAAGACAGTAATCGATGATTAGGTTTGCTGATGCTTCTACGTTATTAAAGGTAGTAAGATGAGAGCCAGCTGTGAAGTCTTGCAGAAGAACTGGCAAGACTGATTGGGCAATAAAATGTCAGGTGGAATTTAGTGTGGACAAATGTAAAGTGATGCCCCTGTGGGAAGCCAATGCAGCTTCAGACAAAGTGGTTTATTCTGAGCTGAGTGGGTTTTTCTCACTTAGGAGTGAGAACTTGGATGTGATAGTTTGTTCTACAAAAATACCAGGTCTAGACTTGTCAGGGTTATTAAAAAAAAATTGAAACAATATCAAGCATGTGATAAAAACTTGTTGGACAAGAGATAGATAACAAAGAAAAAACACCTCTTTACTACTGTATAAATTTACAACTCTCCCATGCTACACCCTTCAGTTTGAAAATCATGAGTGAGAGGTGTGATACAGATTTACAAAATCACATTGAACATAGAGAATAAGGAGACAGATGGACTGCTCGATAATAATTCAATCAACAAAAAATAATCAGTGTTCATCAATGCTCAGCATCAATAACAAAACTAGAGGCCGTAAAATGAAACTAGTGGGAGCATTTTAAAAACAAGGTAAGGTGGTTCTTTACACAATGGACAGTAGAGCTGTATTACTGCTTGCCAAAGCCTGTTCTGCATGCAGAATATTTAAATGTCCAAGCAGAGACTGGATGAAATTCTGGAAGAGACATCCCACACAGGGTTAGCACACAGACCTTTAATAGGCTGGGGAAGTCCACTGAGAGGAAAGCATTAGGAAGAACCTTGTCCTCATATGGCTGATTCTTTCCTTATTCTTCCCTAGAGATCTGTTTGTGGTCACTGTTGGAATCTGTGGTCTAGAAGAACTATTTGCCAGGACAGAAATTATAGGACTAATGTTCCTATGTGCTTATGGTTTGCAAAAGACGGTGACTACTTTGTCGTCAATGTGATCCAAAGACTATACAACAGAATAAAGCTGTATAGTCCAATTGCAAGTATTTGTCTAAAAAGAATATGCCATAACCTGTAGAGGAAATAGACATAGTTCTACAAAATCCTGGTTGAATATTAACAGAGTTTGCACTCTTAGGTTGCAAAACATTACACAAAGCTATCTGCAACATCTGGAGGCAAGGTTGTCTCATTTAACAGGGAGGATTATTCCGATTAAAACAGAGAGACGTAATAAGGTAGAAAGATAGGGTGGTTCTGTGCAAATAATGTAATGGGATTCTAGAATCTGAAAGCAACATATTTGTGTTGTAGCTAGGGGGTAATGAATAAAATAATGGTTTCAAACTTGTGTACCTGAAATTAATCACCTCAGAATTCAGCAGACTTCGAAGATGTACAATGATATTTCAGTACAATGATATTTCATGTGTGCCACAGAGATTTAAACAATAATACAGGGGATTGCACACTTTGACTGAATAGATTTTGGAATCAATCCCTACTGAGCTGGAAGTTTTATCAACAGGATGTAAGATCCCTAGCATTTTCAGCATGCAAAACAGATGATCATCTTAGATATGCACCAGGTGAGTTGTAACCAAAATGCCTGTTTGCTTCCGGTGACCTTAAAAGGAATCTAGATAATTATCTCAGATACAGAAAGCTGCAGTCCTGTCATCTCAAATTTATGTGAAATATCACAGATGTTCATATTTTGAATAGAAGAATAATTTTTCTTAATGGGATGTACCTGTAGTTTTGCAAGACTGTCACATTACTCAACAGATTCCACAGATGAAATCCACTGCCTTTTATTCTTCTAACCTCCAACATATATGTTCCCTTTCTACCCCTTCTCATTGCTGTTATTTTTGTCCTTTTGGTTGTGCATTTCAATTGTTTTTCCTAACCATAGTTCTATCCCCATGGACTGTCCATTTTCCCACAAATACGTGACTGTCTTCCCCTCCCCTCTACTACAACTGATCTTCTCCCTTGCTTTCCATGTCTAGATTAGGTGCTACTCCTCTACCTCCATGTCCCATCAGTCAACATTTATGTCTTCTTTAAAGTGAAGTCCCTTTTCCCTTTCCAATGGCTTCTGTGAGGTAAGATAGGCTGAAGAACATAAAACAAACATCACATTGTCCTTTGAACATCTGGCATTCCAGCAAAATTCCTAAAATATTGTCAGCTGATTATGCAAACCCAGTGAAAAGACTGCTTTTCAAGGAATTTAGTAGCTATTGCATAGAATAAGTTTTAAATCATACAATAAAAGCATAAATAGTCAGGGTTTATTTACACAGTTACAAACACGGACAGTATGTACCTGTGGTTTAGTACTAGATCAGTACAGAAAAAGAGCCATTTTATAAGATGCATATTCTCCAATATAAATTAAATATTTTTACCTTTAAAAGAAAATACAAATTACATTCTGACTCTTTATTAGCCCATTGACATCTTTTACATTCAATTAAGCAGAACAAGTTTTCCATCACAGTTTAAACACAATCAGAGCATGAAGAACTGATTTACCAGTTAAAAAACTAAAACCATGGTCTGTTGAGCTAATTTTTTTACAATTGTGTTTCATGAAGATGCACAAGAGTACTTTTCCTTTCAGTTTATTTGGCTGCTTTAGTTTAGTGCTGAGCTGAAGCAAAGCTTTTAGATCCAGAGCATGTTGAAAATGTAGGAAAGCTCATTTTCCAGTTTCAGTTTGTAAGTAATGAATGACGAGGAGCGAAATGGTGAGACTTACGCATTTTAAAAATGTGAAGAACATGTCAAGCAGAAAATATCAATTGACTACTGATGGCTATTATTTTCCTCATTTAATACATTAATGAATTTTGCATTAAAGCTTGACTTGAGGAGTCTTTTAATGCAATTTTTGTAGTTGTAAGTCCCTGATAAACAGTATCAAAAAAAGCTAATTTTTAAATGAGTGTCAATTAAAATGAATTTCCATTCAAATGCAACTTCACACAAATAATAATTAGAAAGACAAACTATCCACTAAATAATGAATTCAGCGGTCATTGATTTCCAGTATAATAAAATTATAAGTACTAAGTAGAACAAGAAAAACATGTAGGTTTTTTAATAACTTAAACAAATATGGAGCAAACATGCATCTTTCACTGAGCAAATAGCTTCATTAAATTTATCAAATTATATCAGCTAATTAGAACAGTCTATTTTGCAGAATATCTTAGAGAAAAGGATAAACATTATTTAAATTAATGCTTGTTGATTTAATGATACTTAAAAGCACTATGACATAAATCACCCATCTTGGTGCATGTTTTGCATATACATACTGGTTTTATGTGCAGGCAATGACATCTCATTTGGTAAAGGCTGAAATCTATTCCTGTTCCATTGTTAGCTGTTGAATATTTACATTTGCAAGTCTGATATTATTCCACCATCTGTGTTTTTGAGATGTCTGTTCTAAATTACTTAAATTGCAAGCATTGCCTTCTTAATCTGCCAGTACAAGATTTTGTTAAGAAATCTGAGTACAAATAGAATTTCTACAGTTGTCATAGATGTAGCTAAAGCGTCTAGATAGGGCAGACACAGGAGTGAGTACATCTGCATTTTGAACATTTGCAAGTGACAGTGTGATTTGCAAATAATGTGAAAATAGAAGTCTCATAGTAGAGCTACAGGATGTGAAATGGTAGGAAATGATGAACTACTGAACTACAACACTCAGCTGAAGAAACTGAACACTTCACATGATTGTGCAATGCCTCCAACCTCTTTATGATTGTCACCTAGGATAAATCAACATTGAGGATGCTGAAAGGCAAGATTAATTTCTAAAGGCATTATGCACAGAAATAGTGCACTTGAAAACTCACAAAATAAAGAAGGAAAACTCAAAATATAAAAATTGTATTTAGGAAACCTCTTTTGACCTAATTTACCTTTGCATCAGTAATCTTGTGGAGCTGGCTACAATAGTGAAATGCACATTTGTACAGAGTAAGCAGCCAGTTCACGCTGCATCAGAGGATGCAAGAGTGAGGGAGACTAGTGTAGCAATCAAAAATGCTGCATTACCTGCTAAGCAAATCCAGAGGAGATATGACACTGACAAGCAACAAACACAGGCCAAATAATTTCTCCCTGCCTGTTCATATTTGCCAGAGGGAAAATATATACTTCCAAAACACTTGATAAATTCAAATGTAAATACCCACATAAGACTTGTCAGATAGAATAACTGTAGAACAAGCTGACTAATTTGAGGATATAAAAAAAACATAGTCATATAAAAGGTTCAATTTTCAGAGGACATGATTTGTTGTAACCATTGAAACCTTTGAAAAGCCACAGGAAAGGACCGAAGTTTCTTTTAAAGTTGAATCATGAAGCATTTATATGGGGCAACTTACATATAAAATCATGCATCACATTGGAATTACACAACAAATTGGGAGAATGCAGATGATTCAAACAAGATTAAAACTTCACTGCTTGCTCATCTCTGGCCCTTATTAAACAAACAAACAAACAAACAAACAAACAAACCACTAAATATTTAATGAACATATTTTAAAAATTTTTTCAAGTAAATAGACTACCAGACAGACTAAGAAAAACAGTTTACTGAATAATTAGCTGACACAGATGCATTCAGGTAGGCATGGCCAGATGTAATTCATCCTTGAATGATTAAGGAAATAGATAAAATAAGCTCTGATTATTTCCTTTTAGAAGTTATGAGAGACAGATAGCATCTTGAGAACTGGAAAACGACTACCAAAATCTCTATCTCCAATGTAATGGGGAGAAAAGAGGACTCAGTGAAACACAGATCTAATCAGCCTAGTTTTAAATCTTGAAATACACAGGAAAATTTATTAAAGGTTCAGTTTGTGGATGTCCAAAAGACGATTAGATGATAAACAACAACCAACATGATTTTGTCAAGAAAATTAATATGAAACCACTCTAGTTTCATTAAATAGCTTGTTAGATAAGAACAAAAGAAAACTATATAGCTTATTTTAACATTTCTGACATTGTCTAGCATGATGTTTCTCAGTGTAATTAAGTAACAATAAGTACTAACTCCAAGATCAGTGAATAAATTAAAAATTGGATTTCAAATTGGCTTTTACTTATGGTCTACTCTTTAAATGTTTTGCATAGTCTTTACATGTCTAGCCTGTTTTCCGTTCTTCTCAGAAATACCTATTTAAAGAGGAGGCTGGGCATGTGTTATGTTTTTTAGCTGACCTAGAAATTTCAACTATTTTGCAGAAATTCCAGCAGATGAGATGCACTATATTTTCTCTTTCTAGAAACTTAGGCACCTCTTAGATGAAATATGGCAAATTAGTTTGGACTGATCTGATTTCATAAACCAATATTACATTTAATCCCATTTTCCATTTATCTCCATGTCTTAATTATTCTTCTCTTCCAAATTTGTTCAAAAGCTTTTCATTATACTTGGGTCAAACTGACAGATATCTAGTTTTCAAGATTACATTTTTTCTCCTCTCAGATATCATTACTGCAATGCTGTTCTCACCGCTGTACTATCTCCAGTTTGACGGATTCAATCCAATTCCTTGCTGCCAACTTTGAAACTTAATGTACTAGTTCTTCCCAGTATCATGCAATGAACATTATTCTTTCCCTCCAGACTGAGCACAGGAACTTTGCTTCCACCTAAAATGGACAGGCACATTCATCACTCTTTTTCTTAAAACTACAGGAGTGATGACAGATGTTGATGACAACCTTCCCTTCAAGGCCATGCTTCTCCTACCACCCTGTTCTCCAGACGTGAACTCAGCCTACACTGAGCAGTAATCACCTTTCCTTTTATTCAAGAAAATTCAGTTTGTCAAGAACTATGTCAATGGCTTCTTGCAGGCTGAAAAACAACTGATATGTAGCGCTCCAGAAGGTGGAAGTACCTATCCCAAGTGGTGCTCATCTGTTCAGCACTCATGGATAACACAACCTGTGGGCTTTTTCGTTCGCTTGTCTTTGTTCTTTCTTCTCTCTGCATCATCTTCATTTATAATATACATTACTGCAGTCGTCTCTTAGCACGTTGAAAATATTTTGACTTTCCTCACTTGAAATATAACTTACTGAAGAATTCCTGCCAAAACACAGTTCATATATAATACCAAGAGTATTCTCCCTCTAACCACCTCTGTTAACATCTCAGCAGTTTTCTTCAAGAGAGAGCTTTCTGATGTTTTGTCCTTGGCTGCTTGAGCTCTACAAGCCTAGAATTAAATGTTTCTATAATTCCCAGTTTCTTGGTTAATCATGCACAAATTTTCTTATACTGAATAAAGCAAGCTGAAATTTTCCCAGTTAGTGGTGTGCCTGATTTACTATTATTTCGCTCTCTATGCATTGTACTAATTCTAAAGCTTAATTATAATATGGCACGTCACTAGTAATTTTTTCCATGTAATCCTACAGAACTGATAGCATGTATTTTTCATTTTTGTCAGAGTTAGACAGATTTTTAATCCCCTTGCATATTTTTAATGGGACTCTATTGAAATTTTGAAATAATATTTATCTATACGTACAGGTATAATAATTAAATTATTGTTTGCTTTCAAAGCAGTAGTCATAGAAAAGAATAGATCCTGTTTTCAGTGATGATATCTCTTTTTAGAGCTTTGGACCAAAATCCAATTTGACTCATACAAAAGAAACAGTAAATTCCTGTGAATTCCCTGTAATTTCCTTAATTCCTGTAAATTCCTTAACAGCCAAGGTCTCGGACATACAAAGGATGTAGGGGTTGAAAAAAATAGTGATGATTTAAGAGCACAGTTTCAAATCCATGATTTACAAATTCTGCACTTAAAGGCTGCCTAACTCTGCAATGGCCAAAGCACCATAATACTTCACGTTTTCATTTGTTACATTCCTAAGCACATGAAGATCTGCCACAGCTTCTGATTTCTGATTTCCAGAATGATATTTTTCTTGACTAATTTGACCTCTTTGCTGCTCAGCTTATGCCAGCACACCATCTGGAACAAAAGGTTGGTCACACTTACCTGTCTCCATACTTTCCATAAAAAGGAAATTACTTTCTCTAATAATATACAAGTAAAAAGGCCAGGTTATCACAGCACACTGAATCTCAGTTGATGGGTGCACAGTCTTGAAACCTCTATAACAGATGGGCATTTTCCATATCAGAGATTGCTGCACACCTGTATAGAAGAATCCCATTTGGACTTTATTTTAGCAGAGAAAAGGAATTGAACTTCAAGTTAAAAATCTGCTGAAAACTGACCAAACCACCCAGGCTAAAAAGATAGTTAAAAAATTATTCTAGTACGTGAACTAAAATTTTAACAAATTTTAAGGCTCTATTTGTCTTACCAGGGTGCTCACACTGAGTCAAGATACACTCTGTGCTTTCAAAACCAGGATGTAGTACAGTCTGGAAAAAATTCAAAGTAGGCAGGTTGATGGCTAGGGCTTTTACTTGGAAAGGTGGAAAACTATGAATCCACTTCACGGATTTTGTCTAATTTTTATTCTAGTGAATGTACAATGTCAAGTGTATGAATAGTCCAAGGTGTAAACCTTGATCAGGCCTGGAAAAACTTACATTGGGAACTCAGAATTATTACACTAAATAATACGTAATACAACATGAATAGTCAAATGAAGAAGAAAAACTGTCTTCAAAATGGAAAATGCAAGCTTACCATAGCCTCTGCAGTCATATCTGACTGTCACTTTGATTCCAAACCCAGGGCCAAGCTCATTAGCAGCGGAAGACACCAGAATGAAACTGCTTGTGCCTGATCCCAGTGGCTGAAGCAGGCTACTCCCAGGAGCTGGACAGCCATACGCCCTGGCATTAAAAATTGATTTCTCCCCAAAGCAGAAGGGCATGCCAATCCAATCTGCCAGCATTTCAACACAGCAGATCTAGGCATAGAAAATGGAAAGGCTAATGGATTACAGATAATTACAAGCTATAATACTCTTACTCTACATTTGAGTGTTGAGGTTTATTTATTCCAAATTGGACTGGAAGAATAGAAGGGAACATAAGCAAGTAATAGCTCCTGTTGCTACTCTGTGTGAGACATTTGAGAAGAGTTTGAGAAGATAAGGATTTATGTTCACGTCTCATTTTTCAAATAGTCAAAAGAAGTGTAGAAATGAAGTGTAGAGATAGTCATACCCAGAATATATTAGTCAACCTGCAGTCTGAAGTGTGTAGTCTTCAGTGCATAAGGAATCAAAGGGAAGGTACGGTGAAAGGACACACCCTCTCTCTGTGAGTTAATGAAATGGCGCATACATAAGTTTTGGTCAACTGCTGTAAGACCCTGAAATGATTTATCGAAGAACCTGCTCATAACAACTGCCTCGATTTCTTCTTTAACCTCCCCCCCACCTCTTTTTTTTTTTGTTCTATTTTTCTGTTTTCTCTCCCCTTTTTCCCTTTCTTGTTCAAGATATCATACTTTGAAAGAAAGCTTTGGAGAGAACAGTGCTTCTATAGTGCAGGGTGCCTCTTCAGGAATTAACTTGTTTGGACCTGGTTCATGGATGGGATAGTGTCATGCTCCTAAGGAAGGCAGAAAGCAAGCTACATGGGTAGAAAAAGTTGCATCTCCCTGGCCCTACAACTAACAGCGAGTTAGACAACCAACGATCTGATCCCCTTCAAGGCTGCCTTGGATGAACAAACTAATATGGTTCTCTGATAAATAAGAAGAAAATACTAGATTTTTGTAGAGACATTATATCAGTGCTTTAACAGCAGTTAATCACTGATACTAGAATATTACATCTATTCTTGCCATAGAGATTGAAGAAATAGAGAAATAAAGAGAGGGTTCATGATGACTGAAGGTTTGAAAAACACTGTGTGCAACTAAATTTTCAAATCGCTGAATCCATTATGCTTTTAAAAAAAAGTGATTTGATTATGGGCTGTAAATTCTAATTTGGGTATCAATCTGATTGTAGCTGGCTCATCAATCTCATATACAAAGATAAAAAAGATTCAGTGACTGCAAACTGAAGAAAGGAAAGTTCAGATTCAGAAGTAAAAGAAGGTGAGAATTTTAAGAAGAGGCATAATTAACCACCGAGATAGCCTAATAAAAATAATCTTATGTATATTGTTAGCTTGTTGGTTTTTGGGTTTGTCTTTTTTTTTTTTTTTTTTTTTTTAAATAAAAGGAATATTTAATTCAAGCAAATTAATTCAGGAAAGACTTATGGCATGTATTATTCAAGAGTGTAGAACAGCTGATGGTGATGATGATGACAATAATAATAATACAGAGCATATGTCTATTCGGAGTGGAAGCCTGAGCTTATTTAATCCACAAGTGTTTTGCCACTGGCTTGATTTCATTGTTGCATTTGATTATATTAAAAATTCTTTCACTACACCAAATTTACTGGTAAAATGAGCATGCTCGAACTCCAGCTCATGCCAAATACATTATTTCTGAAATAATTAAAAGACAAGGAGGAAGAACTTGCTGAATATGATTGAAATCCTGACATTGTTTATTCATATTCACAGCAGTGTAGCACAGCTCTGCCAGGGCAACTGCCTGTGGCCCAAGCTCATGAAAAGGATCTGCACAAAGACAACACTGCAGGAATAAAACATTTTTTGAGGTTTTTAAGCCAGATTTCCATGCACCTGTCTACAGTATACCACCACAAATAGTTAAACTGGCACAACTGAAAACACAGCTGATTATTCCAGGACAGCATGATAAATAGTCAGACCTGGCTTTGGCAGGGGGGAATGGGAACTTTCCAAGCCACAAAAATTATGTAACTATCTCCTGGAGCAGAATACTGGGGAGAAGAGGACAGGACTGGCACATTGACCTTTCATTGCCAAGGTTGTTGAGGCAATAGATTTTTTTAATGGAGTATTTTTGCAATGTGTTCCTTGTGCTTGTTAATGAAGAGTAAGAGCTGAAGTGCTTTTACCTCAGAACAGTTTTGATGTAAACTGCAACCTCACATTTCATTTGCTAATAGACATACTTCCCATTTCCAGTCTCTAAAGGAAATAATACACAGTCTTAATAGTATTCTTTTTTTTGAAATTCAGCCTCTCCCATATGCTGTACATCATACCCGGCAGTCATAAGGGAGGGAGAGCAGGACTGTGTTTTTCTTAGTGTTGAAAACTCAGTGAGCTGCTGACTCAGAATCACCTTGTTTGAAGATATGCCTTCCTCACACACTAGTCCTTTGCTTAGACCACTAGAGCCATTTAAAGAATATTTGATTTGCCACATGGCAGCATGAGTTTTGAGTAATATACCCATAGCACTTACACTGTGGCTCAAAATAGCATCCATATACAGTTACATATTAAGAAGATGATTTATTCTTAGCATACAGCCCAGAGCATTTTTTAATGCCCACATTTCATATTGCATTTGTCTTTGATTTGTGCTATGGAGAATCCCTAGTTAATGCAAAGTGCATCCAACATAATTTTTTTAGCATTTTTGAACTGATATGCTAATTTTAGACAAGATTAGTTATTCCCTCATCTAGCTACTATATTTTGATCTGTTGCTAACAGGCCTCAAGCCAGCTTTAATATGTCATGTCCTGAAAAAAAAGAGGAGAGAAACTGTACAAGGGATACATAACTGTGTATTTCTATCTGCACAACACATATAGGGTAAAGAAACTCAGCTGACGATGCCCATAAGCTTCCAGGTAGACAGTGAGGTAGCCAAAAATCCATCCTCAATACCCCCTTGTAAAGCTTCTGGAGGAGATCACAGCATTTTAAGAACCCACAGCCCCATCATTGCCCCTGACCCCAGTGAATTATTCCAACTATCTCACCTGTGATCACCAAAGCTTTTTTAACAGAGGTGGAAGCAAAGTCAGGGACTCGATTCAGTTTAGTTCCTCACCTTCGTGGGATCAGCTGGATAAGATCCCTGCTTTGTTGGCTGGGCAACTGCTGGTACTGTCACAAGGGAGAGTGGGAATGTCAATCTGAGAGGGAGAGATCTTTGAAAGAAGTTCTTTGATCTGTCTGGCCAACAGTTTACACATTTTCCATGTGTATTAAATGCTCTTTACTAAGAAATTAGAACATAGCCTGTAAGAGCTGCTATAAAAACACTAGCACCTGTATTATTACACAGCATTTACTAGGTTTTATAACAGGCAGTCTTAGATTTAAAACAAAACTGCCAAGGCAACTTTCTCTTGCACAGAGCTGACTTTAACAGTCTCTAACCCAACAGCTTCTATATTCATTCCCTCCTTGCCACTGCAACCCCACAGCCCTGCAGTACAGCATTGCCACTGCTAAATTAGAGACCATACGGACTGAGGCTTGCCAGTGCTGCTCTGCCTTCACTTTTCTTGACCTGCCTGCACCTCTACAGTGTCTATGGCTCATTTGCACTCCTTTTGTTTATCTTTATGTGGTAAAACAGATAGCTGTAACAAGCAGTTATTCTGTGTAGAATGAGATAATTACAACTCTAGCACAATGATATGTAGAGAAATACAATCCTGCTACAAAAGCAAAAAAGACATAGAAGAATGGAAGTCTGGAATGATAAGCAGTGAGCACAGGTTGGCACTGGGGTGCCCTCAGATATAAATCACCCACCAGCAGCACAGCAATGCAAACCAGGAGTTGGAAAGATGTAAGGGCGTATGGTGATATGCAAAGGGGGAAGATGCTTAAACTGCTCTGATATTGAATAACCTCTTGTTATAGGAGATGCATTTTCAACAGGAAAACACCACCAGAAAAAAAATTACATTTTTAAATGAATTTTATATTTCCATCTTTTTGCAAAATAAAGATTAACAAAATTAGAGAATTTTTCCTTATTTTTGTTAAGCCAGAATTTTTCATCTATTTAGAGAAATTGGATTTGCAGTTTTTGCATAAAAAAATTTGTATTATATATTTTTATTATATTTCTACATGAAATATTCTTGATATTTCAATACCTTCTCTTTAGGAAACATGTCAGAATCAGCTTCTTTGGGAGAGAAAAAACAGCTTCATGAACTTCATGATCTCTCTGAACAACTTGATTAAGTCTATTATGACTGAGATAAGTAAACAATTATTTTACAAATTGATGTTTATTAGTTCTGAAATATCCACTGATTTGTTCCAATTAAAATTAAATAAATTACTTTGTCAAGGTCATGTAATTCCTTTCAGAGTGTAATTTAGACCTTCTTCTCTTTGGATTTCAGGACTTTACGCTGGCTTCTGTATCTGTCATTCAAGATACTCCTTAACTAGTAGAAAATATTTCTTCGGCTTCTCTTAAACTCTTCATTATGCTATTGATTGCAATATGCACCTAGCTCAATTAGGTAATTAAAAATTTCTCCTTTTAAGCATGCCAAATACGCCATTAAACACAACTCTTCAGTGTTGATCAGTACTTAAAAGCTTGGTTGAATTTGGCCTTAGAGAATGTTTCTACTCTCAGAGCAGCTCAAACAATACCTCTCTTAGTAAATTATGTCCTTGTCACTGATTAATCTACTTCTGGTCCCCTTCAAAAAGAAGAGTGTTACCTTTTGATTTAGAACTAGATCTCAGTGCTTGGACTACAAAACCTGCTCATTTGAAGAAGCAATTAATGTCTATGTCATGAAATAGAATATTTATTATCAGGTTTAAGATGTTTCATTAGAGGTACAGCTTGTTCCAGGGAAAAATAAAATAGTCACTGTAACACTGAGCACTGTAATGTCCTAATGTTTATGTTCTTTGGCTCCTTATCCTCAGAAAAATTCAAAGTGGTGCCAACAGTAAGAATTGTGCCAGCGAAGAGCCACCAAAACATAATAGGACACACAGGAGACAGAGGTATCTCATAAATCCCATCTGACCCCAGAGCACCCTACAAAGTCCCTACTTGGATAGCTAACTCAGCTCCCATCAGGGCTACTCTCTACTTTGTACAAACAGACACGTGCCAGCGGTCCCTCGTCAATACGAGTTGGTGAAATACCTGAATAATAAATTGCTAGACTTTTGTGAGCATACACTGTCCTAGTTCTGATGCATGTCCAGGAAATTAAGAATTGTCCACTGCTGCAAATACTGCACCGGGCCATGTCGCTCTTAGATCTGCACTAGTACAACCATTCCTACTTCTCTTAAAGCACCCAGGGTGGATGTTATTTCCATGCTTTCCCCTTCTGAACAGGGCAGTCCCACTCTTCTCCACAGTCTAAGGTGGGGAACAAATCTGCTCTACCTGTTGAAATTGTAAGAGATTATATCCTTTAATCTGTGAGATCTACCATCTCTAATTTGACTTGCAGAGATAAGGAAAAGGAAGGTTTCTCTCAGTATCAAATCTATCACATCAATCAATTCCATTCAGCAGGAACACATTCATGAAGCTTGATGGGGGACCCACATGTCAGCTCAAGCATCTCCTCTTCAGTATCCTTCTCTGCATCTCCCATGTGTCTTCAAACCCACCTTCACTTTTTAGGGTAATCCTTGTTTCAGGGCCTCAAACTAGAATAAATCTTAAACCTCTTCATATATAATCTAGTTATGCATCTGCCCCAGACATGATTTCTATATTTTCTTCTAGGAGGAATGAACATTAGTCGTTGGACTCAAAAGTAATTATTTTACTGCATGTATCTATTTATCTACCTGAAACTGCAGCCTAAAGATGCCTTTCCTTAGCTCTTGACCCATCTTATCTTCAGAAGATGCAATGACACTTGGTAGCATCTTTGTCATGTAACATGACACATTGCCCTTTCTTCATTTTAGGTGATAATTTTTGCCCTCTTAAATCCAGCAAGCACAAACAGAATTTACAAAATCAAAACTGCTTTCAAGCAAAGTTTTATAATTTGGGGAAATAATGTTATAGTATATTTAAGGTTTCACAACCACACAGCTGACATGCAGCTTAAAATGTGACAATTTTAAGTACACAGTTATTGATTTGACGTCCCTGGATCATAGAAAAGTAATACAGGTCCTACCCTGAGACATTGTATTAAATTCTGTAGTGGGTCAGATGGCATCAAGGTCTGGAAGTAGCACATATTAGAATTATAACTATTTGCATGTGACATGTAAGTTGACAGTACCACACAAATAGGAATATTGATTTAATTTTTGTGCTGAAGGCTAATAAACTTTAATCATTCTAAGAAAGTTCCTAAGTGTTTTCAATGACCACATGTGAACATGGTTAACTGCAGTCTGTCTCTCAGTAAAAGGATAATCTTATTTTTAAGTGTTTTAAGATGTTACTATGAGCCACACATAGCTATCTATAAATCAGCATTTGAAAATCTACCTCTTTTAATCTGCTAAACATAACAAAAATATTTCTATTTCTACTGAAAACAGTTTCAGAAACTGTTAAACAAGGATCTGATAGTGTTCAATTTATATGTGTTTAATACGACACACCTGCATTCAAGTATTCCCATCACTCCTGTAACTGCTATGGATGGTCACTAATACATAAGGATTTCATTAAAATCACTAATTTTAATGATACAGTTTATAGGCTATAAATTAGGCTCTTCCTCAAGTATCTAATCAAATTGAGACTTAAAAGAGTAGCTGGTTCCGCATTTCTTGAATTTCTTTATTATGATAATAGTATTTTGAAACAATTATTATCTCAAATATTATTTCGCACTTCTATAACTCCTTGTATAGAAATGTTGCAGTGCACTACAAAAAAAAAAAAGTTTCACTTGAAAATAACCCATTATTGTTCATCATCACTTATTATTTCTTGAGAAAATTTGGTCATATAGATATTAACCATATTTGGCTGTCTAAAATCAGATTCATGAGGTCTACTTTTCAAATATGATTTCTAACGCCATTTAAAGATGTTTGATTCTTAAGGTTACTGAACAACTGTACCTTAAATTATACTTTTTTTCAACTTCTCTGAAAAATTAAAGTGAAAAATGTGAACATTTTCACCTAAGTGACATCACAAAGATCACCATGAAATGTGATGGTATTGACAGTACAGTCCAGAACTACCCAATTCTGCTTTTACCATCAGTTATCATGAACTTTGACAGGTTCATTTTTTCATTTTTGCATTGATTTTTTCAAAGTTACTTTTTCAGAATGAATTTTCATATTCATCATTTATAAACTGGAATGATAAAAGTTGTTAACTTTTCTGTATGAACTTGTTTGTGTTTCTTATTTTAAAATAGCTTTTCAGATCTTGAGAATACACATTTCTCCCCAAAAATGTAAACTTCAGCCTATGCACAAAGCCAAGTCATTTGCCTTGTAACTTCCCTTTCAGCACAGAAAATATAATTGATATTAACATTGAACCACTCACCCTGCTGAAGTACTTACAAAATCACCGAGAACTTTATTGGTAATTTCATGTTCTGTTGAACTACTGTTCAGTGGACCACAGAAAATAAAGATCTTGATACACCCTCATGCAGAAGATGGCTAAAAGCCTCTCTCAACATATTACTCATAAGTGTAGCATCTATTTCTATTAGGATTCCTGGAATATAATGCAATCACAGGGAAAGTATGGACCATTGAGTACAACAGTAACACTTCCTATACCATGATGCTCTTCACAAGTTTTTCACCAAAGGTGAATGCTCTCAGCTGGGGTATGTTCCTTTACAGCTGTAGCAGGTCAGCTGTGCCTTTCTTCACTTTTGAGTTGCTCACAAGTAATGGTATAAAAGTCACATTTTGCTGGGTTTAAGTAGCTCCTAATTATGTGGATGAATTGCTGTTACTTTTTCACCTAATTCTTTGCACAGTGCAGAACAAAATCCAAATCTCATGGGAGATATTTTTTCTATAACTTCCCATTATCAGTAGTGAACATTAAGAAATCTCTTGTCTGGGTTATTAAAAGAAAGTCGGGAGCTACATAACCATGGAAACATAACTTCCAGCCCCCTCAAGCACATGACTACTCCAAGTCATGACAGGCAAACCCTGGAAGCAGGAGTACGTGATCCAATGGATCTGCTGACAATCTAGGCATTCAATTTTGTTTGAACTTACATACAGTGGAATTTTTTACTATGAATTTTGGCTTTTCAAAGGAAAATAGAAATACCTAAAGGGACCAAGCAGTTTTCCCACTAACTCAAATAAGCTTTCTGTGTGTTTACCACTACTGTTAATTTATGGGCTATGCTAACACCTGACCGCAGATCTGTTTTGTTTGGGGCATTCAAACAAATATATAGTGAGAGACAGTTCTGGTCCTAAGGAGCTTACATTGCTTACAAGTAAAATAGTCAAAGTATGTGGACAGAAAAAAGTCCTCTTTTAACAATGCTTTTAAAAACACACTGTGATCACAGCATCATAAAACCAAGTTGCTTTACTGAGTTAATACCTAAGGTTCCTAAGGATGCACAGAAAATCTGCCCTGGTTTTGAAAGTTGAATCTCCTTTTCCCATGTACCCCTGTTGCCTCAGCAACAAAACCTTACAGTCTTCCTCAAAGAGAAACGTGTCTCCTGTTCTGCTGATCAGGTACTTTTCACAAGAACACATTTCACTACAAATTTAAAAACTGTCACTATCACACTCTTTTTACTCCTCCATAAGGGCATACAACTAAAGATCTTCACAAATGTGGAAACGTTGGAAACAGCTGTTTCCAAGCCAGATACTCAGGATGGTGAGAGAAAAGGTGTTGAAACAAAGTGTTATTGCAACAGTTCTACTGTTGTTAAACCTGCTATTTCACCATTTTGCTTCTTGGAAAGTTCAGCTTCTACTAGGTATTCAGGACAGACCACCCTCTGAAGATTCCAGAATGAGGACATCTTCCGTAACTAAAACTAGAGAGACAATCTTGTTTAGGAGTAGCTTCAAAGTTTTTTGCTCCTGTTGAAGGAATTCCTAAGGTACTCAACAAAGCAAAATCATCTTTGCATTCTAAGAGCTCCCTAGTCCTAGAATATCCAAAACTTTGGGAGTGACTGCACCATATAGCCCTGCTCCTGGGGCCACTGAATGGAGATGCCACACACATGCTCCCTGTTTAAGAAGGCAGGACACCCAGAGGCAAGCTCAGACCATAGCACAACCATTCATTGGCCCTGTCAGAAACCCCACTCTTTTTTCCTTCTGAACTCACCTTCACTATTGTTTCTAAGCACAGATTGCACAGTATGCATAATATTTATCAATTAATCTTCAAAGACATGTGAAAAGCTTCTCCTTGGGGAAAGAAAAGAACTGCACTGATGCTGGATAATCATGCTGCTTACAGCAGTTTCAAAAGTCTTTGGTAGTGCAGTCTTGTAAGCATACCCAAACCAGAGCTGAATATTGACATTGGTGTTTCAAACACAAACATCCCAGAAGTACCCAAGCACTCCTGCAGGCTTCAGTGGAGGAGGTGATTTTGGGAACTGGGAGATACCTTTTCCAAAGTCTGATCTTCTTTCTGTGCTATGAGGAGTGAAATGCAGAGATTCAAAGTGTCAGATGCAGGATTGTTTCATCCTGTAGGACAATGTCTTCCTTAAAACCTGACTAAAACTTTGCTTCCTGGCACGTACATGTATGTATGTGCTTGCTGGTCACATCCCTTGCAAGCAAAATCTTGCTCCTCCACAGAAGTTCCTAGCCTAAGTACTACCTCACAAAAAAGGTAAACACTTGGCTCTGGGTGAAGCCCATGATGCCTAAAATATCTGCCTCAGATTTCTGTGCTCTCACGGTGCTGCTGAAAACCTGCAGTGGGAAAGTCACTTGGCCTACAGTGAAGGGTCCATGCAGAATACAAGAAATCAGTAATAAATATCAATTGTTTATCCAGACTACTCAGACTTCTTCTGAGGATGAAAACCTAATGGGCCAGTACTGATGGTCTGGGTACATTTTAGCTCAGTAATTAAAGCAGTGACCCAAGAAGTGAAAATCCTGAAAACACAGTACTGAATATAATTGCTGATAGTCTCTTGCATCACCTAGTCCCCCTCCTGTTAGAGGCAAACCATTGTGCAAGTCAAGAAGGAAGGACCGAAATGTCTAGAAGGACATCATGCAACTGGGTACCTACTTTCCTGTTTTAATGGATTTGCTGAAACAAAGAATTCTGTTTATATAACAAAATCCGAATCGAGCCATGTCCGTGTAATGAAAGTCTTGTATCATAAATGACAACTCTGTGGCAGCTCTAATGCAGTAAGAGCTGCTCAGCTCTGAGGTAACTGTGAGCTTCCCCTGCTGCAGGCAGACCTGCTCTTGTGTCAGTGCTAGCAGAGCACATCATTCCCATGCCAAGCAGCTGAAGAAATGCTTTGGACATACTACACTGCCAGTTGGAGTGCAACTTTCCTCTCATAAAGTTCGAACGTCAGATTTAAACAAATATAGTTGTAGCATTGTTAGGGATCCTGTCCAAAATGAGCAGATGTAATTACATCCACCTGCAAGAATACTGTGCCAGCCCCATACAGAGACGTTTCTGCTCACCCCTATTACTGAGTCAGGTGAGTATAAGGAGAGGGAGAAGAGTATGACAGGTGTTATACATCAGGTACTGAAAACATCGCTTTGGATGTGAAAGGGCAATTTCATTAAGTGACACCACATGTGGTAACTATAACACATTCAGTGCTATTTGGGGGGTTTTTAACCCCATCAGCTGACTGATGCCATTTTAGCCATCACTTACTGTTCTGTCTTGTCTTAAAATGTCTGCTGGGCTTTCACATATTACAGTTGTTGAACTGTTTAGAAGTTGGTGAAGGAAATGTGTCCTCCCTGTTCTTCAAAGCAGTTACTTTTCTTTATCTTGCTGCATAAGCCTTTTTCTTCTCCTCACTACTAATGATAAGCCAGGTAAATACCCATTCTTTAATTAAGTTCATCCCAGCAGTCACAGAAAGCTCTCAGGGTTACTACAAGAATACTGTATTTTTGCACAACAGAAATAAAAAATAATCTATCCTGTAATGTAAGTTCAAGGCTCCATGAAGTATGGGCACATTACCCACGTTCTTGGTGGACAACTCTTAATTATTAAACTGTTTTGCAAAAATTGAAAAGGCAATGGGAGAGCACCATTACTACTTGCAGTGATGCTCGTTTTAATGCTGGCAGTTTCTCTGGGAATTTTGCCAGCAATGGGTGTCCATCTGGCTACAACGCACCCTTAGGCAGGACATGGGAGCTCATCTCACTCCTACTATTCCATGTAACTGAACAACTACAGTTAGGCATCCAGGGAACATTTAAACTAAACAAAAGGGCATACTATGATTATAAGCACTTACGGGAGCAATACTGTTGGAGAATAAGTAGGCCAGATTGTTGCTGAGTTTTTGAGATGCTTAATCAAATTTAGGCAAGATTTAAGGAGATTAAATTTCTTCAGAACTAAGGCTTAAAGGAGAAAAAGCCCAAACATTATAAAGACTATTTCCTTTATACTCAAAGCCCTATTGTCTGGAGAGGAAAAAAAAATATTCAAAGAATTTAGCTTTAAAACAAGGAACTGCAGGAAAACCTGTCTCTTAGTCATGCTTCTTTATATCCAGAGCTTGTTATGCACATTTTCACTTGTGAACTCTACCTGTGTATTTGGATCCTTGAAATACCCTATTTTATTTCTTAGACCTTACATTTACATCACTTCAGCATTAACCACATCATTAGGGTCCCAGCGCTGTCAGAGCTTGATTTGGCCAGTATCATTATAGGTTTGGCATAAGCTCAGTTTGAACTCAGAAACATTACATAATCTTAAAAGTAAATTATTTAAATGCATGATTACTCATATTGCCATTATACTAATTAGTAAGTATCAGAATTCATCTCAGAGCACTAATTGATTTTTATTTATAAAGACCGTATTTATGTGTCTTAATGTATCTATTACCTTATCCATATATATATAACAAAATCTTTGTTTTTCTTGAAACACCCTGTTGCCACCTGTTTAACTGTTTATATCTTCTTCCTGAGTTCTTCTAACTCATGTAGCTGGTGCAAAAGCCATACAAGGATTGATGTTTTCATACTGTGTAGGAGTTGTTAATGTGCGATAATATGTCAGGTTTTTGACCATCAGACAGGGAGTGATTGTAACCCCAGAGAAGTTCTTCCTTCTCAATTTTTATTTCCTATCCTGTGGCAGGACAGTCCTACCCTGGTATGCATATTGCACAAGCCATCATGCCAACCATGAGGCAAGTTCAACTGCTGGCACCAGGATGCTGCCTTGGTGTTAAAATATGCTAAAACCATCCTGGTTCACCGGACTTTGAATACACATCCTGCTTTTTGAAGCACCATTTGACAGATAAGCTAGTCTGCGGGGTTGTAAATCTCTGACTACCAGTCCATCACTTTATAACAATAAAAGCCCCATCCAACTTGCATATTGGCAGATCCTTCCCCATACTTCCTTGGAGAGTGGAGCTCCTCCTGTGAAACAAGGACACCTCTTCATATTTACTCCCCAGGGGTTAAGAGAGAGATCTGTCTACTATCTTGTATGGTGAGTTATATCAATCTTTACTTAATGATTGTTTCTTTTGTTAGCTTTGATTTAGTTACACTAAATTACTTTGTTAAATAATACCCTATTAGTAATTTTTTAGCTTCTACACTGTGTAGTAATTAATCTTGATTGAGATCTTTCATCTGCTTTTAATTGGCCTTAGTAAATAATTCATTTTATATAAATATATCTGTTTTTCCAACATTAAAATTTGTGGGACAAAGTAATTTAATCACATCTTTATAATTTCTTAAATCTAAAATGTCAACACAGTCCAAGGCTAAGATTGGATTCAGCCACACCTAGACCCTTCTCTGAGAAGGAGTTTAGAAAGCAAGGAAGTAATTTCTGCACTTCATGACTCTACAGCAAGGCTTTTTAATAACTTTGTCTAAGCCTTCCACTCTCCCATGACATATCCATCACAGGACTACAGAAGTTAAAAGAATGAGTGCCAAACCACAAGATACATATGAGTGCCCAAATAAAAACAAGAAGCACTTGGTGCTATCCTTCTCTGTCTCTGTGCAGGACAAATGATGTTCCTGTTACTCTCAAAGGGATTACTGCATTCTGTGATTCATTAGAGATCAATCTGTCACTGCCAGACAGAGTGGCTCTCCAGGAGAACCAAGTGGACCTTACTGGGTTCTTGGAGGTCACAGTGATGTACACAAACCTCCAGCAATCTCACAGTGGGCATGCCTATCTTTACAGTATGTTAAAAGCAATCCAACTGAAAGACAAGAAGCAGAACTTGAAATCCTACAGATGAACCAAAATTTGAAAGTATAAAATACATCCTTTTAGTCAAGTCATTAGTCACAAAGGTGTCTATGTCCCTCCCATAAAGAGCCTCAGTGTCAAAGAAGAGGTAGAAAATGCAATACGGGGTTAAGGAGAAAATTAAATGCTGAGTGTGAAGCATTATCTCTGTGCCACAGTCCAGTGCTCCTCCACTTTTGAAGGTAGCCGGGCAGGTGACATACTACAGCTATCTCATTTAAATTCAGCACAGTGCAAGTGAGCTTCATCAACCAGAAGATCACAGTTCCTGCTTAAGGGAATAGCAAGAGCTGGCAGCTCAGATCCCACTCCTTTCCCTGTTGCTAGGACCATGACATCAAGCTACACCAGAAGAAGATGATGCCTTACTGTGTTATCTATAGATGGGGATCAATGCCCTTAGTGTGCTTGGTACATGATGAATACACAAAGATAAAAAACAAAGCACTTTCAGAATTTGCTTATGCTTAATAGATTTCCAGGCAGACAGACAGAAGAAGTGCTTGTCCTCCCTTGAAAAATTGGCTATGTGCTAATTTAATTACCATGTAATCATTTTTAATGAGAATTAGAAATCTGGGGTTATTCTTATTCACTGAATAAATTTCTGCTACTACTGATCTAAACAAAGAGAAGAAATAAAAGAAACAAACACATACTGACAATTGGTGACCACTTTTTCACATTTTTTTCTACTCAAACACAACTCGTGACTCCATATACAAAAATTTTATGACCATGAGACAATTTTTGTCATCACTACATCAGATTTTTAATATTATATTCTTCATATCATCTAGTAACAAATACTCAATTATCAGCCTGCAAAGGTTTTTATGGTATGTACTGCCAATAAAAATTAAGATGGTAGTGGCTTCTGAATAAGTGGCTGTCCAGATTTATTGACCTAAGAGTTGAATATTAACTGAATAGATGCCAAGGTCAATATTCTCCTAGATCACCAGTAAATCCTGATATTCTTCACAATAAAAAAGATGCATCTAATACCACATGTACCAAAACCTGTTACCCTGATCCCCAATCTTCCTTAGACTCAAATGAAAGATGTTCAAGACAGAGGGAAACCTTTGTTATAGGTGAGAATAAAGAGGGAAAGGTGCAATCAGCCATTTGTGAGTTCATTTGTCATTGGGGGAGGGGGGGGGGGGGGGTGGGATTTTTTTTTTTTTGTTGGTTGGTTTGTTTTTTTTTTTTGTTTTTTTTTTTTTT
>JAWWEE010000040.1:10099850-10348534 GCA_035221455.1 Xenops minutus
GCCCCGAACCCTATAAAAGTCTCATGTTCCCTTAATAAAGTGTTCCACTCCTGTTTCACCTTCCGTGAGTGTGGACCATATGCCTTTATCCCGACGGATCGCGTGGCAGTGAGGTCATGCAGGGAGAATATGAGAAGGGCCGAAGCCCAATTAGAACCTAATCTGGCAACTACTGTAAAGCATAATAAATATTTTCCTATAAATTCATCAGCAACAAAAGGAGGACAAAGGAGAATCTCCATCCTTCATCAGATGTGGGGGGAAACACAGTGACAAAAATGAGGAAAAGGCTGAGGTACTTAATGCTTTCTTTCCCTCAATCTTTAACAGTCAGACCAGTTGCTCTCCAGGTATCCAGCCCTGTGAGCAGGAAGACAGAGATACGGAGCACAATGAAGCCCCCATAATCCAAAGGGAAGTGCCTGACAAGGATCACATAGAAATTAGGGCTTCTTCCCCAAAAAAGGTGGTGGGATCAATAGGCCAACTGAAATGTCAGCAGCCTGCTATACCACTGAGATACATACATCTATGGGGCTGGGTCAGATACTCCCAACGGTACTGAGGATGACTGGGAGCTGGCATAGGCTCCCCAGAGAAGTGGTCACAGCACTAAGCCTGTCGGAGTTCAAGAAGAATTTGATCTTTGTGGGTGCCTTCAAACTCAGGATAATCTTTGATTCTATGAAGGAGCTGGTGGAAATGCTCACTGAGCCCCTTTCCATTGTTTACCAGCAGTCTTGGCTTGCTGGGGATGTCTCAGTTGACTGGAGGTCAACAAATGTGATGAACATCTACAACAAGGGATAGAAGGAAACCAACAGGGAACCACAGGCCTGTCAGTCTGATCTTGGTGCCAGGGAAGGTTATGGAGCAGATCATCTTGAGTGCCATCACAGGGCACATCCAGTGCCCTGGGGATCAGGCCAAGCCAGCACAGGTTTGTGAAAGACAGGTCCTGCTTGTCCACTTTGATATCCTTCTACGGCAGGATGACATACCTAGTGGATGAAGGAAATGTTGTTCAGTGGAAAAGGCCCTGGGGGTGCTGGTCAACAGTGGCTGAACATGATCAAGTGTGTGCCCAGGTGGTGAAGAAGGTCAGTGGCATCCTGGCTATCAGTAACTGGTGAGGCTGCACTTTGAATCTTGTGTTGAGTTTTGTGTCCTTCACTATACAAAGAACAGTGAGGTACCAGAGCATGTCCAGGGTAAAGGAGCCGGTAGAGGGTCTGGAGTACAAGTTTGATGAGAAGCAGCTAATGGAGCTGGGGTTGTTTAACCTGGAGAAAAGCTCAGAGGGTACATTATCGCTCTCAACAACTACCTGAAAGGAGGTTATAGCCAGGTGGGGGTTGGTCCCTTGTTCCAAGAAACAAGTGATAGAACAAGAAGAAACTGCCTCAAGTTGTGCCAGAGGAGGTTTAAAATAGATACTAGGAAATATTACTTCCCCAAAAGGGTTGTCAAGCATGAGAACAGGCTACTCCTGTGATTCTACAATACTTGCTTGTCAACTAAATTGCAACATTTGATTTACATAATTAAATGTAATTCCTCTTGCCACCTGCACAACATGACAAACAACTGACAACAATTTTTAAAAAGCTTTACAGATATATTACCCTGAAGTGGTGGCTCTCCAGACTAACACAGGTCAAAATACTCTGAGTGGAGGTAAAATACTAAAGGATATTTGAGGTAAGCAGGGTTTATGTGCATATGTATTTATTTCAGTATTTCTTGTATGAAACTTCATAGAAATTATTCACAGTCTATGCAAGGTTTTGTATTTTTTGTAGTTTTCTATTTTTTTTTTTTTTTACTATAGAAAAACACATGGTTTTTTGCCTGCTACAATGCACATCTCTGCTGAGGAATTTAGCTGAAGAACCTAATTGCTATATTATGTTCTCCATCACTTCTATGATACTCCGGGGAAGAAAGAATGAGAAATTTATATCTGCAAAAGTAGCCTTTTCACCCCTTTGGGCAGCTAGGTCTTGAAATACTTTTAAATGGAATTTCAAGCATTATTACTTTAGCAGACAGTCATATTCTCTCTAACCACATCTGGTACTCACCCATCACTTGCCAGTTCACCAAAAGAGAGTGGCTCTTTTTCACTTTAAAATAATACAAAACAAAACAGTGAAGAGTGGTATCATTAGGTCTTTATTACAACTCAGAGTTAATGATTCAAAATGATACTGAGCTAACTGGAAAGATTTTAATTCTGTCAGACCCATGAGAGCTGGGTTTCATCTCATACCAAAATAAATCCGAATTACTTTGAGTGAACCCAGCAAGTCCATTAGCTCCAGTTGTTCTAGCATCTCAGGAACCGGTGTTGCTTTTCTGAAGACAGTTCCAAACTGAGTTTCATTTTCTGTGAACTGCTGTTGTGCCACAGTTCTCCATGAACTTTTTTTATTATTATTTTATTTTATTTATTTTATTTGGTGTGAATGGCAGAGTCACTCTCATTCTCAAGCCTTACATTAGAGTAGTTAGAACAAAACAAAATATATTTCCAGTCCAGCACCTGTGAGATTAACAACACAGGGACTCAAAAATGGAATGGGATAAGTGCTAACGAATCAGCAGAGAAGAATTCAAGGCTTCATGGTGGTGTAAATCTCTTGCACTTGTTTGGTTCAAATCTTTGCCACAGGAAAATCACTTACTAAGCATAGAACATGCATTGTGTCCTTGAATTCATGACAACTTATTACTATTCATTGGACTCCACAGATTATCTGAGCACATCCACCCTCCAAGGCATTCCCCAGTAATCCTCACCAACCCTTTCAAAAAGCCTGCAGATAATCTCAGGCTTCAAGGAAACACTGTTACTTATTTCTAGTAATTCTGATTATTTTGCTACTTCATCCTTCTAGATTATTTCCCTGAGTTGCCCATTTAACTCTTCAGCTTAGATTCATCTCATCTATTTTTCGGCACCTAATATACGTGAGAGCATTTCTACTTACTTACTGTATAACCTATGGAGAAAGACAAGCCACTCCCATGAGCCATTAGTGGCTTGGGTGGGCTGAGTCCTCCCCAGAGGTGCCATCCTTCTCTTCTCTCTCAAGGAAGATGCTACAACGACCATGCATCTCATGAAGACTCCTGAGCAAGACACATAAAGCTACTTCCAGCGGTTCTGGACCTATAGCCTCACACCCTTAGCTGACTTCAGTTTGCACGGGGACAATAAAATAGGACTTTGGTTTGAGAGGGTTTTGAAAATATTGCAACACTAGTTGTGATTCATCCTTCTGGCACATTTTTGTGCATGTCATTATTACATTACCTCCAGTTTGTGGATTATAAGACAAGCAAACTTGATGTGTAATATTATATAATCAAAGCACTGATAAGTCCCAGGAAAGTAGATTGGATTCTTTATTTTGCTTTACTTCACAAGCCTCTTACTTCAATTCTCATGGCAGCATTGCTGTAAAGTTCTAAGATCTGTTTTCTAATGACTTCTTAGCAGAAGAAAAATTATACTCTAATAGATGGAGCTCTTTCCCATTTTACCTACAAAGCAACAAAAATGGCAATATTAAACTTCCTAACTTGAACTCTACAAGGTGAGAAATAGCTTGAAGTAAAGAAGCAAAAGTCCTTTTCTCTCATCCTTCCCAGATGCACACAAGGAATGACTTGCATGTTGGTGGTAGTCAGCCAAGCTATATGTACAGAATTGTGTTAGTAGCTGAATCTGGGAAACAAGGATGAAAGTACAGGAGGGAATGCCCACACCACAGAGCAGTGCACCTGCAGTTTTGAAGCCAGAAGGAAAAGGAAACTTGCCCAGAACCACCCATTTGTCCATCCCTCAGCTGAGCTAAGGTGGAAAAGGTAGGGCATGAAATCATACCTGAAAAGGTAGTCAATTGTAATAAAATCAAATGGAGTCCAAACTCCTGGAACTCATGTCTATCTCATGTATTGAAGCCCTTGAAGTCTATGACAAGCGTTGCAGCACTGACCCCAGGTGAAACCCAATTCCTCTTTCATCCTCATGTTCTTAATTCTCTGGACAGTCTGTATCTCTCTCTTCCTGTTCCTGTAGTGTCTGAGTGTACTTAGA
Source organism: Xenops minutus (assembly GCA_035221455.1). Taxonomy (NCBI): domain Eukaryota; kingdom Metazoa; phylum Chordata; class Aves; order Passeriformes; family Furnariidae; genus Xenops; species Xenops minutus. The sequence continues at coordinate 10,103,956 of JAWWEE010000040.1, forward strand.
TAAATTTATCAGTTCTTTCTTCATTATCATTAGGAAAGATTTTATTTGATTATCTTTCACTTGACATCATTGTATCCCTGATCAAAATTTCCACCTACATACATTCTGTGAAACCTGCAATGCCTTCAGACACCACTCCTGTTTACATTCACTGCATCTTTTCTTTCCCACTAATAAAGTGCTATCACCCAACAGGTTTTTGCATCCCATCTGGCGTGAACATTAACACAGAAACTGCTTAACCTAAGTCTGTAGACAGAAGCTTTTCTTCAGAATTATTTAAACATAATTTAATATTGTACTTTATACTAAAATCAAGTGGTAACACACTCCTGGCAATACCTATGAGGGTAATAAACGCCTCTGGAGTTAGGACTGAGGGTCACAACAAGAGGGCAAAGGACTTTGAATATTCTCAGAGTGCTCCTAGTGCATTAGAAACATTGTGCCTGGCATGTCATACTGTGAGCAGGAAATGAAAGGCAAATAATAAGATGAAAAGGCTCTGCATCTAAAATGCCACAGGTATAACCTTTCTGACAACAAAGCAAGCAGATTCCTGCTTAACTTCCATAATAATAATTATTGATAATATTAGCAAGTTAATTACCTTTCCACGCATAGTAGGTTGCAGGCAGAATATGATTTAAAAACTGTAGCATATTTGTAGAGGTTTCTCACAGTGGGAACTGCTTACCCAGTTAGGAATCAACAACTCTTGATGTTATAAGGTAGTTTTGTGCCCTGTTGACATTTATTATTTCCACAGGCCATCTTCAGATTGTGTCCACTGACAGAAGCTGTACCAAGAGGAAGAGATGCACAAAGGGATGGATTTACAGAGGTAATTAAGATTAAAAGCTGAGAAGTACCTACTCATTGGGATTTACAGAGGCATGTAAGCACAGTAGACTCCAGGCAGTAGCCTTCGCCAGCCAAATCCAGCTGTGTTCACAACATTTCTTCACCATGTCACTAAAACTGGTTGTGTCCACACTGCTTGCAAGGGCAAAGCACTGATTTGCACATGCCCCCCTGCACAGGATCCCTTCTCAATGAGCCTGCAGGTCTTACTCAGGGGAAGGCTGGCTGATGGGCAGCTTCTGGCCTGGATGTCTACTCAGCCTTGTCCTACACAGAAAGCACAGCTGTCACCTGGGGCACCTGGCATCCAGGGATTTTACTCTGGCCCAAAGAGAGAAACATGGGACTGCAGTTCAAGAGTTTGGGACTCTGGAAGTGTGCCACAAAGACCATTTTTCACTATGCAAGGATCTCAGATAAATGCATGTAAATTTTCTATGGTTTGTGTTAAAAAGATTGAGGAACAATGATTTCAGAAGTAGTTTTGACAATTAGACACAGAGGTTCCATTGTTACATTCTCTCTCATAGATGTGAGCATAAACATAAACATTATTCTAAGCACCTTATTCTTCAGTTCCAAATTTGTCTCTCTCAATTTGGCAAATGGCACACACTCAGTGTGTGCCTATGAGGGAATAATGTACTCCCCTGTGCCTCAGCTTCCCTTTTCTATCACTAGAAGCTTCAAATATAATAACTTTAAAATTCTCACGCAGAAGAATGTTTTCAGGCTTAATATATCAAGATAAATAAATTATATCAAGATGTTTGCAAAGGAACACTGCATAAATGCTGAGAGATTAATCATAAAGAACAATTACAGCAAATACACTCTGAATATTAAGACTAAAATTTTTATAAGTGTATAAATCTTCAGAATTAAACAAAGATGTTGCTTTCAAAAGAAAGTGTTATGTAAGAAAAAGAATGAGATTACATATTGTTTATGTATATAGAATACTATAATAATGTAGCTGCATTGGCAAAATGCACTAATAACATCACATTAATTACTTTAAAGAGCTAAATTGTCTCCCACTACAAATGCCAAAGGTCTCTTAGCTGTAGCTGAGCTAAGACAATTCCTCCTCGGTATAAAATCTATTCTTTAAAGATACACTTTTTGGACTTAATATATATCACATTCATATGTGCATTAAATGAAAACCAGGAAGAGAAGACACGATTGCTATCTCTAAACAGCTGAGGTGCATAAATATCAAGGAGCGAGATGTGTCACAAGATAATAACAAGAAGATACACCAGAATAGTTCAGGCTGAATAGGAGAAAAAATGTCTAAATAATTATAAGGTCTATTAGACCATGAAATAGTCCTTACAGGGATATAATAGAAACCCCATCTCTAGGGATAGGTATAAGAACTCTGGAAAAGAGATTAACTAAAACGTTGCAAGAAACAGTCCTGATATGACTTAAGATGAAGCAAACTATTGTAATTGTTTTTGTTCATTCTTAATATCTGTGATTCATGATGGACAAAGACAAAAAGTAAACACACCACAAAAAACACTCCAGACATGCTGTGACAGAATCAGTTTAGCAGATTAACATTTAGAAGACAGATTTGCAGACCTATCAGTCATTCCATGAAGGCATTTATTATTCAGAATATATATTGATAATTGATTATTCATATTTAAGTTTTTAAGTCTCCATTTCTTCCCTTCATTCCCTCTGAGCTTAAAAAAAATACAGTAAACAAATCAACGGAGTCTCTGATATCTATCTCTCGACATTTGTCAGGGCATAATCACTATGGAAATTACGTTGTCAATGAAGTTAAATTTCCATAGCACTTCTATCTTCATTGCCATGGATATTTTCTTCCTTATAAGCACTAACATACAAAATCCAAATGTGTTTTGTAATATTACAACTCATGTTACAAATACTGAAATTGTAGTCTTCTACGTTGAGGTCCTTGAGGTGGAGGAATACAGCAGTATTTTCCATTGGTAGAAGAGGACATTCAACTCAAGGACAATGAAAAAATTAAGGATTAACTAGAATGAAGCTAGCAACCATAAGTTTAGTCTCTAGAAATGTTAAGGTCAGAGGTGCTAGAAGCATTGTAGTTCAGTATTCTAGTTATAAGACTAACTCTTCAGCAAGGCACCTCTGAAGATTCCTCCACCTTCCAAGTCTGCAGCTACTTCAGCAGACAGGGACTTAATAGAATAAGTGACTGCCCTTGAGAAACTTGAAATCTCTTGTTCTAGAAAGAAGATGGAAAAGAACAACAAAGCAGAGACATCTTCAGGTTGTCATCCATGACAGAGAACCTGTGATATCCTGAAGACCATAATAACTGCTGACAGTTTTCCAACAATGCTTACAGATCCAGCATGGAACCACATGAAATATTTTACCTAACCTAATTGCTATTCAGAACAGAAACTGCATGCACAATTATGCATACCATTCTGTCTTATTGTTGAAGAACTATGTACACATTTGTCCTCCCCCAAAATACAAATTTTCACCTGTACCTGAAGCTGGGGCACGTAAGATGCCTTGGCTCTGAGTGATGAGGTTCTTTTGATTCAAAAGAGATACCTAGTCAACAATGAGGTCTGAGGTCTCGTAACCTGTCTTGCTATAAAGCTAAAATACATGGCAGAGGCAAGCTGGTTTTCTCTGCTTTCTGCAGCTGAACTCTTGGTTTTGCCTGTAGTGCCATGTTATCTGCTTTTATTTATGCTCTGCTGCTATAGCAATTTACTTTTACACTGATTCCCTTCAAAATGTAAAGGTTAACAGGACAGAAACTTCTTAAATAAAAATCCTCATCTCACTTCTCTACTTAATATGATACATTGCCTTTTAGTATGTAACACGCATTTTCACCTTTGATTCCTGGTTTGGGTGTATGATATTATGTGCTTATATGCAATGTCCATGACAACTTCAAGTAAATAAAAGCCAACAGGTCTGTTATTTCTGGCTTCTCTGTATCTCATTCCTCATTTTCACTAGCAAACAGAAACAACATGAGCAGTAGGGGACTAGTCCTTGTAGATAACTATCTCACATGCCGCTTTTCTGCTAAACAAGCATATTGTGTTCCAAGTTCTCACCCAACATCCCTATCGACTTTTCAGGGTAGGCAGTAGCACATGCGTTGTCTGCTTCTGAGTTTGGAACACACTGATTGACAGACACGTATGCTGATCAACAAACTTGGAGGTATATTTGGCTTTCCTAAAGCATAGGGCAGTAATTTACTCCTTCTGTACTTGGCTGCAAATTTTAATGACCAGCTGGTTCATTATGGGGGTAAAGGGAGACAGACAGATGGGAGAAGAAAGGCAGGAAATTCATTGTTGCTGTTGTTAACAATTGTATGTGGAGAACATAACTTCAGTGTCTGTAAATTGCAAATGGCTCACAATTGTATCCCAATATTTCTGTAAGTATAAAATGACAAATTATTCAACTTCCTAGTCAGCTACATTTTCTAAATATCATTGCTATAGATACTCAGGATAATGAAGAGAAAGATTTTTCATTTGCTGATGCTTCCAATTAGAATGTAGGATTCAGGGTCATTATAACTTGTTCATACCTGGATGATAAAAGAATCAACCAATATCCGGTAAGACCAGTTTTTCCAAGAAATTCTGGAAAAAACCTGAAGAACCAGAAAAACAAGCTATATGAATCTGCTGCTTTAAAGAATCCAAATAATATTATAATTTGCAGCTTTGTGTCAGGATGTAGCTAAACCACTAAGCTAGAGCTACCTTTAGAGAAGAGCAAAAGCATATAGGAAGAACAGATAATCCTGAAGATGTATCTTTTCCTCTTGAGTTTGAAGACAAGTGACTTGAGCAATTAGAAATACTGTGTTTAAGGGATAAGATTCCCAAACACAGGTGATATTTATGCTATGTTTAGCCATCTAAAGTTAGATATCTAACCTAAGCTGGTCATCTAGATTCACTTTGTAGAAGTCAGCATTCACATCATCCTCCATTATTCACCTGAGAGCAATGAATTAGCTCTTCAAGGCACCTACTGCTTTCCACAGATAGTTTAGAAAACACAATTAATTTTTAAATTTCCAAAGATGACTAGATGACTGCTAACCAGGCTGAGTAGGTTGCCATGCACAACAAAAGATTTGTGATCAACTAGAATGAAATACATAAAAATCAGGTGAACTAGAGGCACTTTTGTTACAGAGGAGTCACCATGTGCTGTTAGGAGGGAAGCAGAACCCAGGTGCAGAGACCATGAAGGTCACCTTGGCCACCTCAGCAAGGCAAACGCAAAATGTAGTTGTAGAATACAAAACACTGAAGAGCAGAAAGCAGTCCAGGAGACATCTATAGTTCAAGTTTTCCATATTATTGTACCTTACATTTCTCCAGATGCTGGTTTACTTTGGGCCCATCTTGAACTATCTCCAGTCTACCAACCACCTTGAGCACCTGGCCTCCAGTGTGCCACACTGATCAACAGATAGGAGCTTCTTTGTGTTACTCCCAGGAAACTTGGATAGAATAATCTTCTCAGACCATTTCAACACACAACAGCCAGTGGTATTCAAAAGAAAAAGAAAAGTGCAGTAAATGTACCAATATCTTTTTACCTTTCTCCTCATCCCCTTTTATTTATTAGTCTAATAGAAAAACCACTCTTCTATGAAAGCAGCAAATGAAAGCTCATTTTCTCCTTCTAGCTGAGGGAAGTTTTGAATGGCAAAACATATGTTTTGCCAGTCATCTGTGCAAATACAGATTTTTATCAACAGATTTTAAACCATCTATTATTAAGTGTGTATTATTTTAAAGCAGCTGGTTAACTACATCCATCCTAATAATCTTAATTGTATCCACAGATGTAGTTCTGATGAACTGTATTTTCTCACTGGATATAATCTGGGTGTGTAGTTAGTACTTTGGTTCTATAACCAAAGTTTCAAGGGTCTGATGTTCCCTTGCACTTCAATTTACCATGAAATTTTCTAAAAAGTAAATTCAGAATACTTGTGAAACATTGCTGAATCTCAACATGAGCATTACATATCCACAGTATAAGATGACACTGATGCAAAATACAGGATAATGCAGAATCTTAGGTCCTCAGACTTCAATGTTCATTTCTTAGTCTGTGCATTATTATTCCTCCACACTTTTTAGGATTCCAGAAGCCAGTAGTATTTTAGATCTGCAGAAGGTTGTGAATAATAATGTGCATTAATAAGGTAGCAGAAGACACAAGTTCCTGCTGATTGCATATCTAAGACTGTTGTTAATGACAACATTACTTGCTAAAAAAAGTAAACAAATTCCTACATGGAGAGATCCAAGATATGCCAGTTGCCTAGTTGCTAAAGAATATTAACATTTCTACAAAGAAATGCTCAACTGTGCTATCACTTTCAAGGGATGCATTTCACAAGTAATGTTTTTTTGGAAACAGTATCAAAACCACTTGAAAGTATGATACACATTCAAAAGAAGTGCAAGGATTTTGTTCCTTTCATTGTTCACATTATTATGGTCTGTAGTGTCAAGTCCAACACTAAAATGGTCAAGTAATGAAGCAAACCTTCAGATATGTAATATAAAATGTTTTTATGAAACTGTCACCTTTTTGTGCTACACTTGAAAATTCCCACATTTGCTTAACCAGCAGCTTAGTCTGATATTTTTATGGGTATGGTTAGCAGTAGAATTCATCTTAGATCCCTGAGTCTTTCTCATTGACTTCAGCTGAGCTTTTTCCATGAGGCTGGATTGTAAAAGGTTTATGTTGTTTTCATTTTCTGTTTCATAGACTTTTATTTAGGTATATGAGCCAGCACCACTGTTGAAGGAGTTTATTTTTGGAATATGGGAAATGTAAGTAGACAGTTGCATTAATACAATTATAGAAAGTTCTGCAACATACAACAATACATTTCATGTCTAGCTTTTTAGATAAATAAAAAGCTATACAATCCTGGGATCCACTTAACATAGCCTGACTTATAATTTTGTCTCGGAAATAACTTATTAGTAGTTATACAATATACAGCTTCCTGAGCGGCATTGAAGAGAAAGTGCAGACTTCAACTGTAGACACAAACACAATACAGCATTGTTTGGAGACTTCCATAGAAACAAAGATAAGGATATCCAAATGAGAGTTAGGTCCCTCTTCCCAAAAAAAAACCCCAAAAAAACAAACAAAAAAAAAAAAAAAAAAAAACAAACAAAAAAAAAAAAAAAAAAAAAAAACAAAAACATAAGAAGCAACATAAGAAGCAACAAGTGTGTTATTCCAAGGAATCATTTCACAAGGGACTGGCAGAATGAGGCACCCAGTCAAGGACTGTCTGACTCCTGTATGACTCACGAAAAAAGGTCAGGTAATGGTTGCTCATAGGGTGAGTCCTCTCTAACCCAGGATGTTAGCTGCCATACCTACTGCCATGAAATAAGCTGCTTTGTGATGAATATCCCACAGTAGCTTCTCCATGTGAACATCAATTTCCAGGACTTGTTCCTCTGGAATAATTTGCAATGCTAAATTGTTTCAAAACAAATTAAACCATAGTTGATCTTTCATAAGAATTATACTTGTCAGTTTACTCTTTAGTGACAAGGCTGGAGAAGACAATGGAAAAGCCTTGAAGAACCCCACCATGCCCTGGCCATGGGTAGAGGATCTTTTTCTAAAGATTATTTTCTTTTGTGGCAAATATATGTTGTTCTAGAACAGGGACCTGCCTAGACAAAGACACCACACGAAAAGGACATAGCACACAGGCACAAAGGTTTGTTCTGCTTAAAGTTCCAGCAAGAGCTGAGGCCACACACATGCTATTGGATTATATGTGATATTTCTTCATTCATCAAATATTAGGAGTGCCTATTTTAAGCATTAGTATTTTGAAATATAGATGGCAAAGCCTAAGTTGTGTGTAAAACGTCTTCAGCAATAGTTCAGTTTCTCCATCTGATCAGTGGTACCTGAGAAACACACAGTATGCAATCATTATTTGCTTGTTACATTTTATCATGCCTGCCAGTTTCTAGAGTACTAACGCAATACCTACTAACATTTATAAGCAGCGTTATGAAGCATTTACTTATACCATATAGTTAAATTTTACTTTGCACATGGATAATTTTACTTTGCACAATTGAAAACAATGAGGTACAAAGTGAGTAATGTGTAAAACCAGTGGGCATGGTGCAAATAAGGAAAATATAGAAATGCCAGCGCAGCATGTGAGCATAGTAAAGGGGGTCATTCTTCCAGATATATCACATTACTTTGCCAGAACTGCAATGCCTGCAATGCTTGCAGAAAGCTATTCTTGCTCTTGCTGTTGATAACAATGCCTGTATCATAAACTCACAACACTTGGCATTTTTCCTGGATCATCAGGAAATGTGTTTTCTTTTCTTCTTTTTTTTTTCTTTTAAATGGAAATTTCCTACTTTTTACAATGTTAGTGAAACATATGTAAACTTATGGGCCTAGAAAAGAGAGTCAACAATCCCCAAAACTATCATTATTTTTTATATCTAGATTTTTGATGTGTATCCTATTTGTAGATTTGTGATACTGGCTTTTCTTATAAACTCTAGCAATTTATTATTTAGCTAGTTATGTTTCCATGTTGGACTACCTCTATTACTGAACACTTGGAATCCTAATTAAGAATCTAAAAAGCCCAAACTTTCACAATGTAAATCTGGATACAAAACAAGTTTCCAATTTGCAGACTTATTTTTCTGCAGAAGTGATTCTGGTTTGAATAAACTTTACACAAACCATCAGCTCCCTAGACATGGCAGGTGGCCAGTGAAACTGATTCCTTAACTGTGCTGTGAAGATAAAGTACCGTAATTCTGCTGCTGAGAAGTTGTTGGGGGCTCCACATCTCCCCAGCACAGGGGCAGATCTTCCACCAGACTTCTCTCCGTGGTCCCCTAGCCTTCTCCTGGGAAGATTTTTTATAATTTGACAAAGCACTCAATACCAGATAACACACAGGTTTTGTCAATAGCTGGACCACGATAGGCAAAAAGCTCTGGGAAGCAGTAAGAACAATAACTTTTAATTTTTATTTTTTTTTTTTTTTAAATTTTTGTATTGTTGTTGTTAATGAAATTGTTGTATTTATCTTCATGGGAATGATGGGAAAAGTCAATGTATTTCTAGCATGGTGATAGGCTGTAACCACAAAGTGACACAAAGCAGACAAAGTAAAGTGTGTTCTGGCACCTGATATTATCGCAAAATTTTGTGGACATTATCTGTATACAGGTCTGAAAATAGAGGTACCTCTTTTCAATATTCTCTCTCAGCAGAGCAAATAAATGATAGTCTTGGGTGAGCAAACTGAAAATCTGAGCCTTTCCAAAACCAGCAGTGGTTTAAGTTTCAATACCACTACCAGATTCTCCATAAAGAGAAGGCACAACTGGTCAACAACTTTAGTTAGAAACATGAGCCATAAGAGAAAGATCTAAGTCATTTCTCCCAGTGAACAACTTACATATTTCTTTCCTCATCTGACATATCATACTGCATTTCCCCTAAAATATTCTCCTTTTGAGGATCTCATCAGGATTTGTTCTGGGTACAGTTTCCCAGGGCTGACTAAGCCCATTGCTGGGTGTCCCTGCTGCTGTACTGGGATACTTGCAGAGAGAAGGAAGGAAATAGGGCCAGCCGAGAGGTCTGTCTCAGACTAGAAGAGCTGGATTTGCTTTATTGAGTAACACCTGTATGTGACTGGCAGTTAGCAGATGGCATTGGAAAAGATATAGTAGGTATGCAGAGTTATATGGGGTTGAAAACCTACTGTTTGGAAAGGGAACGTGGATGCTGGAACATAGAAAAAGTAATAGAACTCGTCTGTGATAAATGTTCATTTAATAGTGACATGATTAACAGAATAATAGATTCTTACAAAGTGCAGTTTCAAGCAGTACAGCTTCCAGAGTGGGGGATTCCACCCCACTCCCAGTCCTTGAGCAGTCACTGAATCTGATGAGCAGGATGGGAGAGATAAGGGCAGAGAAAACCTTGGCAATACACAAAGAAATGCACAAAATTGAGAGGGTTTTTTGATCCCTTTCATCATTATTCATCTATTCTGACTGTTCCTACAGCAAAGATATGGAACAAGCAACCCTGACATTAAGGTTAGACTTCTTCACATGAATATTTTTTCCATGGTGGGCATTGCAAAGAACTAGCATGTTCTCATGGAAGACATATGCATTAAAATGAAGGAATAACTGCAATGTCCTTGGATGAACAAGGAGAAGCTGGCCCCATAAGTATGGGGGAAGGCCATCTTTAAGAAATCAGGCAAACCTTGTGTTAAGGCACTAGGTTGGGAAATAGTAGATGTGGTTTCCATTCCCATCTTTGCCTTACTCCTGCCTGAATTTGAGCAAGTCTCTAAGTCTTTCTCTGCCTCAGTCTGTAATGGAGTAATAATATTTTCCTGCCTCTGTGGGACACTGTCATCCAGATATTGTGCTGATGGGTACAATTGAACAATCTGCCATATATTAAAAAGAATATTTGTTCAGATGGATGGTACTTGATCACTGAAAAACGTCAAGTGAATGAGGTGTATTAGCTTTTTATAGGTTTCTTGTATGTGCTTTGTTATAATAAGAAATACATCACCACTGTGGGGACCTGAGTCATCTTTGTCCTTATTCTACTCTTTTTCTAGTGTTTTCCTTGAATTCAATACACATAAATCAGTATAAAAATGGAGTAATACCATGGCAAATCAGAGCTTTTGTTTTTCTCCCTGGAAGTTGCACTAGCCCTGCACTCCAAAACAATTACTACCATGTAATTTGTTTTCACTTTATTATGTTTCTCTGAAATCCAAATTGGAGTTTGCTGGTTATGCAACAGTTCCCCATATTAATTTTCCTACACAAGGAAACTTCAGCTGGGAATACATACAAATTAAGGATTCAAATCTTTCTAAGAAGTTTCACAAAACTTCCTTTATAGCCAGCTTCTATCGAATCCCATTTGGTTTTATAAGCTGCTGAAAAGCCTAATCAGAAACGTCTGTGCTTATGGGCTCAAAACAGAATATCATCTATATCTTACCATACTTCCCTGCAAGAATCTCTGAATAACATCAAAATGGAATGCCTTTCCTAATTCAAACATTTGGCAAAACAGTGTTATAATAAATGATGTAACAAGGGAGATCCTAATAAGAAACATCTGTACAGATCGCTGAAGGCAAGCTCAAAGTGTGTCAGAGTCTAAGAATTTACCACAAGGAAAAATTACTGAGAAAAATATGTAAAAAATGTTTACATTCAATGTTGCTTGAAAAGCAACATGAACAAAATGTGTAACAATACCACACAAGTAGACCACAACTCTCTTTTCATATTTACAAACCTACTGAAGGGCTGGCACAGGGAAGTAAACACCCATCTCTGACTAGCAGCTGATTAGAAATTCCCACTGTCTGTGGGCATAGAGCTTCCTGTGGTGTTTCAGACTCAGTGCAGCTGAGCCTCATTTCACACAAATGAGTACATTCAGTCTTAGACCACTTGTGTAGGACAGAAAAAGATGGTTATCTCCCCCTTTTTGATAGAAAATCTTGGATACAGAAAGGTGAATTGTTCTTCTGATCTGAGTGTAATAAAACATGGACAATTAATTTGATTCACCTGTTACTTCATCAAAAAATGTAATGTGTCTGAATCTTCCATCATTTTCAGTTAAAGAAAACCACATTTGCCCTCCTTGGACCCCACGTACAAGATTTCTAGAGTCAGAGACCTCCAAAATGACTATTTTGAACTAGAAGGTCATCCATCACATAAAGAATTTGCCTAAGGACACTCCTACATAGACCATCCTAATAACCTGATTCCCTGTGCTTCAACACAATACTGTTTTTCATTTCTTGCAGGACTTTTTTTTCATCCATCTGTACCAGTAGGAAATGAGTAAGAAAAAAGAAAAATATGCTGGTCTGAAACACACTATGTTCTGAAAAGCCATAGAGGGCCCTTGCCAACAGGTAGAAAAGGCAGCCACTGAGACTGTAAGCAGGGATATAAAAAAAAGTGCTCTCTGAATATTATGCCTTTAAGCTCCAGGTGGAATAAGCAATGAAAGAAAAAAAAAACAAAAACAAAAACAAAAACCAACACAGAGACTAGATGTATTCTGGAGAACGAATAATAAAGTTGGACAAGCGAGAAGCATCCTGTCAGCCTCTTGCTAACAAAAAGTCAACCTTTCCAGGAACTGTTGCCCTATGTCTGAGGTCCAAGAGGCAAAGGTGCTGAGACACTCGAATGTTTTGTACTTTCTTAAGCTTGGCCAGGTCTAGAAGGAAAATACTTGCAGTATTATGTAGTATTGAGTGGGGATGTCTCTGCTGTACCAGATACCTGATTATGAGAGCTCAGTGACTACTGACAGTGTATGTCACTGATACTCAAATGAAAAATTTTGCTCCATGCTTAGCTAGTAAAGGGATTTTTATTTTTTGTCATTTCTCAGAGCTTTTCAAAGAGTATTTTAAAAGCTGGAAAGACACTGTTTCAAGGTTTTAGTTGTTGATAATTGTTTCTCCATGCATGAGGCTTCATAGTTTGGAGGGGAGCTGAGGATGGCTTTTTAATAACAGCCCTGTTATTAAGAACTATGCAAAATATTTTTTGTGTTCTACAAAAATAGTGCTGATTCTGTTCAAATAAACTCACTGCTGAGATTCTGCAGTGAGCTTCAATATTTTTAGACCATTTGGGCCCCAGGCAATTTGAAGTAAATATATTTATTTTAGCTTATCCCTGGTGTAAACAGACAAAACCTGAACATCAGGTTAAAGGTCACAATCCCACGTGCAACATCTGCTCTCTTGAGTTTTGAGCAATAGTTCTGACTGCATGTGCAATAAAACTCAAGAGCTCTGCTCTAGTTCTCAATCTTCTCACACCCCTCCAAGTCTCCCAGTCCCAGAATGTTGGAACCTTTGAATTTCACCTCATGCATCAGACAGGAGTGGGTCAGCTACAAGCTCTGGACAAGCTTCAAACTGTGACTCAGTCTCAGAATGTCCCAGCGTCAGTGAAAACCTCCAAGCTTTCATTACCTCCTGTCATCACTCTATAAACTCATGTTCTTTAATCCTTTTTTTTTTTCAATCTGTACTCATTTTTCTGAAGAAAAGTTGTTTCTCTTCATTGAGTTAAAACATTGCAGACAGAATAGATAGGATACTTGTGCTACATTTTGCCACACAGATAAACATATTTAAAAGCTTTTACAGTTCGTCTTGCTTTCCTTTTATTGTGCTGAAAAGTAAGGAACAACATTTATTAATTGTTTAATATTAACTCATGATTTCCTGCTTTGGCAGGAATCAGAATCCATTTCAAAATACCAGACTCCTCAGTTATGCCTGATTATTATTTATGCAAAGTTATTTCATGTGTTCTGGACAAAGAACAAAAAATAATTATAAAATCATAGAATCATAAATTTTGCTGAGTTGGAGAAGTCACATCAGGATCATCGAGTCCAGCTCCTGACTCTGCACTGGAGCCTCCCTAAGAATCACACCATGTGCCAGAGAGCATTGTCCAAACACTTCTTGGACTCTGTCAGGCTTGGTGCTGTGACCACTGCCCTGGGGAGCCTGTTCAGTACCCAACCACCCTTTTCCTGATATCCAGCCTAAATATCCTCTGACACAGGTTCAGGCCATTTCATCAAGTTCTGTCACTGGTCACAAGAGTGAAGAGATTGGTACCTGCCCCTCCTCTTCCCCTTGTGAGGAAGCTGTAACTGCAATGAGGTCTTCCCTCAGTCTCCTCTTCTCCAGACTGAACAGACCAAGTGTCCTCAGCTGCTCCTCATACGGCTTCATCTCCAGAGAATCCTCCCCTATCCTTGCTGCCCTTCTTTGCACACTCTCTAATAGCTTAATATCTTTCTTATATTGCGGTGCCCTAAACTGCACACCATATTCAAGGTGAGGCCGTCCCAGTGCAAAGCAGAGTGGGACAATCCCCTCCCTCGACCAGCTGGTAATGTTGTGCCTGATGGCACCCAGGACATGGTTGGCCCTCCTGGCTGCCAGGGCACTGCTGACTCATATTCAACTTGCCATCAACCAGGACCTGCACGGCCCTTTCTGCAGAACATCTCTCCAGCTTCTCATTCCCCAGTCTGTACATACAACCAGAGTTGTCCCATCTCAGGTGCACAATCCAGCACTTGCCCTTGTTAAACTTGATATGGTTGGTGATTGCCCATTTCTCTGATTTGTGGAGCTCTCTCAGCAGGGCCTTCCCGCCTTTGAGGGGGTCGACAGCTTCTCCCAGTTTAATGTTGTCAGCAAATTTATTATCATCTGTGTCGAGGTCATTTATGAAGATGTTGAAGAGAAGTGGGATTAGGATGGAGTCCTGTAGAACCCCACCAGTGATCAGTCAACAGTCTGATGTTCCCCATTCACTGTAACTCTTTGTGCCCAGCCTGTGAGCCAGTTGCTCCCCCATCACATAACATGGTCACCCAGCTGTGTGCTGGACATTTTGTCCAGAAAGACACTGTGAGGGCCAGTATCAAAAGCTTTTGTGAAGTCCAAAAAGATTACATCTCCTGACTTTCCTAGATCGACTAGGTGGGTTACGCTGTCATAGAAGGAAATCAGATTCAACAAGCAGGACTTCCCTTTCGTGAAGCCATGCTTGTTGCCCGTAACCAATAACTGCACTGTCTTTCAGGTGTTTTCCAAAACCTCCCAGAATAATCTTTTCCATGATTTTACCAGGCACTGAAGTGAGACTGATCAAAAATATTTCTTATTGAGATACTATATATACATACATATATAAATTACATGTATATTATTTAAATATTTATTATACTGCATAAAAACATCTATTATTGAAAAATGTATAAAGAATGAATAGTAGTTATAGTTTCACATGACTCAGCCCTTCAAGGTTTTAGGTCTAAGAAGTTCACAGTCACTCAGATCTCTGGGATATTCAGAAGTAATACTGCTTCAGGTCCATCTCTTCTTTTCTCAATGTTTGCACTGCTTATAGACACTGGAGTACCTATCTGCTGTGTACCTGTAGTCATGATTTATAAATAACAGCTCATAACAAACTGTTCCTGTGTTCTTCTGCTCACAAGAACTGAAATACGCATAAATCATGAGTTCTTCAGGACATTATTCACTGTGCTTGTTTCTAGTGAGGCTATTCCAAATCTAACCTAATGAAACATCTAGGTTAAAACCCCACTATATTTAACTCTATTTATAGCAAAGCAGCTGTACTAGTTCAAAGCATTTTATTTTCCCAAGTCATCATCATCATTTGCATAATAGTCTGGCTTTCTTGTTCAAATTGTGAAGAAAAAAAAATTGGCAATGTATGAAAGGAAGAAATCAGACAGAAGAAACACATTCCTAACATGGATCTACAGTGACACAATAAAGACCCGAGTCTGAGAATTCACCAAAGTCTGGACATATTTGGAAGAAAAGGAGAAAGTCACTTGCAGAGATCTCTCGCAAAGATGGATATTTTTAGACTAGCTCTACATGTCCTTGAAATGTCATATATCAAACCAACTCCTGACTGCAGATCCAGGCTCTGGTTCTCAGAGGGTGAAGTCTCCTCGGGGCTATGGTGTTTTACTATTATGACTGAGTTACATCACCTTTTGTTATCTAAGTAAGCTGAAATCATGCCTTCACTCTTACAAACCAGTGCAATCAGAGGCACACTGAACATTGTTCTATGCCAGCATGAATAAAAAATTACATTTTGCATTAAATTAGATATTAATTGATAGTAAGCAATTATTTGTACTGGTATACTGAAAGAGTCTTTAGGAAGAACACATGCAATTGTGTTTTCAAGTTTAACTCTGTCTCCTGACTGATGATTGTTTGATTTCTGAAGCTGTGTGATGCATAAACTCTAGGCAATTCTTAGGTTATTTAAGATGTAGGCAGATTTAGACCAACTATGGATACATTTGCACATCATTTATACAGGTGACAAAGGGTCACAGCCTGAGGATGTTGGTAGTTTATGAAATCTCAGGATCTGTCCTAAAATCACATGGAACTTTTGTATTTATCAGATGTTCCCTGTCAATTGACCACAGACTTGCAGACCATCCAAAGCAAAGGATCACGCTCACAGGCAGTACCATCAAGCATTTTCTTGTCCATGCAGGTGCAAGTGGTTCACATATCACAGAATAGGAATCACTCTACTAAATTACATTTTAGATCCTGAAATTATATATAACACTAGAAGAGACAACACGGTTCACTGAGTCTAGTTCTTCATAATCTCAGGCAAGCATGTTGGTGTCACTAAGGCCAGAGGCACATGAGGATGTCCCCTCTATCCTCTGTACCACTATGAATTAAACATCCCGCTGTATTTGACTAAAGACTTTCAGGAACCTAAAACCCAGGGAAAAATGATCATGTGCAAGGACGGGAGGAATTAAGAGTCTCACCTATGGGGTGAGCACTTGCAATGGACAGAAAAACACTGACACTAAAATTCCAATGACCTATATTTACGCTATCCTAAAGAGAAAGAGCTCTTTGTTATTTCTATGAAGTAAAAACAAAGGGCATGCATTTAAATAATAGCAAGCAGTCTTATGCATCTTAAAAACAATAAATGGTCAGTAGTTGGAGAGATTTTACTGGTCCTCCACACACTGATAACAACTTAGCACTAAACCTGAACTACAATTAAGAGAGTGAGATAAAATAAAAAAAAGATAGGCTCAAGGCAGAAAGACTTACAGAGCTTAGAAATGGATTTCTAAATCTCTAAACACAACTTTTCTGAATTGCAGTGATAACTTTTTATTGGAAACTGTCTTGTGCTGCTTTTATATTTTATCATTGTAGCACTAACATGAGTGCACTTGGGATATGTATGTGGTTATGGACTCAAGCCTGATGTGTGTTTGACCCAGCCTTTGTAAGAGTGCCTGTATTTCCCCCAACACATACACCAAAGAAAAGGGTGCCCACTTTCAGAGTCCAAAACTGCAGTGGTACCAGTGCATGCCCCTATGATGTTAAACCAGTGATGAGATTAACTGAAAGAACAACACAATTTACACCAAATGTTTGCCATACCCTCCTAGGACATCCCTGTGATGCAGGTCTGACACTGGCCCCACAAACCACCCATGAAACCACCTTCTGATATGTACCATGGATGAATAAGCCTGGAGAGATATGGTGGGACAGTCAGTAACCCTGGGCAGCAGCTGGGAATGGGGCACCCTGGCCAGGGCCCTGTGCTCAAAGAAGTCCTGTCAAATGTCATTTTCTACCAGGGTGTATGCTCAGCAACTGTTTTCCTCCTCCTGTCACCTCAGAGGAGCCTTATACATCACACTACATAAACTGTGCTACCTGGCCCAGGACAGGAACCTCCCATGTAGGTTTAATCAGAAAAGCAGATGGGGTGAATGCACCTCTGCATATTTTCTCAGGCAAGTGCCTGTTTATCCCCCAGTTAGGAAGATGAGCTCATTCAGACTCAAAACCACCATGGGAGTAACAGAGAGCATAACACCAGGCACGTTTGTTTCATTAATAAGTGGGTTTGTGATGAGAATTAAAAAGCTGTCCAAGGAAAATAGCAACCTTGTCAGATCTGTCCACAAATATAACCACAAAGAGGAAGTGAATATGACAGTGTTTGAGGAATAGCATAATAAATAAATAAGCAAATACATAAAGAAGCAAAACAACCTCAAAACAGCAACAAAACCAAACATCCCCCACCCCATTCACTCCTACCCCACCCCTTTCTCCAAGCTGGATAAAGCATAGATTGCCATCTACCATGCTTTCTTCTTTGGGCATATTACCATTCCCCAACTTCTGCCCTCTAGCATGCATATGTATCAGTATTTCTATGGTAAAATTTAGCTGAAAATGTGAAACGATATATGTTTCATATGCTTCAACAGATGTTTAAATATATTGATCTTATTTTTCCCTTTGGTTTATTTAGCACATAAACAGTCTTTTTTTAGTGTTATGTATATTTTAGATCTTTGGAAAAATAGCATAAGTTATAGGTCAAGAACAGATTTTCCATAATACTGCTCTGTTTTCAAGCTATTGTGACTGGTAAATAAGAAAATATGTTTACTGCCATAGTATTGAAGTAGCACAGAGAACTGGCTGATGGGTTGTTTCAATTCAGAAGAACAAGAATCAACAAGAATCAGTGTCTATTTAACCCATCAGGGAACTGTGCAAATATGACTCAAAAATAGTTTGCCACATGGTGCCAGAAACAGCAAAAACAAAGCCTGTCTCATGGGTACACATTTCAGTTCTTTTCACAGCCACAGCAAGTGGAAGAGGAGGGTTCCCAAGAGGTAAAAATGTGCAGCCTCACTAGCTGCTGCTGCCAGCCCAGGTGAAGTGAATGGATGTTCTCTGAACCAGGGACAGCAGGACATATATGAGCATGAGCTGCAAGAAGCCCATGGAGGTAGTGGTCACTCCTGCTCTGGCTATTACAGATCTGTGAGGGATATATTTGTGTCCAGTGTCCAAATTGACTTCAGCCTCATTTCAAAACATAATAAAGACTGCAACCCCCAAGAGAAATCATTGCATTTTTCTGAAAGAAGGCAAATAGTATTAAACCAAAGAACATACTCTCCCACAGTTAGGTTGGGAGAATGACCAATCTTGCTTCTGTTCTAGGCCAGTGCATGAGAGGATGAACAATTGTGATCAAATTTACTTCTGAAACATGTAACATTATGTGTTTTAACACAAATCAGGGAAAAAAAAACAAAACCCAAAAAACTACAAACAAACAAACAAAAAACAAATCACAAATGTAATTCTGATCCTGTATTCTGATATTGGAGGAATATCAAATTAACTCCATATTCCTAATGAATACAGAAAGGCTGATTCTTCACAGCTGGCAGGTTGCTATGAGCCATATAACAGAAATCTGTGGCTGTTCTAGCTCTTGAGTTAGAATTAGGGCTATCAAAATGAAATGATGGATGTTGAGATGTTTTACAGTATCTGCTCCAAACCTGCTCACATTTTGCATGTAAGTCCCTTTCTCTGCGACGTGCTGGGAAAGCAGCAGATTTAAATGCTCTCAGTTATAAGTGTCAGCTTCAAGCAACTCAGGTGGGATTGACAGCACAAAACTGACTTAAAAACAGCCCACATGAGAACAAAACCAGACCCAGCAGTTACAAAACAGCTATATTAGAAGACAGTTAGCTGTTTCCATAGAAATGGAAATATAGATTCAATCCCTTCAAATCAGAGCTCTGAAAAAAGCAGGAGTAACCAAACTATTTGTAAACTTGTCATGTCAAACAAAAAATTCTGGTATAAGTACAGACTTGCAATGCTTATAAAGATAATGTAACTAACGTTTATAATAAAAAATCAGGCAAAATGCAGGTCCCAGTGCCTCCAGGCTGCCTTGCTCACTCTTGCTGTAGAGGGAAGGAGGAGGACTGGAAAGCAATTACACATCATTGATTATAGTCATAGCTCAATCCTTGCCCCTGGGTAGAGCATCTTACAGTGCCTTAGTAGTTTATGCTTACTGGTGCTCAGCCCACTGTACATCTCCTGTCGTAGGGGCATCATTCCTCACGTAACCAGCACTAGGATGCAGTGCCACCAGATGGCACTCCAGAATGCTCGGCATCAGCCCAGCTCTTGCTGCTGGGCTGCACAGGTCCCTCCCTGCTGGGGAGCCGGGGGTCAGCGCTGGTGACTGAACTGCCAGAAATACTCCCAGGTAGAAATGTCTGTGGGACGTGGGCAGTGACATGGATTTCTCTCAGTTATGCCTGTGGTGTAGAAAGTCCTCGCTCCGTGCCCTGCAGGAGCCGCGGTGCCAGCAGCAGCACTGGTTTTAAATACCAAATCACCGTGACTGGGTGCGCAAAGCTGCCCGAGCAGAAATTGAAAAGAACATCGAGGAGTGAGTGAGGAGAATAAGCAGGAAATTGCGAGTGCAGAAGACACCAACACAACAAGGAAGGCTGAAGACTTGAAGATTCTGCAGCTGGGAGACGATAATAATGCACTGGCAGCCAGTGCACCAGCAGTGTCCAGTCTTTCAGGAGGGAGACAAAACTCTGCATCTAATCATTCTTATTCCACACGTAATGAAAACCAATTAGTAGACATTTTTCTTTCGCTCTTAATCCCGATCTTGGGTTTTTCATTAGCTTGGAAGAGTGTTGGCGACTCCCACACCAGCAAGAATTTCCCGACTGCTTACAGAAACGCTGCCTGCCACATTCCTCTGAGGAATGCCTTCCCATTTGCACAGCATAAACAATCACAGACATGGGCGAGACTTTCTGAAACCCTTCGCAGCACTGTAAAGTGGACACTCCTCTGCATGCCTTTATTTCTAAGGATGAACTAAACTTTGACTTCTTTGCTTCTACCAGTATTTTTAAATATTTGTGTGTGTGTGTGTGTGTGTGTGTGTGTGTGTGTGTGTGTGATAAAATGAAAAGAGGAAAGTAGATAAAAGCAGAAAGAGCAAAACGTAACTAAAACATCAAATTGACACATCCTGGGGAAGACTGAAAAGAAAAAAATTATTTTATTAAGCATTTTGCACTGGACTTTATTCCTAACTTCCAGTATATTCTCTCGTTCACTGTGGTTTCATATGGTCTTTTAATTATCTTTGATCATAATGGAAGGTTCCAGACTGTTATGCCCTATTTCTGGCATGTTGTCCTCCATGTCAGTAGCAAACATTTGTGCTCTGGGTAGGAATTCACTAGGTGCCTTTGTTCCTTATTAGGAATGGCTGATTTGTCTAGGCTGAAACTACTGAGGGCAATAACAAAAACATGGGAAAACTTCTGACATATTCCAAATACAAATTTCATTACTTTAAGAATAAAAACCTGCTCTCCATGGTATTTTTATTCTGATTAGGATGTTCTAGGTCGATGTTCAGAACCTTCAAAATTGTCATGTTTCACAATGGCCATTGATATACTTGGAGATATCAGTTCAGTGAGTTTAATAACTTTCACTTAAATATTTCTATATTGAGGTAGATAGAAATATAGACCTAAAGTTCCTGAAATATTATGCAGAAGTGTTCCATACAGAGAGCTCTACGAAGTCATGAAACAGCTGAACATTTTACACACACATTTTCAATGCTGTGTTTCACAGAGCAGTAAGTTGGTTACTATGTCATAAATACCTTATTATTTCTACTGACTTTGACAGATAAAAACAGGGAAGAAAATCCTATTTCTGAACCATCAATGGAAAAATCTGTGACTACATCAATGCTTAAAATAAGAATTACTTGGAAAGCCCAAAGCATTTCTGAAAGTAAATGATTAATTCTTGAAAATTATCACACATATAGATAGATATAAAAGCTGAAAAAGTACAGAACCCCAAATCTCCCTAATTATGCTTTCCTTAAGTAGCTGCTCATTAAAATAATTTCATGCATGTCCTCCTGTCATGAGTGAAAATTAGACTCACTGTTCTAAAAAAGGAAAAAAAAGAAAAAATAGGGGGAAAAAAGTAAATGGGAGTTTTCCATTTAGTTGCAAAATCAGGTTGAAGAATGAACAGAATTTCCCCTTCTGTCTTACACCCACCCACTTGCACAGTTTTTGTTTAGTGAGGATTTCTTTTTCATTCCTACACCTTTAGCCCTCCCCCAGGCCTGCCTTCAAACTCTGCCCTTATCTGTCTGTCTACGTGCCATACAAAACCAGCTGGAATGGTTTTGCAGTTATTACTAAACTTGATTAGATCTCAACTGCTACTCTAACTGTGAGCAAGTTTGGGCAGGGTATATTCATTCCTCCTTGTGGTCCCCTTTTCAGCTCCATGTCTAGCCCTTGTTGAAAGTCATATACTAGGTTTTCCATCATCCTTTTCCTACAAACAGTTCTAATAGCAAAACATACCCACCTTTTAGTCCCAAGAGCTCATAAAAACACCTCCCTCCTACCTAGAAGCCAGCATAGTGTTTGCGTGATGAAAAAGATAAAAGTCTACTTTCTGTCCAGAGCTTTGAACTTGCCACATGTTCTCCCTGTTAATGCATTTCACAGAATCATAGAATATGCCAAGTTGGAAGGGACCTCCAAGGTTACGGGAACTTCTCAGTCCTTTAAACTCTTCCACTGTGTATGACATATAGAAATAGCCACTTGATGACACCAAAGACAGAGATTATGCAGGATATGATATATACATTACAAACATAAAGGTGATCAATTCCTGCCGGGAAGTCACAGAAATTTCTGCCCTTGCTCCAAGTACTATTTATTCAGGAAGTACAATACTTTATGTGTTCTTTCCACTGGAAGCTAGTGTTCTAACCATGGGGCAAAATGTCATACCTCCTCTCCTTTGAATACAAATAGCAATTTATTCTTTGTAAAAAAAAAAATTTAAAAAAAAGCTGCATCATGAGAAATTGAGAAATGCAGGTACTGTGTCATCAGGCTGCCAAAGGAAACTGATAACAGGATTTTCGCTTATTGGATGAAGATTAACCATTAGGTGTTGGTAAAATTGGCTATAAAATATGGTTTGTGCACATAAAAGTATGTTCTTAAAATTTAACAGGGCATGGGCCATAACAATGCCATAATAATTTTCACACTCATGTTGAAAATGGCTCTCTTTCTTGAGCACCCAACTCTTCCTATACAGCAGGCAGGCATCAAATTATCAATGTATAATTTATACATATCCAGCCATATAGCTTCATGTTTCCTGACTACTCAAAGTTGACTCCTGCAGAACTAAAATTTTGCAAGACACAAGTCCTTACAGTGTCCCACATCTGAAACAGGGGAACTATATCTTTGGAAGGTATTTACCCAGATCTAGTATTGATCAATCAATTGTTCTCTTCTGCAGAAGTTTTTAAAAATTGAGGTGACAATTCATTAGCCTAACTGGAGTCTTCAGACTCCACCAGTTTAATATGCATGAGAAGTTTCACCACAGCCATGTTATCCACTATCTGCAGGTTCTGAACTGGCTACGACATTCTACAAAGTATATAGATTTAAATACCCTCCCCCCACACACACATTGTTTCCTTCCCATGATAACCTGTTTTTGCAAATGATACTTAAATGAACAGTAGCTGATTTTGGTAGCTGTTTTACAGAAATACAGCATTTCGAGTCTTGCCCACAGAACAGCAAAGCCAAGGATATGGGTATTAAGAAAAGCAGAGTTTACATTTATAAAGAATTATGTATGCACTTCTTGCAGCTACTAATGTCAGTTTCTCTGAAGACAACCTGTTGTATACATTAATTTTAAGATTCAGAGTTCCCACACAAACACATATATATCCATACTTCACCCATATATATATCTATCTATGCAGGAATATAGCACAGAAATAAAGGAATAATATCCAATATGTTTAATTTTCAAAGCATTTTACAACTTTTAATTAAACCTGAGTGCTGCGTCACCATTGCTTTTTCCGTATTGCTCTTTGTATCTCACAGTGCTGCAGTTGTACCCTGAACAGACATCCTTTTCCCAGCACAGATAACTACCCAGATCCTGCATACCTGAGAGTCTGTGTTTCTTTCCAGGTGCTCCTGACAGACCCTTGGCTAAGCCATATGGCTGCAGGTGCTGGTAGGACCCTCCTGTTTGAGATCTGTTTGAGCAGGAAAGACCTCACCTCTCTAACATTAACACCAAAAGTTAAGAAGGGTCTTGGAACCCATAGCCACTTGATTCTGCCCACCTCTTTGTTGGTATCTCAGTTATTCGTCTGAGTCTTGTCAAAGATGCTTGAGAGGAGTCTGGATAGGGTGAACTTTGCTGGGTAAACTGAGTTTTTATCTAGTTACCAAAGAAAGCTCCAGACACCAAAATTAAATTTAGCACCTGTTCATTTGAGCAGGAAGAATGAACACCACCACTTTACACAAATGGTTCTGAACCTTGTACCCAACACCAGAGAAGACAGGAGGCCCAAAGTGAGGAAAGCAAACCCACTTCCCTATAATATTATCAAGTATCAATCTGCATCTCATTGATTCATCTAACTCTCTTGTTCCACTAAAAACACTGCACCATGTGTCACAGTACAGATTTGATCGTGTTTGCATATACACATTTGCTAACAGATCTTGGAAATAATCATAAATTATTGAAGTGTTACAATGACTTGGGTTTGGACACAATAATAAAAAATTATTCTAAATAATAATTGTGTTATTGTTTTCTCACTTTTGTGTCTACATGTAAATAAAGTGCCCCCCCGGAGAAACAGGATAATTTCTAATTCACTATCAAAAGCTTTTTACTATGACAAGTATATTACTATTTCTAAGTAAGAAAAAAGTCAAATATGACTGTCATTAGAAGTCAGTTTTAAGATAATTCCCTCTCAAATCAGGACTTGGCTAGATTTACATTAATTTCTTCCAAAAAGGAATCTCTAAAAATGCAGGAATCTTCAAGCAGTTGGATCTGATTAAATATGCCATGTACAGAGAAGAAACAGAAAAGATTAAGACCAGGAAAAAAATAGGGAAGATTACATTTTCCATGATTTTCCCCTTAGGTTTCTAACTAAATCCTGTCTAACATAGACAGCAGTGTGCTTTAACTTTCATCTACTACTCCACAAATTATTTTTATGTCCTGTTACATAAGTACATCTTGCTTGAGTGCAATAATGCATTAAAGGGATAATAAATAAACAGCAACATAATAAAGAATGGTATCCAGCAAAGGGCAGTGGAGGGGGACAGCATTCTGTTCAGCTGATTCCTTGCCAAGCGTGTAGCCCACAGATTCAGAAATATTTCATTTGTTTAAGTTTAAACACCTGAGCACCAGACTTTCATTACTGTTCTAATAAAATGGAATCATGGATTCATAGTTCATCTTACTAGCTGCAAATTCATCTGCACTTTTAAAATTTGCCAGGTAAGTGAATCTAAGCATAAAGCTACGAAATATAAATAGAGAATTATTTTAGAGCCCATCTGAAGAAAATATGGGAGAGCCTTAGAAAAGTTTGTGAACTCTGTAGATAAAGTATCTTTTAAATCATTTTGAACACCTCAAACATAATTACAAATTCTCTTCCCTTTGGCTCCTTAAAGGCCATAACAACATCATTTTATGTGTCAACGTAACCATGCAGAGCACTGATCTTGGAAACACCTACAGGAATCTTTTACTCCTTTAATGAGCTATGCCCCTAAAGTAAAAAAACCTGCTTATTTGTTTAAATTCAATGCCTGTTTAAAAATATGTGCATTCAGAGGCTTAAACCCATTTGCATTATACAATAGAATCCTATAATCATTTAGCTTGGAAAAGACCTCTAGGATGACTGAGTCCAGCTGTTAACACAGCCCTACCAGGTCCACCACTAAACTAGTCCTTAAGTACCACATCTACACATCTTTTAAATACCTTCAGGGATGGTGACTCTACGACTTTGCTGAGCAGTCTATTCTAGTGCTTGACAACCCCTTCAGAGAAATTTTTCCTAATATCCAATCTAAACCTCCCTTGGCAAAACTTAAGGCCATTTCTTCTTGTCCTGCCATTTGTTACCTGAAAGAAGAGACCAACCCCCATGCGGCTACAACCTTCTTTCTGGTAGTCGTTGAGAATGATAAGGTGCCCCCATGAGCATCCTTTTCTCCAGGTTAAACAATCCCAGCTCCCTCAGCTACTCTTCATAATGCTCCATACTCTTCCCCAGCTCCACTGCCCTTCTTTGGACACGCTCCAGCAGCTCAATGTCTTTCTTGTAGTGAGGGACCCAAAATGGAACACAGGATTTGAAGTGTGACCTCACCAGTGCTGAGTACAGGGGGACAATCACTGCCCCGGTCCTGCTGGACACATTATTGCTGATACAAGCCAGGATGCCTTTGGCCTTCTTGGTCACCTGGCCATGCACTGGATCATACTCAGCCGGTGTTGAACAGCATACCCAGGGCCTTTTCCTCTGAGCAGCTTTCCAGTCACTCTTCCCCCAGCCTGTAGTGCTGCAGGAGGTTGTGACCCAAGTGTAGGACCTGCACTTGGTGTTGTTGAACCTCACACAATCGGCCTCAGCCCATCAATCTGACCTCTCCAGATCCCTCTGCAGATACATCCTGTCCCTCAGCAGACCAACACTCACTCTCTACTTGGTGTTGTTTCCAAACATATTGAGGGGGCACTCAGTCCCCTCATCCAGCTCATGGATAAAGATATTAAACAGGCCTGGCCCCAGTACTGAGTCCTGGAGAGCCCCACTGGTGACTGGTGCCAGCTGGATGTCACTCCATTCCCCACCACTCTCTGGGTCCAGCCAGTTTTCATATCATGAATGGTGCACCTGCCCAGGCCATGAGCAGCCAGTTTCTCCAGGATAATGCTGGGGAAATGGTATCAAAGGCTTTACTAAAGTCCAGGTAAATAATGCCCAGTCTTTCCCTCATCCACTGAGTCACCCCATCATAGAAGGAGATCAGGCTGGTCAAGAAGGACCAGCTTTTCACAAACCCATTTTGGTTGTGCCTAATCCCCTGGTTATCCTTTATGTGCTGGCACTTAAGTGTGATGGTACTCCAGATCTGCTTATAACCTTCCCTAGCACCAAGGTATTGTTTTGCATTGCCATAAATCACATTTTTAAGACAGGCAACAGTAATTTTTAATACTTTTGGGAAGAAAAAAATCCAACCCTTCCCCCCTCAATAAAACAAAAGTATGTACTATATTTGATTTTACCCAAAGATTAGCACATTGATTAATTTAGAAGAGAACTTTAGGTTAATAAGGAATAGTTGCAATACTCTTATTTTAACTACTAATGGTCAATTAAACTCAATTCACCAACACCAAGATACTATTATGATAAATGGCTAAATTTATTTACTAATTTGTTATGGTGTATTAGATACACCAATAATATTTAGTTTTGCTTGTTAGCCCAAATAAGGGCACATAAGGAGTTTTCTTTCTGTTACAAGAAAAGTGAGCTGCATGGTCAGGGATGGAGTCTCAGTGCAGTCCTGTAGTTTGTCAAGTTCTGATGATCAGGAGGCAGGGCTGAAGAGTACAGTATTTGTCCTTCAGTCTTAAAAGAACAGAGAATTATTGTGCTCTCTGTGTTAAGTCATCTAGAAGCATGGAATGTAAAAAAAAAAATCCAAGTCCCCAAAAGAGTTTACAAATCTGGATTACAGCCAGACACAACAGTGAGTAAAGTAAGCAGATGGAAGAATAAGGGCTAGGATAAGGAGCAAGTTTCTCCTGCTAAGTAGTAGTCACAGCATAACACCTGCCTACTACCATCCTCCTATCACTACAGAAAGCCAAGTGTTAGTAGTAACAAATACTGTCAAGTGCCATGCTTTTGCAAAAAGAAGTGAGCTCACAAAGAGTAAGCACTCAGAACAGTTGAAATCACTGCTTGAATCATAAAAAAGTGCTTGTGATTCAGAATAAAAAATACAAGCAGTTACATTCTTTGTAAAAAATTTATGTTGCCTTCTACATCCCCAGCAATTATCCTAGAAAATCATACACTTTTCAAATGACAAACTAAACTTATAATATTCAACAGTAACACATAACTGTCAAACTAAAGGTAAACTGAGAGATGTATGTACATATAGTATAAAACTCAAGTTCAAAATAAATAATTAAGAACAGAAATTCTAGTTTATTTTTGAACTCTTTTCCCCATTAGGATTAAAGTGAGTTTCTTAATATTAACACAGACTTTGTTTTGATAATTAATTATATCATACATGCTATGCAAATCAATTCAATAGAGTTTAATGTTATCTTATTTACACCAAGGAGTTTAAACTACTTTACTTGCTTGTTTTGGCTGGAATAGACTTATTATTTCTAAATCACAACATTGAACTATTTTCCCTAATGTATAGAAAACAAACCAACCTCAAAAATGTTCAATTTTGACCTATTTCTTAACAGTTTGGTTGCTGCTGTCTAAGAAACAAGGTGACCTCTTCCTTCTTTGCAATGATTGAAAACAGGTTCTTCAGAAAGATTTTCTGAAAGAATCCCTGAAAATTCTAGTCTAATTCTTTGTTTGCTATGGATTTCATTTTTTTTAAATAAATTGTCTAGCTTGAGAAGACATCAGTTTCAAAATTAATATCTTCTACATTTTGCAACAGTACAATCCAAAAGCAACAACCTTCAATATTTTTTCATGCACAAAAAGAATTTTAAAAAACAACCCAAAACATCTGAGTAACTAGTTCTTTTGCAGACAATGGCAAGATAATGGACTTCAGTAGAAGCCAAGGTACAAGGGTGTGCAGATCTGCTTCAGAAAGATAAAACCTGCAGGTGGAAACCTGTGTATTTTTTGAGAGAAGGGCATCCTGAGGTTACTAAATAACTAGGAGCAATATCAGGGAAACACTAAAGTACTCCAGAAAATAATACTGTTAATTGAGTAGGTCAGACATTTTCTCATATTAGTAGTGCAGGGAAACAGCTGCCAGTGCAGCATTCATTTTTTAAGTGAAGAAGCAAGGGCAAAAGACTTTTTCCACTGACACAT
This sequence comes from Xenops minutus, assembly GCA_035221455.1. Classification (NCBI taxonomy): domain Eukaryota; kingdom Metazoa; phylum Chordata; class Aves; order Passeriformes; family Furnariidae; genus Xenops; species Xenops minutus. The sequence continues at coordinate 10,132,473 of JAWWEE010000040.1, forward strand.
AAAAATGCATACACAACAGTTAAGTCACACATTGAATGCACCACTGTGTGGGTCACACTGAAAATCTGGTTTCACTCCTAAGACCTGTAAAGAAGTAAAAAAAAAAAAATTCATTATTACTTTATCATTATATATATATATATATATACACACACCATATATATCATACGTAATGATAAATGTTTATCATAGTAACAATTTCCTATTACTTTATTTGTGTGGGATGATGCAACTTTTTCAGCTATTTCCAGGACCCCTTCCTATTCCACAAGAGATAAAATCCTGTCAAATGAGCAATTTGCCATTTTCTCTCATCATTGGAAGAGATCAGTTTCGATCTGAGACCAGCTGAACTAATACCAGTTGCACCCATTTAGTACTCTAAGAGTGTCAATATATAAACCTAGTAAATACATTATTCATTTATTCATTCTGGGCTCCCAGGTTTAGAAATTAAGACAGTTATTAATATGGGTTTGGAAGAAGTGTCTTAAGAGTGTCAATTAATTTTTTAATTGAATCGTATATTAACAGCTTAACCTTCAGGTCAAGAGGTGCTCAAAAGCCAATTTAATGTAAAAGTCAATGAGACAACTGCTATGGAGGTGTACTGCTCAATCTAATAATGGCAGAACTGGTCTCCATCCATAACAATATTGGGTTTGTACAACTTTATGGCAAAGATGATGGGGTTCAATGAACAGTTATGTCATAAGACTCCAGAGACTCAGGCCTGGTTGGCAGAAAATCACACAGAATTACTGAATTGTTGAGATTGGACAGGATGCCTGCAGGTCACTTTGTCCAATCCCATGCTCAGAGCACGGTCACGCAGAGCAAGTTGCTCAGGGCTGAGTCCCATTGGCTTATAAATGCCTACAGAGACACCATGTACTCTCATCTGTTCTAGTGTTCAATCACCCTTAACTTCTGAAAGTTATGGTCTGAAAGTGATCTTGGAGCTATGTCATCTTGCCTGCTTTTACCCATATTACCCATGACATCTGTATTATAAACTGCTCAGGGCATAAACCCTGACTTATGGTGTAATTCCATAACACTAAGCTCATGGTGACTGTAGGAGTCCTATGAGAAATGCAACAGTATTTGCCTAGTTAATTGTTTGAAATCTAAAGTGAAAACAAGACACATCCCAAATCAATATATAGCACACTGTCTTGAGGAAGTCATTTAATTATTTTTAAAGTCCTTTCTGATGACAGTAATTCTTTCCCTCTTCCTCTCCACTTTTTAAAAAACTCGTTTTAAATAAATCTCAACACATGGTGTTAGTCTCCTTATTCACTGATAGTATGTTCATTATTCCACTACCTCATTATTAACTTTGGGGTGAAAATTAATGGAGTGAAGAACTGCAGCTGCAGAACTGTGGATTGGAGGCACCAGTTTATACATCATTAGCTGAAAGGGACAAAAGAGCAAGTGTTACAGGCTTCAGATACAACAACCCAGACACTGGCTATGAGAAGAAAGAACAAGACTTACAAATAAAGAATCCTTATGAGAATAAAATATCATCATGGTATGAAGGTTATGAGAGCTCCAATATTATTTAGACAGAAGAAAACTAACATACTTGTCCTTGAATCAGGCCTTTAAGATTAATTAAATAATCTGTAGAAAATTGCCAAAATAATCTAATTGCTCATGCAATGTTTCTTTTTCATGTGTGCTTCTAACTACACAGTCAGTAAGAATGTTTTTCCCTTTGAAGAGTGATAAAAAATTCAACACCTATGCCAGTCTAGAAAACACAGTATTGCTTTCATTTCCAGCTATCATATAACAAGACAATGATAAAGTACAGTATCTTTTCCTCCCAGCACAAGAAAATACATTCCTAAAGACAAAACCAGAATAATTTGACTTGAAACTTTTAAAATCTATTTTTATATGCTATGTGTTGAACACAAATCTCTCAACTGAGTGCAGTAAGAACTAACTTGTGTCTGTCTTGCTTCATGAGGGTGGGGCACGCTTCTTTCTTCAAATTCAGTGGAGGTGCCTATCAGAGAATTTTCCCCAGGATAAGCTGGGGTTCTGTGGTCAAGCGTTAAATATTCCTGGAGAATTCCTGTGGCCTTGACCTACAATTTACAGGAGCAAAAATCTTGAATTGAAATCTTGATTGTGTTTTCTTTGAATCACTAGATTTCAGTCATGACATCAGCTGAAGCTTTCTGTTTCCTGAAAACATCATCCAAGCACAGCATCAGTGACCTGACAATACCGTGCAGTCTCATCAGTGAGCTAATATTGATGGAAGTACCTGTGCACAAATGCTCTCATTCAGAATAACATACAACCATTAGCATGACTGAGCATGAGGCCATATTCAGAGAATAACACCAAAACTGCACAAAAACATAATTCAGCTTCCTTGAATGCACTTTTGTTTATTATCCACATTCCAAAGCAAAGCCCATCACGTGCTTTTAAGCATGTGTCGTCCAATTTCAGAACTATGTAAAGAAAATTGAATAAAACCTCGGTGAGTGTAAATGCATTATGTCACATCATCTGGAGCCCACACACTCTGGGCATAGGGAAGAGACAAGGGGTTATCAGCCTCTATGTTTACACTAGTATTCAAGTTTTTGAGTATTTATATCTCAATCTAGAATGAAACTCTGCTAATTCAAAACAACTTTTGCCACTAACCTCAATGTGATGATACTTTTACTTAAACATGCATCCATCCCCAGATAATCTTTTAATACAACTAGCTTGTGAAAGCAATTCAAATGTTTTTGTAGTTGTAAAAAGCATCAACAGCAGGGAGTAGAGACTAGCTGGATCCTGATCCTCAGCACCCTCTGACCAGGCAAGGGATGCCCTGTCCCTCCAGCTGTCATGAGGCATCACACATAGGAACTCTGCTGAACTTAAAAGCTTGGTAGAGCAATGGAAATTAGACATCACCCTCACCCAACTGAGTTCTTTACAGCTTCAGGCTTACTAAGGTAAAAAAGTTGAGAATTTGGCCAGTTCAGTGCTTCAGCACCGCTTGCACTGAAGCACTAAACTGACTGAGGTGTTTTTCCACCACAGGTTTGCTCATGCACAGCCTCTGAGCAGCAACAAGCACTGAGTGAGTTTCTGCAGGTATTATTTTAGAGTTGTTTTCTCTCAACTCCTCATTGCACCATGCTTTAGTATTTATGGAAATGCATCTACAAAACACGTAACCTCTTATAAATTTCCATGGTGATGTCTGCGTGAAACTATGCTACTTCTAACTTCAGAAGTATTTGCTAATTTTCATGACAAAAAGGCTTTGCAATCACATTAAGCACAATAATTTTGACATGGAAAGATGATTCCCCTCAAAGAGGTGAGAGAGATGTGTAAATAAGGTTCTGAATGGACATGCTGTCACAATTTTGTGTGTAACATCAACAATACATCCCTTGAAAAATATGCTTTCATTTTATCTTTTATAAGTTCATAAAATATTCATCTCCCTTCCCAGCCACTCTGTGAGATCAATCTCAGCAGCACTGTTAGTTCATATGAAATGTAAAATGAAACCAATTATAGACATGAAAGAGGAAAGTTTCATTTTGTCTAATCCACTGGAAATGAAAATGCGACAAGGAAAAAAAGAATTCAGAGAATAGGTCTACTGTAGTTTGCAAAGATAAGATATCAACATATAAGGGCAACAGCTAAATGTTTATAGATACTTTAATGGTGAGATAGATCACTGAATACTAAATATTAAAATGGGAAAATGAAGAGACTAGATACAGGGTTATTTAAACTGGAGAGTGCATGAACCAGTGCCATGGCAGTGGAGAAGTCATCAATTCAAACCCAGGCAGCTCCCCAGCCATTTCATTTCTATTTTTCAGAATACCAGCCACCATGGCCCTCTGTGCTGCAAGGATCTCAGCAGCAGTAATTCAGTGGGCCTCAGACTTTTTTTTCCTTCACAGTAACAGATACTTGTAAGTATGCTATCTTTCCACTGTCAGGCCAAAGTTAAAGGATTCTTTTCTGATAGGGTGTGTAGTTTTGTTTCTGTCTTATTTTTCCTTCTACTGCGGGTATTTACTGGATTGCAATTTAAACTTGCATTCTGTAGAAAGAGGCCATCATTTGTTTATTTCAATGGCTCTTTCCAAATTTGTTTTGACAGACTGTCTCCAGAACTTTGTCCCTGGGGAAGTTTTTGACCTCCAACAAATTTTCTATATCTCACCTTAATCAACTCATGAGCAGCTAGCAAGAGCAGCACAGGAAATATATGATACCAAAGTTTGATAGGAAAAGAGAAAGGAAACTGGAAAAGATCACATTTAAAACAAAAGCCAATACAGATATGCTCAGGAGAGAACAAAACGTCTCCTGCAATCTTATAAACCCATTGTAAACTACACTATTTAGATGAACTCCTCTCTCTGATTTTTCCTCCACTCCCAAGGGTTGCATTTATTGTTCAGTACAGCCATGGAGACTGCTTTTCTTCACATCCAGAAGTGATCAGATTTGCCCTCTGCAAGAGCTATTGCCCCAACAGAATTTCTCCAATGGGTTGAGACAGCTGAGTATTACCCATTATTTTCCATTCTAGCCAGATGTATGCTTTACAAAATGTTGCAGTTTATAATTAAACAACAGATTATTTTGAAGCACTGGTGGCCAAAACTATGGAACAGTTTGGATTGAGACTTAAAAATACACCAGCCAAACATAGACAATAATTATTCTTTTGCTCTGCAGTACGATAAAACATGTATTTTTTTTACCAAACTTTGAGAATTTAGAGGACTCAGGAAAAGAGGTTTTAGACAAATAGCCTGAGGTTTTAGTCTTTCTGAAGCAAGTGTTCTCAAAAGCTGAAGCCAGAAAATTGGAAAAGATTAAATTAGTCATAACTCTAGGCTCATAGTAGTAAAACTAAGCTCATAGAACACGAGTGACAATAGTAAATACTGTAACAAATCTCTAGTGGGGTTTTCTTTTGTGTGTGTGAAATTTGCAACTGAGAAGGTTAGGAATTTTGATTTCTTTATCCAGAGAAAGAAAGAACTTAGGATTTTCTCAGAATCCCAAGAACATTTAGGACTCCAAGTAGAAGACAGTGAAATCAACTAAGACACTCTGGTGCTCCACTGGTGGGAAGATTAGCTGTTACAACCTTTTGGGGCAACAAAGGGCATAGGCAAAATTTCCATAAATTTGGATTTAATCATCTAAATTCCTAGTTCTAGATGAAAATATGTCCTTTGGAGGATCTAGATGGTAGTGTCAAGAAGCTTATGTAAGAATAAGGCTGTTGGGTAGCTGACAAGCTAAAGAGAAAAATGTGGAGAAAAGAGGAATTATGCCCATACTAAAACAGAAAAAAAAATAAGAGATGGCAATGTCATGTAGTTATTATCCAGTCACACAGGAAGCATATGCTGAAGAAGGAAATTTACTGTGTTCTGAGTTGAAGCCCAGTGTTACAAACACAATTACAAGGTAGAGAACTTCATTCCTGCATAAATAATAGAAGGTAATGGAGGTATTTTCTTTTTTTTTTTTTCCCTTTGGCACATGCAATACGTCATTTTCTGTTTGAGGAATTCACTTATCTAAAAATGTGGCATACTGAAAATACTTACAGAATTCAGTTGCTTTTTTACTGAATCTGTAATGTTACAGTAGGAAGGATTGCTTTCCAGTCACAAAATACATTTATTTATGAAGTCTCACACTTTAGCTTACTCATGTGCTCAACTTAACTCCCAAAAGGACTGTGACTTACTGGTTCCTGTGTTTACAGGCTTGGATTTAAAGGAATAATAAAAGGCATTTGTGTTGTTTGGTGAACGTGTTTCATTATGTGCTGTTTTTACTTTTACTCATAGGAAATCCCTTGTGTTAGATACCCTTACATTCACACTCAGGAACAGTTCACGTCCTCCCAGGATGAACCAATGGAAGGGACTAACAGAAAGATCTTGGCAAGTCACAAAGTCCTTTTCAGACTCTTCAGGGGCCAGACAGCAAATCTGCTTGCTCGCCCTCTCAGCCAGATGCTGGGACACTTGTTATGTCAGCGACAAGAATAATCTTGTTTTACAGATTATCCTCTATCCCTGTGAAAATGAAACAAAATTATCTGAATGAGTGCAGCTGATTGTCAAGGGACTTTGTATGAGATTTAATTTCAGAATATACTTTCAAATGTAAGACCAAAGGAAACTATGCATTTCTGGCATTACTTACCTAGGCCCCAAGAACAAAAATCAATGGCAAAACTTTATCCAGATACAGTCAACTCAAAACTCTAAAAACCTGTAAGAAAACATTGCAGAGAAACAATGAATCCTTCAGCCATCCTTTAATGACTGATCTTAACAGGTATGACCTGCCATTCTACTCACCAAATTTCCTTGGTGCCTGAATCTGAAAACTGCCATTCTTTCCTGATATTAACATCAACTAATATGGAGCTTTGCTTCAGAAAAACTGCTAGGGCCCCTTCCATCTACCTTCCCACCTCTCTGTCAAACTGCAGATGCCTGTGCTGGGGTCTGTCTGGCTCACATTGCTGCCCAGCTTTAGAAGGCAAAGTTAACTCACCAGAAGTGCCAATTCCACCACATCCACATGGTATTACGTTAAATTAATACCACTGCAGTAAGAAATGAAGAGCCCATTAAGCTTGATTTGTCCATAACATGTGTGAAATCAGAAATGCTCTCACTTGTAGGCCTTCTAAAATGGGAGTTTGTGTCACCACTTATTTAGCAAGGCATCTACCTATTACCATTTTAAGACAGATGACATTAGCAGGTAATAAGCACTTAAAAAATTCTGATCAATAAATTATTGGAGACTCCTAAGAAATAGAAAAATAACAACCACAGGATGCCCTTCCCCTACCTAGGAATTTTTCCAATATTTCTTGACATATTTATTAAAAGCTGCATTTTTGGCAGATGTCCTAATGTTGTACATATATTGTAGTAAAGGGGGAGCTATTTATTTATTTTAATTATCAGACAAATCAACAACCACAATACTATGCTAGCAGAATGACTATAAATTCTAAATTAAGAAACGGTGACCTCTTTAGTAGAGTGGGTTTTAGCAGAGCACAGGACTCAGCAAAGAAGTGAATGTGGTAAATTTGTGAAACTGAACAAGATGTTTTGTAAATCTTCTTTTCAGCCATTTGCTCCCTATCCCACTTCTGAACTAAAACAGAAGATAAAATGCGAGGGCAGCCCTACAGAGAGAAAAATCTACCGACTTTGTTATTCTCTTTCCAAATGCCTTAGCTGTATTTGACCAGACCAGAGACACTCCTCCTAGTGGCAACAGGACACTCGCGATGGTCTTCGGAAAAGGGGACCATTACATAACCCTTTTTCAACCAGTGAAAACATCTTAGTACATTCCAGTCAAAGTACCTTTCCAGCTCCCCTCCTATCCTCAGCTGTGTGGGCTTGTGGATCTCTTATTTCCAGGTTTTTTGGGTCTTGGTTTTGTTTTTTTAATTCTTTGAGCCCGCTTTTGTGAAGCCCCTCACACTCACACAGAGCTTTGCACCTCTGACCAGGACCCCACAGCAGAGCAGGTGAAATTACTTGAAGAATACAGATGTCAGGAATTTCTCCTTGTTTTCTTCCCCCCTCGCACGTGCCTGTTCCACCTCTGGAACACAAGTAATTCTGGGAGAACATGAACTAAAGAACTTTGGTTTCCCACAGACTTATACTAAGGCTGATAATGAGCTGTAATTGAAACTTTTCTCATTACCAAGACATTTATATGGTCTCTCAACCATGTGAATCACTATTTAATAAGAGGCAAGTTCATGTTACAGCCTTTGGGACATTTACAGGATCTCTCAGCCCTACCCAGCTGCCTGTTTTCAAGAAATAACTTAATTATATTTGAGATAGATTTGGGTGAAACTGCCCAACAGCTTCAAAAGTTATTGGAGAAGTGAAGGAGACACAGCCAAGCATGATCACATAAAGGCCTGTTTCCATAGGAACCTAGAGGGAAAACAGCAATACAATTTGTGAAAAATTTCATTGCAGAGTCACTTTAATCGAAATTTTAAAAATATCTGACCATCTTTAAATCACATGCCATAACACATGGTACATTTCCCCTGCCTTCCCCCATTCACTACCTTGACTACAGACCCCTGCCTTCCCGTATCCTGCTCTCCTATATCCTGCAGGTACAAACACTATGCTGCTTAAACTCAGGAAGTTGCTCTGCCTGTATTTTGTCAACCTCCACTTTCAAATGGAAACTCTTTTCTTAGGCAGGGCAAGCTTCACAGAAAGTCATGCCAATTGGTACATTGCACTGCTCGCACACGTGTGAGGCATAGACAGAACTAATTACAGGGGGAGCCCACAGGAGGAGCGAGCTGGGTATCACCTGCTGAACAGCGGAGCCGAGCTCTCGGGCGCAGGGAAGCTCTGCAGGTTGGAGCGTCGGGCTTTGGCTACAAAAAGTCATTTGAGGTTTAAGGCCAAGTAGCAGAAGGGAACGTGTGCGAGGGTGGTGAACACCTGGGAGGTGACTGTTAGTACATTTATGGATAGAACTCTTTGTTATACCCTCTTCAGGTGTAGCACCCACCTGAGCCATCAGCTCTGGCCTCCTGCGGCCGCAGCAACCAGCGCTAACAACAATGCCCATGTACGACTCGATAAACTCAGTCTGAGACGCCCGAGCGGAGCGAAACCACTCCGCGCACGCCCCTAACTCGGAGACCCCCGAAGCCGCCCTTGTTTTGCGCTCGCAGCGCGGCTGCCCCCGCTCCCCCCATCGCGGCGCAGACCTGCGGGACCGCGGGCAGCATCCCGGTCTCCGCGGACCCGGACGCGGTGCCGCCGGCGGGTTCGCGGCAGTGCCGGTCCCACCGCCCCTCCGGCGGCCGGGGGGCAGCGCCATCCCCCGCCGGGGCTGGGCTGGGGGCGCCGGCCGGGGGGCACCGCTCTGCATCCATCCAACCATCCATCCACCCACCCATCCCTCTCTCCCTCGCCCCCCCGCCCGGGCCGCTATCCGCCTTCTGCCGGCCGTGCCAGGCAGCCTCTCCCTTCCCTCGGCCTTCACTACCGGGTCAGGCGAGGCGGGAGCGCAGAGGCAGCGCCCGCCTCGCTCCGCCACCGACATCGACACCCCTTCTCCTCCTCCTCCTCCCCCCCTCCCCGCGCCGCTGCCGTCCCCTCCCTCCGTCCCTCCCTCCCTCCTGCCGCCGCCAGTTTCGCCACAACTCGTGCAGCCCGCGCAGGCAGGCAGGCAGGCAGGCAGGGTGCAGGCAGGGTGCAGGCAGGGTCCGGCGCGGTGCTGCCATGGGTCTGCGCTGACGGCCGGCAGCGGGCACACAGCGCGCCCCGAGCCCCGAGCGCGCCCGCAGCAGCGCGGCTGCCCCGGCAGGGAGCACGGACCGCAGGGAGGCAGGCGGGCAGAGCATCCCCACGGCAATGTCCAAGGGCTTGAAGAAGAAAAGCCACTGGACGAGCAGAGTCCACGAGATCGTGATCGTGAGGAACCCGGAGGGACAGCTGGGCTTCGAGCTGAAGGGGGGCGCCGAGAACGGGCAGTTCCCCTACCTGGGGGAGGTGAAGCCCGGCAAGGTGGCCTATGAGGGCGGCAGCAAGTTGGTGCCGGAGGAGCTGCTGCTGGAGGTGAACGAGACCCCCGTGGCCGGGCTCACCATCAGGGATGTGCTGGCCGTGATCAAGCACTGCAAGGACCCCATCCGCCTCAAGTGCGTCAAGCAAGGTAAGCCGGGCACGGACCCCCGTCCCCAAACACCTCTGCCCACCCCTCTGGGGGCCGCGGCAGGTCTGGGGGAGCCGGGGGGGCGAGCAACTTTGTTGCTGCAGTTTGACTTTCCCCCTCCCCGCCGGAGCCGCCCCCTGCCCGGCGGCGGGGGGAGGATGCGAGCGGCGCTGCGCGGTGCCCGCAGCCGGGCGAATTAAATGTGCGTCAGTGACAGCGCTTCGCCATGCCGGGGGGACGGCCGGGGGGCGGCTGCACCCCTGAGACCCCGGAACCCTGTACAGCCCTGCACCCCTTACAGCCCTGCACCCCTTGCAGCCCTTACAGCCCTTACAGCCCTTACAGCCCTTACACCCCCTACACCCCCTACACCCCTGCCCCCCTGTCTCAGGGGCACGCTGGTGCCGCCGCCGGGCTCGGCTGCGGAGCGGGGCTTGCCCTTGGCTTCGCCTCGCCCCGGCGTGGGGACAGGGGCTGTGGCCGCGCCCCCGGCCCCTGGCGGCACCCGGGGATGGTGGCTTTAGCATCTCTGAAGTGTCATTAGCGGAAAAGTCATTCATGTGATCCCTGGTGGAAACGATCGCTAATCCGAGCGGGGAGCTCGGAGCCGAGTGGGACGAGAGGCAGAAAGAAACTTTTGGGAGAGAACGGATTACTCTTGCCTCCCCTCCGTGCCTGCTTATTTTCGAAGCACTCTAATAGGTTAATGCATTTCCAGGAAAGTCAGTAAGAGGAGACGCCACAGATGCTGTTTACATGTTTGTTTCTGTTCGCTTTGAATTTTGCTGAGCGGAGCGCTCTGCAGCTGAACCCTCGTGAGGAGCGCTCTGCTACCCCAGCAGCGTTTCTGGCGCGCCGGAGCTGCTCTGGGAGCGGAGTCTGTAGGTGCTCCTTGGCCATGGGTGGTGCAGCGGCTGTAGGCGTATCGCTGAAGTACGCATTCCAGCCGGGCAGTGAGCCCAGCCATTGAAAACTTGGGAATTTCTGCGGTGGGAAGTTTTTAGATGCCGTACATCAGAGGCGCCTGTGCTCTGCAACTGTAGCCATCAGCCTGTGCTCAGAGGACACACAGGAGAGTCCCTCTGACTTTCGGTATAATTTAACAATTCGCGTTTTATTGTTGAAGGCATAATTTGTGAGACTTCTGAATGCTTGAAGAATATGCCAATTATTAGTTTATCCAAACATGACAGAACCAGTAAAAGGAATTTCACTTCCACTCAGGCCTTCAGAATGTACTTTATGATATATTCAGTTATCTCATGAGGTCAAACCTCTAAATACAGATAGGATCTGCGATTTTTCAATTTGCCCTTATGGGTAAGTTGTGCAATATGCTGTAGATCATATCTTGACAGTCAGGCAATGCAAGGAGACACAATAGTTCATGTAATAGGTGAAGATTAGAAATGAGTATAATGGATTCTGTCTTGGCACTATATTGTCATCTCTGGGCACCTGAGCTCCAGGAAACCTGCTCTGTAGTTTCTTCTTTTTATTAGTAATTTTAGTGTGAGTGGTCTTGCTGTGATTCAATTCAAAGAGAAGCAGCAGTGGAAGTGTCAAGAAGATAAGGGTAATTGTCTGCTATTTAAATTCTTACTTCTTTTTTTTCAGAAATCCTATAGTTGGTATACAGCAAGGCAGATTTAAGGTTGCTTTGAGTAACTATGTGAAACATTTTCTGTCCCACTCTTCACTGTTTTTCTAATATTTCTCTTTAAGTCAAAGCAACCACCAGTGATTCATTAATGTGTGCACCCTTAATAAAGTTACCTGTCATACTTGAATTAGGGACATTAGTCAGGCTTTTAGTCTGGGAATTACTGAAAGTTTCTGAATGAGACATAAAGGATGAATTCTGAATTCCACCTAATTTTATATATCTATTTCTGTATCTATATATATGAGGAGTGTCAGTTACAATTTTGATGCAAGTTCTCAAAGCACTGGCCAGATGACTTCATGTTTGAAAATAACAGTTCAGCATAGAATCTTGGACTGAGAAAGACTTCCTGGCTGGAATGATCTTTCTTGTGCACCAGCTTCCTTTACTTTGCCAAAGGGAGAGGCCTTCTGGATCCAACTTTCTATTTAAAAAAAAAAAAAAAGTCAGTGGTTTGTGCGTTTTACTACCTGACTCCTCCTTCAAGAGTGAGCCAGTGTAGTCCCTGCACCCCTCAGTGACAAAGCACAGACAACAGGAATCTACGCTACAGTAACGTTACTATTCCCTAACAGTACTTTGTAGCAGCGTGGAGGAGTGAAAAGGCTGGGTAATAAAATCTTTATATGTTTTTGTAACTTTTGTTCTCCCTTTAATTATAAAGCACCTTTAGTGTGCTGGAACAAGGTTAATGACTCCATTATCATTGTTTCCGCATAATTTATCAATGATATCTCTGTCAATTAGAATAGCATGACCTTGAATGCACCATGTGATGTAGCTGCTTCTTCAGTGCTGCCTAGGAATGAAGTCAGAGAACTGTGGAGGTAGGACATGGCTATTTATAATGTAATCCTTAAGAGACTGTGAGTATTTCTCTTGTTTGAAAGTTTTGACAATTCAGCAGTGAAAATTCACTTGTAGATGAAATCAGGGAATGGGTAATTCAATTTACAGGATTTAGCTTAGCTGCTTTGAAGTACAGAAAATAAAGGTGCTTTCATGATTTTTCGTAATGTTGTGTTTGATTAAATACCCCCCTTTTCAAAATAATTAAATATATCATCATTTATCCCATTACCAGGTGAAACAGTCCTTTTAAAAAGTCTGATAGAATATTGCTGGTTAATGTTAGCTGAATATCTTGAGTTAAAAAACCAAACATATAATGTAGGAGTTGCTGTATATCATCAAGATGAGTAAGCATCATGAAAGATTGATTTGCAGTTCCACGATTTGATCCAACATGAACTCTCCTATATGTGACACTTAATAAATAAGGTTTTAATGCAGGAAATTATTGCCTGGTTTTGCATGGAGAGAAAAGACTGTAAGAACCAGTATTATTATTTAATCTTAATTATAAGAGTTCACAAAGAAGTATTCCTTGGAGGCTGTTTCCTGTTTGGGTTTTTTTTCTTAGGTTTTTATTTTTTTTTTTGAGCCACTTACTGTGCTACTATTGGCAGAATCACAGAGATTCGCTTGAAACACATAGGGTGAAATCTTGGTCCAGCTGAAGGCAATGGCAAAGCTGTCCTTAACATCAAATAAAGAAGGCAGCATTTCCTCTGCAAAGTCCCATGATTTTTGGATATATACCCTTCCAGTGGGAGAATTTTATATAGCAGTTAGGTTGGTTTGGTATATTGCAAATGTGTATTCTGATCTCCTGTTCTCTTGGGTGAAGAGAAGAGACTTATACTGCTGTTTCTTAAAGAAATATTCTGAATTTCAAATGTGTTTGTTTTTACATGCAGAACAGTTTGGATTAAGTACTGTCGTCTTCCCACAGATGCACAGATGCGTAGTTGTACAAGTAGCAATGTGTTAAGGAAAGGCATCTTATTTTGGATAAGTAATCACATGGGGAAGAGTCATATGGGGAGCAATGTTGTCTCCAGTTCCATTCTCTGTTCATCACTGCTGTCTTAGATCCACAATATCCTTCTTCATTAATTCCCACACAGGTCCATGATGGGCACAGACTCACTCCTTGAAGGGTTGCAGGAACAGCCCACTCAGTTGTACTGCATAAACCAGGAACTTTATTCTTTGCATAGAGTTAGAAACTTCCATAGATGCCCTCAGCAGAGTGCCAATGAACAGTCTGAAAACATGGATTTTGGAATTCAGGAGCATTGCAACAGATTTTTGTCCTGGAGTTGCTGCTACAAAAATGGTTTGGATGCTCTAAGTAACCAGGTGATGTGACCAACTGAGCAATTTAATTTACTTCAAGAAGTATTTAATGATATGACAATATGAAAGACGAATAGTGTTGATACTTTATGTGGACAGTTCCTAATGTCTCTGATTTGACTCTGAATCGTCAGACTTTAAGCTTCAACCTGTAACACTTTAGCTCCTTACGCAAAAAGGCATTTAGTACACAAAATGTAAGGAAGAACTTAAAACCAGTTTAATTTTCTCAGTCCAATTATTAACTTAATAGTAAACATATGCTAACATGTTTTGCTGACTTGGGCATGTTTTCAAGTTCTTTCCCAGTCAGGAGAAGATTTGGACCTTCGTTAGAATGGATACAAGAGTAGCCAAGTTTGGGCAAACTGCAGGCCTGTATACTCCCCATCTTATTCCTGGTAGCTGTGACAGTGGTTTTCCATTGAAGACTAAAAGGACAGGATGGTACTGTCCCAGCACTCATTGATTTGTGGCTAAGGGATTTAGTAGTCCTGTAGTGGTTTTTCTTAATGGCTTCATTGATAAGCTGTACTCTTAAAACCTGGCTTAATTCTTTTTTTCTTCAAAAATCTGTGACGAGCCTTTTGACAGAGAAATACAGAAATGCTGTGGTTTTCCAAAGTTTTTGCCTGCACATGTAAATACCAAGACAGCTAGTTAAAATGTTAGTAGTTTGCTACAGACTTTTTCATACACATATTACTATGCATAGTTACAATTTTAAAAACTTTCTTTGATTATTTAAAGTCATAAATAATTCTCTTACATGCTCATTAAAACACTGTGCGTACAGGTTGTCTTTTGGTGGTTTTTATTCCTGAGTATCAATATATACTATGTTGCAAGATGGGAAAGTTGGATAAAATTATCTTCATGGGAAGAACAGTATTTTGCAATAGAAGAAAGCTGCATGATTTTCCAGAATAAAATAAAAATCACAAGGGTCTTGCAAAAAATAAACCCAAAGAACTCTGAAAACCTGCATGGTAGTACTTCTGCTATATAATGCATAGGTAGTATTTGAAGCTAAACTGTACTTAAGACCTACTTCTTTTTCCTAATTTGTGCTCCTTAAGATTTTCTTAATTCTTGAAATGAAATTTGGAGTTCTTTTTTTTTACCATTACTTTCTGCCATTCTTCTCCTTGTCCATCTTAATTTAAAGACCATTGAAGCTGACTTCTGACTCATGTAGCTCGTGATTTATTCTTCAGCTCCTCCAGAGAGCTTGTGATGTTTCATGTCAGGAACTCTGTGTTCACTGGCAGTAGAATTATGTTCATCAGTCTTTTTCCTTCTCTGAGAATTACAAATGTGCCATTAAAGGATGGGGCCATGACTTGGTTAGTGCATCATTTCCTTGAAGAAATTAAATAATTGAGAGTGCTCTGCTTAATTCTCTTGAGTCACATATGGTAAAGTTCATTTCACACTAACACTTGTCCATCTGTTGATACTGTTGGCATCAAAGGAAAGTACTGGTGTGAGGGGGTAGAATTATGTGTGACTTATTTTATGCATCCTATAACCTCACCTGCGTTAAGTCAGTGTTTCATGAGAGATATGGATTCTGAGCTTTTGCCTTCAATGTTCTTGATCTTCTCCTTGTTCCTTATAGATGAGGAGCTCCTTTCATGACATGAAAGAGTTGATAAATTATTCATCTACATATTTTGTATACAAGAAGTAGTGTATACATGGAAAAAGTGCTCCTTCAGAGGGGATTTATGGGAGGAGGTGGTCACAACTGTGATTTAGAATGGGTGATGGAGAGCAAAGTGCTGCAGCACTTAGTAGAAGCAGATGTTTCTTGTTCTCTTCCTCATGGTGGTATAAACAAATTAAAAAACCCAACTTTTTTTTACTGGGGAGCATCAAGGCAAAGGTCAAAGAACATAGTGTTGTTGCTCAACTGTGTTAACATGCTGAAGTAATTTTTTCTTACATACATAGGTTTTATAAATATGTGAGTATACATGTGTATCTGTTTGGGGGATTTTTTGTGTTTTTTTCTATTTGTTTGTGAGACCAGTAGGAATTTTTATCTCTAGGTTGACAGTGTGTAAGGATTTGTGTAGTATTGCTACAGTACTACTCTAGAATGTTTTTCACACAGATTTTGATGCATATATATATATATATATGATAGTTAGAATGAACCCATTCACTCTGGTGGCCAGCCAGTGTGCAAAAATGGCACAGGATTCTGCAGCAGGAAATAAAATGATCATAAACTGTAGAATAAGGTTGACTAGGTGCCTACCCAAGCAGGTGCAGTCTAGAGTGCAGTGTTGGAAGGTATTGATTTCAGTAGCAAAGTGCCTGTCATTGGGTTTTGTTGCTGAATGTCATTGCAGTGCTGGCCTTAACTGAATTTTCTAAAATCACAGAAGCTGTGATCCCAACAGAACCTCTGCAGCACACCTCATTTGTTACAAATCATCTTTTTTTTTAACCTCATAGAAATTGGTAAGAAGGTGTTGTAGATTTCTGACCATTTTTCTAGCTTTTAACTGTAGGCTGAAACTACTCAATGGAAAGTGCAGTGGCAGACAGAAGCAAGAGAAAATGTAGATACTAAAGGGCTTTTGCAAAAAATATTTAGTATTCTTAAACTGGATAAAAGTCCTCATTGGTAATTGATAATCTCAAAAACACTACTCATGGTTTGAATGTTTTTTTAATATTAGCTGTAAAAGTCTCATTTATTCAAACCTCCTATCCATAATTTGAAGCTGAAAGAAAGCTGTTGTTTGTGTGTAACTGCCATGTATTTATCCTTTTTACAGTGTGTAAATGAACTGCAAATGCATTATTCCTGAACTCTTAGCACATGCAGATTACTAAAATCCAGACAGCTTAATCAAAAGTTATGTTGCTGTCAGCACAGCACTACCAGGTGTCTTATTCATATATACGTTATGATTAGTTATATATGAATAATGCTGTTTCACTCTGCTTATCAGCTTCAGATGTTTCTCCTGGATGTCTTTGATTATTTCCACAACGTATGAATTCAAGACAAAGTAATACAAGGAACAAAATGAAGAAAATAAATTTGTGCTAAGGTCTGAGGAAAAAAATACAAGATATCATTAAAGTACAACATTACTAGTTTTATAAATCACATGTTCTGTTGTATTCATGAGAGATGTACAGCCATGAGGAGATTCTCCAGCACAGGGAACATGCATTTCCTAGGTCTTGGTTCCTCAAAATACATTGAAATTATAGAATCATTTAGGTTGGAAAAGACCTTTAAGATAATTGACTCAAACTGTTAACCCAGCACTGCCAAGTCCACCACTAAATGATGTCCCTAAGTGCCACGTCTCCAGGGCTAGTGATTCAGCCATTTCCCTGGGCAGCTTGTTCCAATGCTTGATAATGCTTACAGAGAAGAAATTATTCCTCATATCCAATCTAAATCTCCCCTAGTGCAACTTGAGGCCATTTACTCTTGTTCTATTGCTTGTCACTTGGGAGAAGAGACTGACTCCGATTTTACTACAACCTCCTTTCAGGTAGTTGTTGAGAGCAATGAGATTTCCGCTCGGCCTTCATTTTTCCAGGTTAAACAACCCCAGCTCCCTCAACCACTCCTCCCGATATTTGTGCTCCAAAACCTTCACCAGCTCCATTGCCCTTCTCTGGACACGCTCCAGCACCTCAATGTTTTTCTTGTAGTGAGGGGTCCAAAATGGAACACAGGATTTGAAGTGTGATCTCACCAGTGCTGAGTACAGGGGGACAATCACTGCCCTGGTCCAGAGCCTTGATAGAGATACTAAGCATGCCTGGCCCCAATACTGAGGCCTGGGGAACCCCACTAGGGACCAGCTGTCAGCTGGATGTAACTCCATTCACCACAACTCCCTGAGCCATCCAGTCAGTTTTTCACCCAGGGAACTGTACCCATCCAAGCTATCTAAGCTACCAGCCAGTTTCTCCAGGAGAATGCTGGTATAAAGCTGTCCCTCTAAAACACCCACAGTTAACTCACTCCAAAGGGAGAAATAGCATTCCTCCTTCTTCAGCTGAAAGCATAAGTTAATGCATCTGTGTTTCTTTCCTGGGTTCTAAGAAACTTGTGAAACAAGTTTTCTTAAGAAACAATAGTGCCATCTGAGAAGGGGAGAAAAAACATATTTGTGTAGGATGAATTTCATATGTGTGTGACATTCCTACAAAAATGGAGGTTTACCAGGTAGTGTTTAGTTGCTACCCAGCCAGAACCACATGCTGCATCCCTTGCTGCTGAGGTAGCACCTGGACCTCCCTAGCTCACTTTCTGCAACCTTTTTCTCTGGTACTGAAATGGTTGTGGTGTCATTGACCTCCAGAAGCAGTGCAGGACCATAAACACTAAGTCATGACTGTGCCTTTCTTTTCAGACCTCTCACCTTGGGAAGCAAGGGCAACAGTGCAGGGGTTCAAGACTCTGGAAATGGAATTAAAAAACAGACGTGCATGTGTTTTATGGTTTTCAGACAAGACATTGGCTATGTCTGCTACCACAGAAAATCCATAGATGAAGTAATGCTTCCTTATGTTTCTGTATAACATTTTTCTGACTTTCTTGAGCCATCCTTGGCTCAGATCAGTGTACTTCATGGAGCTCCCCCATACACCTTTTCTTCTTTACAAGCCATGGCATCCTCTCTGCCACCAATGTCCTTCTTTCTTGCCTGCTCCACAGCTTTTGTGCTACTGAAGCATCTTGTGTCCCTGGAATTCACCTTGAACCTTCAAGTAGTGCATCTTTGAGGTCTGGCATTAGCAACAACTAGTTTATTCTGCCAGTAAGCTATTTCTACGCTCATGCAGAAACTTGTTTTGACACAGAATTTTGGCATTCTGTGATTCCAGATCATGCCTGTTCTGGTGGGAGAGAGCCTGGTAATAACAATCTCCCATTGTCCGTGGTCTGGGAGATACGTGACACAGCCTTGACAACATATGGTAGTGTCTATATCCACTGATGGCAGTAATCTCATTGAATTATCCAGAATTATTAAATTGTTCACAGAGTTCCACAGATTACCACACTGGGGGCCACAGTCTTTCTTTGGAAGTCTGTTAGGTCAGACACTGAGGACAAAATTAAGATCACTCTGTGCAGAGGCATAGCAAGTTTGGGTTTTTTTAAAAAAAACTCGGAAAAAAATATTATGTCCTCAGTAAGCAGGAAAAAAAAATAAAAAAACCCCTAGAAATAGATTTCATCATTATGAGTAGTGCTGCTGCATAGCAGAATAACTGGAAAATAATAGTAGGAGTATAATGGGCAAAATTTTCTATGCTGTATACTATCAAGTAAATTGTGTAGCTGTGTTAATGTAACATTAGTATTCCAGAGTGGAGATCTGTCATGCAAACAGGTACAAGCTGTCTTTTATTGCTTATCTATTTAATCGTGGAATCTTCATGTCTCACATTGTCCTTGCATTTGTCAGAATGAAATGTGCAATATGTTTTGTTAAATTGCACATTTTAAGATGCTTTTTGTAATATAAAATAATAAAAAAAAAAATCTTCCAGCTTGGTTTGCTTCATGCCAATCATGAATTAATCTGCATATTTCTAATAAAATATAGCCATTTCATAAAACAACACCCAACTTGTCCTGCAGAAGCTGAAAGGAAACAAAATTAAGGCATCATGCTCATTCCAGGACATCTATTTCACATGTAAGTTCTTACAACACACACCTTTCTTTTTACTTAAACTGAGGCTGAAAACTGAGGAATGGTCCTGTTTGTACCCCATATTAAGTTAAACTAAATGGTTTCTGTCATGTTACATTCACATGGCTGGTTCTTTAAGTGGTATGAAATGAAATGGCTATGTTAGTTTCTGTTATTTCCTTATTAAGTCCTTCTTTGTGCTAAATCTGCATTAATAAATGTCACGCAAGACTCTTGCACGCTTCTAAAATTGTATATGAGTATAAGCAAGGATTAATCCCATTATATTTTAATTCTCTGTCCTTGTTTTTTTATAGGAACAGCATTTTATATTTCAAAGTGTTGCAGAGTCCTCTTGCAAGCTTAATAAGCTAATAGAGCACGTAGGTGCTCCCATCATGGAAGTGCAATCCTCGTGGAGTGGGATAGGCAGGAGCTGCTGAACTCTTATATCAGACTGAGGAAGGAGGTGAGCACTTCTTCAGTTTAAACTGTGGAGTGCTTTGGTTAGATAAAGTGTAATTACCCCCTAAATTCCCTGCACCGCCACTACACTACTCTTTTGCAAAACTCTCCTTGAAGCTCAGGTCTGCTGAGGTGCCTTTTCTAAATTTGACAGTATTGAGTGGTGTGCTGTGACCCCTTCATTATATTATAGTTATTATATACATTGTATATATATATATACAGCCATTATATTATGTAGTCATTGTTTTTGCTGGTATTTCTGATTTCTCTTTCCATATGTAGTTTCCTATATCTATCTGCCTGTTGTCTCATGCATGAAGTGTGAAAACTTGTGCTGAGAGAAACTACCTTCTTGTAGCAACTAGCACAAAAATTTCAAGTTTGGGAGTCTCTCGTTTCTATGGCAATGCAAGGAAATATTCACATTAAATTCAGAGTCTAAGCTAATGACTTTCTTAATAATAGTTACTGGAAACATTCTGTATTTTAACATAGGATCTGTAACTCAAATTGATCATATTTCAGTCTTGGTTATAGAAACTGTAAAGTGAATAAAAGTTGAGCAATATTTTTAGATTTAAGGGGATATACTTTATTACTACTGTGGAGCTTCCGTTAGCGGTAGCACTGGCCAGTTGTCTCATGGTCTTTCTTATAGCTACTGCTAGGGAAGCCTGTTCAAAAAACCTTACTTATACTGTGTACAGAGAATAAATTTCATGAAGAATTTAGCTTTTCATTTTATCTGCTTGATTACATGTGGAAGAACATTTCTGCCCTGTAAATTTCTGGAAGAATTACTGGAATTTCTGATAAGCCAGAAAAAAGATCTTTTTTTTCAACACTCACTCTGTTTGGTCATTTTCCAGTAAAAACAGCATAAAAGATTTCAGGAAAAGAATGCATCGCAGTATGGGAGGTTTTGTTGGGAAAATAAAGTAAAATCAAAATGTTGGGTTTGCTTAATTAAAAGTCAGTAATTGAAATATTAATTAAAGGGTCTTCTGGATTCATATTTATGTTAAGTATTTATGTTACACCTTTGATAATTATGTACTGAAATAGTCCTCAGAACAGATGAACCCATAAAATTTAAAAATGCCTCCTTTAAATACGTGTGAAATAGTGTAGGGGTTTGTGTACATTTAATCTGACTTACAGAAGTGTTAACAGCTGCTTTGCCTCGATAGGCATTGATGTCTGTGCATGTCCTCTAAGGGTAATAAAATTAATGTTTCTGAGTCTAAAAGTTGAAGAAACTGAAGATTTTTTTTTTTTCATATCTGAGAAAGCAACTCCTGCATGTGATTAGAGCAGTACCAGTGGCTTATAGAAAAGTAGCAAATCTAATTGTAACCCAACAGTTTTCTTTTGTGTCAATATTAAGTAGATTTCTAGTAAGTACTGAGTAACTTTGTCACCCATTGCTGTAGGAATTGCTTTCAGTGAACTGCAGAATTCCTCCCTCTTAATCTGAACGTCCAGCTAGTGAGGAGGATGAGACATTAAAACAGAGGTCTTCACTTGTATCGCTTTAGACACTAGTATTATTCTTTTTATTAGACTATCTGAATAGCTTCCAGATTCTAAAAACCATTTACAAAATGAGCTTATTCAGACTCCCCCAACAGGGAGTTATCCTTGATGTCCTCAGCTACCTCTGTGAATTTCACTGTGAGGAAGGAAGCTGGCACTGGGTAAAACTTCCTTGCATCTTTGATCTCCTGACCTAAGCTATGAGATATAGTTCTTAAAAACTCCTGGGAAATGGCTGAGTTTCACAATCGCAATGATGATGTTTTCATCCTGTGTGCTGTCTTTTTATGGTTCTGTTTGTTTCTCTTTTTTGTTATGTTATTTAAAGCCTGTTGAGCTTTTTAGGAAGAAAGGGTCTTTCTAAATATATATTTCTTCCCCACAGAACTGGTATTGTATTTCTCCAGTGTAATGGTTTAGTTTTTTCCTTTTATTCTTTAAAAAATTAATCTCTTACAACATGAATGTTATTATTAGTTTATCAAGACAACTGAAATCAGATCCCATGGTGACAGGTACTACAAGCTGGCAGTGAAAAACAGTCGCTGCCCCAAAGGGTTTATAAAGGCTAATTAGACATAGCAGATAGGTAGGAAGAGACAGAACTGTGCAGTGGTGAAATGACTTGCCAAAAATCTCACATCAGTCAATAACAGAGTGAAGAACACCACAATGTAATTTAAAAGTTTATGGGAGTGGCACTATGTCCAAGTAAAGGCACACAAACCGCAAAAAAACCCTCTCCTGTTCAATTAGGATTTCTGTTGATTTAGTAAAACATTTTTGTAGGTATTTATTTTATATTCGAGAGTGTGGCAGACTGTTGTCTCCTAAAATAAGATGTGTTTCAGAAATATACTAGAAGTGGTAAAGTGTAGGAAACCAAAGTAATATACATTTATGTATTTAAATGAGATATTTATGTGTTTACAGTGGTAATTGGGCATGTAGGTACATCAATCACACTGTATGAGACAATTCTTAAAATTCTTCTGGCCTGTTAAAGCCACTGCCCGACAAGTGGCAAATTACAAATCATTTGTGTGGGGTTTCTTTTGGGGTATTTATTCCCCCACCCACCCCCTTTGTCTTTTTGTTTGAAAACCCTCCTAATTTGTTTTGTAAATACGAGAAGTCCTAAAAAATGTTACCATAGTCAAAGCAAGTTTGGTTTGCTGAGTGACGTATACAAAATATTGGTCAAGAACCCAGTGGGAACCTTAACTTTTCACAATGCTGGGAGACTTCAGATTGGCTTTCCCTGTATGGTGGCTTTTTTCACAGCTCTGGTGTTGTCACTTTTTGACCCAGACTGGGTGGGTTCATTGGCAGAATCCTAGGTTTAACCCAACCTGCGAAATGTTAGGGCTAGGGATTAGAGTTGTCTAATGACATCCCTCCAAATTACTGAGGAATTATGGAGAAGTGAGCCTGTTCTGATGTTATGAGAGCACCTGGTCATCCCAGGCAGGGCTCCCTCTCAGTTGTGGTTACACCAAAGGTTATGCTTTGTGGCTCTGTGGTTTTGCCCCTCTGTGGAGAGCTGTAGGTGCCTCTTTGTGCTTTCACCTCCTCTTTGGCACTGGTTTCTCATTTCTCACTGAAAACTCTTTGCTCTCACTCCCCTTGGAGGGGCTGGTACAAAGGAATGTCTTTCACTGTACTGCTGGAGTACATTTCATTATCTAGAAGGTTTCCATGTTCTTCTCTTTCAGTGCCTGCCAGTGTGAACTTAAAGCAAAAATCACTGAGGAGTCAGGGTAGGATTTTACCTTGCACAAGCAACTTGACTTAGGTCTTGAAAAGACCCTTTGTTTTCAGGAGAAAGGACTTGTATAACATTAAGGATGACATCTAGTTGAGGTGCTACAATCCTTTTTTAATCCCCTCCTATGTGCCACAGCACTTCTAGATCTTTTAAACAGAGCTGACACAAGCCAATGCAGCACATTCTGCATATCTGAACTGTTGAAAGCAGTCATGTCTAGTTTTTACAACCAGGCAGTCCTGGTCCATGTACAGCACCCTTCATTGTACAATTAGTCTGATAGGACTTTGGTCCTGAAGTTGATCATAAGCACTCTGTTGCCCCGTTTGCATTATTAATTTATCAGGGCTTTTTACGGGTGCAATCACTGGTGAGTCTGAGCACAAAGGAAACCCTGAAAAGCTGCTGTCTCCAGCTGATAAACAAAGGCAGCTGGTTCACAGTGCATGGTGATACTGTGCAACAGTTTGGTGCAGAAAACGTGTAATGTTCTCTGCTGCCAATACCACCAGGGTGAGATGAGCTAGACTTTGGCTCAGGCACCAGATTTAACAGTCCATACTCCTGTAAAGAAAAGGTCTAAGTTGTACTTGGTGGAATAGCACTGGCATCATTCCCCTCCCAGGACCATCACCAGCTCTTTCTTGTCCTGAAGTCATCCAGGGATCAGGCTGTTCAGGCATGCCAGGTGTCCTCATAGCAGGAGGTGAAAACACCTGTGTTCCAAGGATGCTGAGTCATTCTGCATTAGAGAATACTCATTTTTTTTCTTATGCGTGTGTTTATGTCTCCTACTCTCATCAGAAGTACGGGATAGCTGAAGGAGCAGTGTTGGGCCCGACCACGTCCCAAAACAGACGACCAGGTAGTGGACAGCTGATACAGTGATACAGAACCTGAGCTAGCTCTGAGAATGTTGTGTGGGTGTCTATAAAGCTGTCCCTGAAGACACACTTTCAAGCAGGTGACCTGTATGGGCTTATAATCTGACTTGGAGACTGTCCTGTGGAGCAGGTCTATACAATAACCTTGGTGCAGGTCTATGCTTAGGTAGGAATTCCTCGAATAATATTTGAAAGATTTCCTTCTTTCTCCTCCATTGTATTTTTTAAAAACACAAAATGAAACCAAATGTCAATCCTTCAATTTTGGTTTTGTTTGTTTGCTTGTTTGTTTTTTTCAAGCAGAATACTTGTTTTCTGACTAGTCATCCTCAGCTTAGTTTTATCTCTCTAACTTGACAGCAAGTGCTCCCTGCTGCTTTGCCTGGACACGAGTTACGTACAGCGAGAAGTGTCCCATCCACTCAATCACCAACTAGTTGCAGTTCTCCAGTTCTTGTTCAGAAGCCTTTCTAGCAAGAGATGGCCCCATCACGTTTCTTTTCTAAGATATGGTGTATCACAGAACTAGCATGGCATTGTTCTCAATCAAAAGTTTATGCGCATGTTTATTCATGTTTTGCCTGAAAACAGTGTTATGTGTCACCGCTGAGAAGCAATTTCTGATCAAACCCAGAAACAGCCAAGCCTGTGTCTATAGGCTTTTTAATTTTTTTCCCCCTTCTGGCTGGTAGCTACAGATACTGCTGTCTCTTGAAAACAGCCTGCAGTTAAGGAGGGTGAATCTGCAGTGTATGATTTACACTGAAGGTTTTCAGAGGGACAGCAGAATATAGAGGAGAAAAAGCCCCAACCAAGATGTTTCGCCCAGATTGTCAAGTCAAGGATCCCTCTTTATATTTCAGAAAGTTTTTTATTTTTCTGTTATAAAGAGTGCATCTGTTGAAATTGCAGTAATTATTTTGTAAATCAAATGGTTGCATTTTATTGAAAAGTATACATGACTTTACAACACAGATTTTTTCTGCCCTCTTTTTTCCCCCTTGCTACCCAAACCAGCACACTGCAAGGGCTGTGTGCTCAGAATGCTTTGAATTGTATGTAAAACTTACCTTCAATAATAAAAGTAGCAGAGAGGCTCCATGTTTAACACCTTAAGGGTATTTTACACATGGGGTTTTGTATAAGAAACAAAGAAACCCCTGAAGAGGAATTTTTTACAAGGGGATGTAGTGATAGGGCAAGGAATAACCACTTCAAATGGAAAGAGGGCTGGTTTAAATGAGATATTGGGACGAAATTCTTTATTGTGAAGGTGGTGAGACATTGGCACAGGTTGCCCAGAGAAGCTGTGAATGCCCCATCCCTGGAAGCATACAAGGCCAGGTTGGATGGGGCTCTGAGCAACCTGGTATTGTGGAAAATGTCCCTGCCCATGGCAGGAGGTTGGAACTAAATGGTCTTTGAGGTCCCTTCCAACCCAAATTATTCTATGATTAACAATATTATAGGTCATATAACTTTAGAATTTGGCTTTGAGAGGCTAGAAACTGCAGATTTCTAAGAGAACATAAATTGCAGGTGCTCTGTAGCTTTCAGGGTGAGATACACGTTTCTTAAAACATCTGAGCCAAATGGAGCTGCCCATGCTGAGCAGCCCAGCAACTGGCCCAGCTGGAAGTGGCTGTCATCCTGCAAAATGCTTCTCAAGCCTGCTGGAACCTGCTCCTACTTCCCCTAGGAGCAGCCTGTTTCCAGTGCCATCCTAACGCAAACAATAGCTTCTGGCTGCTCCAGCCCAGGGATGCTCATAACTACTTCCACCTGGGTTTTTTCATTAGTCAGCTTTGAGATCTTCCTTCAGCTCATTTTCCTTTGAAAAAAATTTGTCTGTTAACCATCAGCTGGACGTCATGTTTGCTTGCAAAACACCTGCAACAACACATAATTTTTGCTTTGCTTATGTGAAACAAGAGAGCCAAGAATTACATGCCCATGCTGATTTATGATATACTGTTTGGAATTACATTGAAATGCATGAATTTCATGTGTCCTGCTGAGCTCTGCTTTATTTTCATCTGCCAATATCAACTACTCAGGGAAATTTCATTTCAGTTTTATCAAGTTCACAGCACTGTGTGGAATATTTTGCATTTCTCTTATAGGAGAATTGCCAATCAACTGTTTGCAGATCTTGCATTTCTATGTGTTAGAGCTGTGTTTTAAAGGTTTATAATTGAGTTTTGCTTACTAAAGCTGTCTGCAAGCAATGCCTGTAATTTGTTTCTGTCTTAGAATTGTTTATGAAACCAGGAAATTTTGGATTGTCATTGTTTTTCAGAGAGGATTGCTTACTACACGTACAAAGAATAATCTGGCCAGCAGAGAAGAGTGAGGAAAGGCAAAAAAAAAGGTAGGAGTGGAAGGAACTGCTGAGTAATTCCATCCAGTTGCTTAACAGGCTACAAAGATTTGTCAGTCTGCAATGCTGGGGCTAGTGCATGAAAATTTCTATTTTTTCAGATAACATATCCTAGCATAGGACTCTTCAATTGTTTGGTTTTTTTTAAGAAAGGCAGCATCTAATGTAAGAGCTGGAAAGTTTCACTAGGAACTGGAGATGTCCTGCCTTTGGAGCCCTGGCTGAGATGCACAGGAAGGACTGTGCTACGGCCCAGCCTTGGAAATGGAAGAGGCCTGGAGCTGGTGCCCCAACTCTGACTACAGGAGTGGAAAAGGGAGGGAGATTGCTCTCCCCAGTGAGACAATTCCAGGCCTGTGTGCGTGTTGGAAACCATGGGACACAAAGGGAGTTATGCTCTTAGCCCTGAGACAGTTGCCTCCCAGCCATCCTTGCTGCCCGTCTCCAGAGAGGAATTTTGCATCCGTACTGTCTACCCTTTCTTTCAACACCGCTTCCAGTTGGATTGGTACCTAAAGATGGGGAATCTGCGACGGGCTTCATGATGACTGTTGTAAAGAAGTGTTGCCGTGCCCTGGCTCTGTGCCATATACCCACCTGCTGCTGGAGCCCAGTGCTGAGGCTTTGGCTTTGCGCCACATCAAGCACCTTGCTGACCCAAAGGGCTCACCCACCAACGGGCTTGTTGCTGTGCCTCTCCTCCTGCCAAGCTGCACATCCCATGGGCTTTGGGCATGGGGCAGAAACCAATACCTTTTGCAGGCTCCTCCACAGTGCCTTGCGAGCCAGAATTACCATGCAGATCCCAGTGGAAAAGTCTCATTGTAACACATCATTAGAACTGTTTGTCGTCCTTCATCACTCACTCCAATTCTGATCAACAGAGGAGATAAACATACTTGATCTAAAAGAATTCTATGTTCCTCCCAATTTTCATGATTCTGTATAACAAGAACCTTTGGAAAAACTGTAAGTTTTATTCATAAGTGGTTAAGTTACAGTGGCGTTAAAAATTTGATTTAAACCAACAGAATCAAGGGTTTCCAAATAAAAATCTGCCTTTTCATCCAAGTTTTGTTAAGCATGTTATGTATGTAAAAATATCATCTTTTTTGATGGTTTTCTGGTTTAGGACATTCTTTTTTCATTTTATTAGTGAGAGGTTCAGTTTTTCTGTAATACATTAAAACAGATCCAGAGCAACTAACCAGTCCGCTGTGTTTGGGTCCTTACTGGTACATTGGAGTGTGTTCAGCACCAATCAGATAAAAACTCTATTGTATCACAGTCTTTGATCCTGTGATTTGATAGGAGTTACGTGCATAAACTCACTCTGTTTCAAAGATGTTGGCACTCTTAGCACTTTTCACACTTCTACCTTGTGTTTTAAATATGTGTTTTATTTTATAGCTCAAATGTTAGAACACTCAATATATAGAATCATAGACTCATTTAGTTGGGAGAAGACCTCCAAGATCATCAAGTCCAACCTTTGATCGATCACCACCTTACCAAATTAGACTGTAGCAGTAAGTGCCACGTCCAGTCATTTCTTGAGCACCTCCAAGGACTATGACTATGAGGTATTATGCTGTTGCTGTAATAGAATCATAGAATGGCTTGGGTTGGAATCAGCCTGAAAGATCATCTCATTCCAGCCCTCCTGCCATGGGCAGGAGCACCTTCCACTAGACCAGGTTGTTTAGATCCCCATCCAACCTGGCCAACCAACACTTCTAGGGGTGGGACATTCACAACTCATCTTGGCAACCTGTTTTAGTATCTTCAGTCTCCCTTTACTCTCACTGTAAAAAATTTCTTGCTAATACCTAATCTAAACCTACTCTTTCCATTTAAAACCATTGTCCCTTGCCCTTACAGCCCTTACAGTTCCTCTCCAGGTCTCTTGTAGCCCCTTTAGGAACTGGAAGGTGCTCCAAGGTCTTCCCAGAGCTTTCTCTACTGCAGTCTGAACAATCCCAATTCTCACAGCATGTTTTCATAGGAGAGATGCTCCAGCCCTCTGATCATCTTTGTGGCTCTCCTCTGGACTCGCTCCAGGAAGTCCATGTCCTTCTTATGTTTGGGGCCCCAATGCTGGACACAGTACTGCAGGTGGGGTCTTGTGGGAGCAGAGTAAAGGAATGAATCACGTCCCTTGACCTGCTGGTCATACTTCTTTGATGCCACCCAGGATATGGCTGGCATATTCAATGGCATTTAATGAATGTGACTCCATGATGAACTCAGTATTGATAAACATCAAGGAGTAAAGATATAGCAACCCTCCCCTCCACTCCACAAAAATAAAACATTCCCCCCAAAACAAACAAACAAACAACCCAACCAACAAAAAAACCCACCCCAAAATCCAAATCCTACAAAAAAAGAACAAACGGAAGTTAAAAAATTCCAGCATTCAAAAGTGAGTTTTGCATATTTTAAAATCATCATTAATCCCTTCCAGGTGATGTGATGCATTAAAAAGAGTATATAGCTTGTAGCTGGTGGAGCCTGGAGATGTCTCTGCTGCAGCTCATCAGCCACATGGCCAGGAGAAGAGAATGAGAGTGCTCCTGCTGGGTATGTCACGGCTGGCTTGGCAGGGCCAGCCCCTGCCTGGGAGAGGAGAGCAGTGCCAGTGCCATCTGGGGCTTTGGTGGGGATGTCTGGGTGGATGGAGAAAGGATTGGAGGTAGCTTCTTGCCATGCCATGCCAGACCAGTGCACTGCTCTTTGAAAGCTCGCTTTTGTAGTTAGTTACATGCAGCTGTACATGTAAAGGGGTCTCTATACTATAGACATGAAAAAAGAGCAGTTTGTAATGGATATCACTTGATAGAGCACTGAGGTAGGATAATGTCAGTAATTGTGTTTGTTACCTCTTTTAAAGTTACAAATCTGCATGTAGTTTCAGTATTTTCAAAGTGGTGTTTGAAATGTGCAATGGTGTAGATTTTAAGATGTATAAATAGATTATGCAATGGGCAAGCACTCAGGAGATGTGGGCTCTGTCTGATTCTCTAGAAACCTTAAATAAATTTCTCAGTCTCTCTGTCTTAGTTCTCCAATGATAATAAAATCATATAGATTATTAAACTAATAATAGGTATGTTCCTCAGAAAGATGTTCTGAGTGTAATTCAATTAATGATTGTGATGCATTTGTCTGCAGTAGCAGTGAGGGTAGCATACTAATATGGCTTAGAGATATGTAATTGCTAATTATTCAATATTGACCTGATCTTTGAAAAGTAAACTCTGAAAGCTGAATCAGATCTTGTGTATATAAGATATAAATTATAATTAGGGTTTTTTTTTAGGGTTAGGGTTTTCTTTGTTCATTTCCTCTGCATATAATGCAATGTGCAATGGCTCAAGGTGTTTTCCACCTCAGTTTTGAGACAATTTGACAATTCTCTAATCAAGTCAGTGATCTTTTCTACCATGTATTTCTACCTTTTTTTTTTTTTTTTTTTTTTGCTGCATAGCAAATATGGGCTTTTCCCTTAGCTGAGAAGTGTCTTTTCTGCTATTACTACTTTTTTTGAGGAATAGTTTCTCTTTGCTAGGAGGGTGCTCACTGAGTGCACTGAGCTTCTCCTTTCACCATGGTAGCCCATATGCTAAAGGTTTTATTTAAGCTTTTATGTAATAATTAGCACCAAATGTTTGGACTATGGGGCAGTTCCAAATGATTTGATTCCTTACTTTCCAACAACTCTAGCAGTAGAAGTTAATGTTGTTTTTGATTCTTATCTTTGCACTAGATTTTTCTCCTGAGGGTATGTGAATGTTTTGGAACATATCTGGCCAAAAATATATTTCTGTGTTGCTTTGTTATTCTTCTGCATTGCTCTAATTCTGTGATTTGTCTGTTTTATTTATTTATATAAGGTATTTGCATTCTACATTCTATTTTGTTGCTTTTCTAACCTTTTGCACTTCATTTTCTTCCAAAATCATACTTGTGGGCATTCTTGTGTTGATTGTAGAGGCAGCATGGTAAATGAAGAGAGTTATAAAAATCCCAGTCTCATAGTCAATACTGCAGATAACTAAACTCTTAATTTATGTTTGCTGCAGTTTAATTGCCCAGATCCTGCAAGAGGGGTTGCTATATTTCAGTAAAATTTGAGACCACTAGATGCATACAAAATAAGGCAAGAAAAAAATAAGACCACACTAGACAACTGAGTTTTAAACTTGATTCCAAATGAAGGTGGTTTGGAAAAGAAAAAAACGTGAGTTACTTCTTTGATTTCTCTGTTTGATATTAAAGAAATTGAAATTCAGCATTTTTTTTCTGAACATACTGTTTCTTTTATGCACTTCACAACTGTTTGGGATTTGTTAGGTAGCTTCTCAGGTATCCTACATCACAGGACTGGGGCTGTTCTTTAGTAAGGGAGGGTTTTGCCTCAAAACTATGGTTAATTTGTGCGGATAGTCTTGAAAGGGCAATTCTTTTAAAGGAAAGGAATTCACCTGCATGAAAAAAATAAAAGGTGTAAACAGGCTGAATTATTTGAGGTTTTTATGTCGGATTTTGGGACAAAATCGGATGTCAGTTAAGCATTGTAAACACTGATCACATCTGCTGTGGAATTGCCCTGGATTCATTGACAAGAATGGAAACATGATATGCCCCACTTTTTTCTTTGTATTTTAAGGTAGTGGAGGCTGTCATTACTCCATTTACACGGGCAATATCTGACTTCAGTAAAGATAGATACAGTTATTATTTAATCCCTGTAAATTAGGTTAATTTGCCTATATTGAGTAATAAGGACCAAAATATGTGTCTGTGGTGCATAATGAACTATTATCCACCAGAATATTAACTTTCAGGCGCTCCATATCTCTGCTGTGTGTTTCAGGCTCATTGTTTATCATAATGTCCAGTATGAGGAGTTCTAGGGGAAGGATTTGCTGTTCATTTTTCTGATGAACTTTGGCTCAAAGTGATCTTTACTTCCATCTTTCTACACAACTACAAATAACTTGTCAAAATATTCATGTCATTCACATATAAATCAAGAACCAATATTTTACATTTTTGTCATCTTTAATTTTGTGTAATCTGTAATCTGCTGCCCACTGAGCAGTTGAGATGGATGATATTTTGAGGTCCAATTGCTCTTCTTCAGTTGAAGCTCTTAGCCACTACATAAATTATAGAAATGTTTTGGGTTTATATTCCTAAACACTAGTACATTAATGTAGCAAACCTGTATTCAGAAGGGATCAGTGCTGCACCACAGCTGACTTAAGAATTGGAAAAGAAAGTCCAAATTAGAAGATGGCATCACAGTGGCTGAAAAAAAGCAGTTTGTATGCGAAACATTTGTTTAAGTTTGACATCATGATATAATCTGGGAGCAAAGCAGTAATGTGCAAATTTTTTTTGCATTCTGAGCAAAATTCAAACTCTTGTCAGATTTGGGGTTTAAAAATACTCCATCAGCTGTGATGCAGATAAATAGGTATATTTTTCCAAGCAGCTGGGTAACCCTTGAGAGCGTTTTTGTGACTTAATTATAAAGATGAGACTTTTTATATATGTTCTAATATAAGCGCCTAAGTTTAGTAGTACCAAGAAGATACTACAGGTTAATTCATAAGGAAGTTAAAATCAGTATCTAGTTTACCTTGTGTGAAAGACAAGAAATTTTTAAATATATAAAAAGTGAAAGAGTAAAGTATGTGTTAATTAAGACTCTTAGCTGACCAAATATATCAAAGGCCACTTGAAACTGAAATTTTTTTTACAATCATACCTGAGATTCATCTGAGAATCTGAAGTCTTTTGGAAAAATTTGTAAAATTGCTTTAATAGTTTGTTTTTATTAAATGTTGAGCAATTCTAGCTTTTATTGATTCTAGATTTATGGATGCTTGATGTTTTTGGGTAGTAAGCTCCAGTATCAAATATCTTAAATGCATTCGTGCTGAAGCTAAGGTGAAATGCCTTTTCATAACTTCTCTGAATCATCATTTATTTTACTATTAAATACAGATATCTCATGATTTTTTGAAAATCATATTACAGTTCTGGGCCACCCAGATGACAGAGCATTGTGAAAACTTAGGTTTTGAGATAGACTATTCCCTGTTGGGATAGTAGAGTGTGTAGGCCTAGAGAAAAGCATGCCGAGACTGGGATTTCAAAAGGACACAAGCACTGAAATAGAAGAGTCCTCTTGAAACTTCCTCTAAGAGAGTAAAGTTTTGATACTTTGCACAGTGTTGGTTTGCCCAAAGAACTTTATGATCTGGGAGACCCTGAGAGAGCTTTGTGGGACTGTCAAGCACTGATGATCACTGGTACTCCCACCATGGTAGGCTGCATTTCACCAACTGATACAAAAAGATAAGTTTGGGTTTTCTAAGAAATGAAGAGATCTGTACTGTAATTTCTGGAATGACTAGAAATAGTCTGTGAAAATGAAATATGTAAAATTTGTCATCACAACCCAAAGAGTAGTTTTGTGTTTCAGTATGTGCATCTTTTTCTAGGAGGGAAAAAAAAAAGAGAGAATAATTTAAATTAGCTAAATATGTTTATCTGTTGTTAATAGATATTTTTGGGGGAAGAGAAAATTTATGTTCTTCAGTAGCATAAGGTGACTCAGAAATTTTTGCTTCCATGTAGTTGAACACTTATTTTATTTTATTTTAATTTTTTAATTTTTTTATTTGCCTGATCCAGGCTGTAACATTCTTTCTTTTGTTTGGTCAGAGATGATTCCTCACAAGCTCTGCATGCATTAGTATTCACTCAAACAATGGAGTGGAGGAGAAAAGTAAAATTACCCTATTAACTGCAATAAATAAATAGCTGGGGTTTAATATATAAGAATAAGATAGAGATAGTGCCAAAAGTCTGTCAGAATTCAAATTATTGTCTACATTTATAACTCCATGGTAAAATTTTGCAAGAAATTCAAACTTCATCTGCAGAATTGTTCCCCACGGGAATTCTCTTCAACAATCTTTGAACTACTTGAGTTTAAAAAAATATAAATGAATTCTAAAATACACTTTCTGAAAAGTAGATTTCAAGTGAGTTTCAGTAATGAGAACACAGAAGCAGAGACTGAATTTATGACTTAGTTTTATTTTTTTACTGGTTTGTAAAAATCCCTTTCTCTATACTCCTGTCTGACCAGTGAGGATAAAATTTACCTCATTACGTGTTGTTTCACATGTTGGGAAAATCTTTTGTACAGAAGAAAAGCAGATTTGGTCTATTATTTGTGATGTACTCAGAATCATGTGACTTAATCACTTTGGGTAGCAACTGGAACAGATAATCCTCTTGGAGCTTAAGGAAGTACTTCAAAATCAGGGTATGATCTTGCAGTCCTCAATTACTTGATTACTTGACCAAAGACCATCAGCTCTGTTTTTAAAGGTTGGTGCTGAAAGGTATAAAAGCAGCTATTGGTGTTTTCAGGTGGTTTAGGCATTTAGGAAAACTTTACTTGCCAGCTGCTCCTTTAAACACTCACAGACTTTTCCAGATTCTCCCCAGTGTGTGTTAATATGGGATTATGAATGGGAAGCCTTTTTTTATTCTAACCTAAATATGTTCTTGATTGAATGTAAGAATGTAGATCAACCAGTTCTAATTCCTAAATGGATTAAAGAAAAGTGCAATGAACCTCCCCTTTGAAAAGCAGAGGGAATGTCCAGTGGTTTGACTGGGTGTCATCTCCTCTCTCCAACTTGTTTGCTCAGGATGGATGAATGCAGGAGAGAGGAGCAACTTCTTACCTAGCTGCCTTCCAGCTTTTCCATTTGTTGGTTGGAACAGCCCTACCCTCTAATGATGACTGATAAGAGGGGTTTTGTTTGTATTTTTCTTTCCCCATCTAGGAATATCTTGCTAAAGAGAGAATGCCTATTTTCTGCTCTGCAGAATTGTTGTGGTGGAGTTTGTAGTAGCTGTGATGTTCAGGAGTTCACCAACACCAGACAGGCAGTAGCCCTCCACAGTGCCATCCTCTCTCCAAAACCCTTTGAACAACAGGCCTGGTGGAGAGGGAGTGGATCTGGACTTCGGGCTTTTGCTTACATTGTAAAACTTTTGTTGCCTTTGCAGAAATGGGGAAATGTGGAAGTATGCTTTAAACTTGGGAAGGGGTTGTGGAAAACTGTTCTTACGCTGAGCTCAAAAACACATGCTGCTGAAGAGCGTGGAACTTCATGGATGATGGGTCTCTGTAAGGAAGAAAAGTTGATGGTGACAGTTGTGGGTTTTTTCTAGAAACTATAGGTAAACTGCATTTTAATTTTATTTTTCTCAATCATTTGTTGATGGAGTATCTGAATCTGTTTGAAGATACCTCCTAATCTAATTATTGCAGAATCCTAATACCTGTACACAAAGGAAAAAAAGCTACACAGGATTTTTCTTTGCTTAGGCTGCTTAACAGCTTATGTCTGAAGAATGATTTCAGCATCTCCAGTCTGCAATGGAATACCAATAACCAGTTCAGAGTGAAGAATTATGCTTTCTCTGTCTTTTGGTGAACAGCAGCAGCTTGAAAAATCAAAGCATCTGTGCCATCTTCCCCATAGGAGCGTGTGCAACCACTGTGCAGTAGTTTGCATGCTAAAATACAAACTGCCCAAACTGGGTGAACTATTTTGTAAGTCGTCTTCATACATATTTATATGAGTGAATGAATTATTAGAGTGTCTTGCTTCTCTTTACACTTCATAGTTGAAATTTATGCCTATATGATCAGGTATCCATTACACTCTGACGTTTCACTGCTCAGTCACTTTCCCAGAGGATAATTTATTTATTCTTTTTATCTGCTTGTTTATAAAACTAGTATAGAAAGGAGTTTTACATAAGGGAAAATGAGGATTTGGCTGCAGGGAGGCAATGTGTAGCATAAGAGAATAGCTAGAAACCCTGCAGGCTAAGAGGATGCTCTGTTTCATGGTGTTGTTACATCCTTCAGTGGTACATCAATACTATATTATGTCGGAAGCAACCCCTGCCGTTTCCCAGCCAGAGTGTCTTGTGAAGTTTCTGAGTCAGCAGATAGTGGAGGCAAATTTGGGATTTGAGAGAGTCCTTAAAAGAGACTTTATTCTTTTCTTTAAATTGACAGAAAAAATAAACAAAGTCTCCTAAAAACACTTTCTTGGTCTTTCTATATTTAATTCATTTTCTTCCTATTCAAGTGTTATTTTTATAACACTTTTTTTCAGTATGGTCTGTTTAGGTTTTTATACCATTCTCATCACCATTGTTTCTGAATGCATTCAAATACTATATAAAATGACATGACAAACATCTGTCACATGTTGCTCTTTCATCCTCTCCCCAGGAAATAATCATTCCTTTAGTGCTGTATTTTAAGACCTTTGTTGTTGCTGGGATTTTTTGGAGTTTTTTTTAAGCTTTATACATGCTGGTGCAAGTTTATGATAGATCAGGATGGTTTAAAAGAGAATCTTTTGTACTTGATGGAGAAGGAGTTTTGAGTTATTATCTGAATATCTCCGCAGTAAATATGGGAAAGGGTGGCAGTACTCAGTCACTTGTCTCTACTTTCAAAACCCAGTGATATTTTTGTGTGGCTTTTTCAGGCATGCCATGAGATAATTGTGGGAAAGTTAAAACAGAGGAATTGGTTTTGCCTTTGGTTCAGCATGTGGAAAAGTCAGCAGTTGTCCTGGTTTGTGTTTGTGATCCATTTCCAGCTTCTGTGATATTTAATTTCTCCCTCATAAGTGACAAGCAGACACAGGTATCCTGAGAGCTGTGTTGAAGGAACAGCCTTCACTGTGGTGCTGGGAGTATGTTTTATGGGAACGTCTAGGCAAGGAATGGGATCTGCTTACTGAGTGTGACATTATCTCAGGCAGTAGATCGAGACAAAACTCTTGGAATCAGAGTTGCTTGGAGAGCTCTGCTACACTGACTGATTTGGTAGAAGCCTAAGTCTGCAAAAATCACATTAATGAGCAGAGGATCATTGCAAGTGAGTTCCTATGCTCTCAAGACAGCTGGCTAAAACCCCTGCTTGTTTAATTCTAGCCAACAACTCTTGATTGCCTTGAAAGACATGGAAATTGTTGCTTGAGTCTGGGATGACGAAGCTACTGGAATGGGCAATTCTTCAATCCCCCAATAAAAAATATACAGAAAATACATGGTCCATCTTTAACAGAAACCACTTCAATTTTTCTGACCAATTACATGATTTCAAAGCTACATTTAAATGATTGTCTCATTTTCTTTGCCTTTTTTTTTTCTTTTTTTTTTTCAGGACTTTATAGAGCATCCTGTAACAATACTAATTCCTGTGTGAAGGTTGCTTTTACTCAGTAATGTGCTAGATGATTGTGCAACATCACACCTGGAGTCAGAGAGGCATCGATTCTGGACATGTGGATTTATCAGGGAAGGATCAGCTGAGTCTGGCCTTTCTTGGATTACATCTTGTGGCGTGTTTCATTTTAGGATTGACAGTATTTTAGTGTAGCAAGATCATTACTATCACACAATTGACTCCACCTCATACTTACCATGTAACTTTAATAGATGTTTTTTCTTCATGAAGGTGGTAAGTTTTGGAGGTTTTGTGTGTTGTTTTTTTAACTCAAGCATACTTTTTAGAAATATACACCCTCTTGATGTAAGGTCCTTAAGGAGTGAGAAATTCATGATAGGTGAAGTGTTCCATAGCCAATTACTCAAATTCTTAAAAAAACTTAATTATTTCTAGTACGTTTCTGGCTTCAGCTTCCAGTTGTTGAACTTTGTTAGGCATTTGAATGAAAATTAAAGAACTCTCTAGTGTCAAAAATACCTTCATACTTTTATCTGGAGAGGAAGACTAAATTGCTTCTTAACCTTCTATGTGTAAACTACACACCTGAACTTTATTCAGTAATATCCGTTTTCCAGCTCTCCATTTGTTTCTGTAACTCCTTTTGAGCTCTGATTTATCAACATCTGCTTAAAATACAGACCCCAAAGCTGAGCCCAGTGTTCCACTAATGATTTTAAGAAGCCAGAATGCTATACTTCTACCAATTCTGAGCACTTTTTGAATGCTCTCCTGATCCATGTAGTGATTGTTTTCACATGGATCACCTTTTTCTTATTCACCACTTAGTATAACTATGTGTTTTCTTATTCTGAGACACAACTCGTGGTAGGATTTATGGCAAATTAAGCAATAAATCTGTGTGATATGAATTGTGAAACTAGACCTTGTATCCTTCCTTTCCTTCTCCAAAATGTGTGTGTATCATGCACAGTTACTTTCAAAGTCGTAAGTATGACATGTGAGAATAACCATTCTGACAATTGCAATGGGAAAAAAGAAAGAGGTCAAATGTCTAACTTCTTTTGCAGTGAAAAAAAAATAAAAATCCATATTAAGAGATATCCCTCAGGAAGAAGAATTATGTCATTGCTAAGTGATGCCCTTTCTTAGTAACCCAGCCATTAGCAGTGACTTAAGCCACTCTTAGGCACAGGCAATTCTGTGAGGCATGGTAGGAAAAGAAGAAGAAAAAAATATGGTAGGTGATTAAATAATCAATGAGTCAACAAGATTAGATAGGGCTCTTAATCACAGTTTCCCTGTCACAGTTTTGAGAGTGTAGTGAAGCAGTTAGTTTGCCATGTCACAGTCAAATGCCACAGCTGGTAAAGGGGAAAAAAGAGAAGACAAAGTCCACATTCTCCCCAAAAGAACAGAGTGTATCTGGAAATAACCTCTTAATCTAAGTGAAGGGAATAGAGCTGTTAGACCATTTGGGAAACCTGTATGGTAATTCTTGTATTAGGCTGGTGATATCTTGGACTTCAGCCTCAGCAGGTCAAGCTTGGCATTAACTGGGTAATGCAGGAAGCCTTTTCTCTTTGATGTGTCCAGTCATCTTGGGCAGCTTTGCACAACATGCAAACATAATGCAGGTTCTAGCTATCCTGGGAAATAGTGTGTAATCTGATCTGATAGCTTGTGTAGATGCACCTTCTGGCTGGACAGCTCAGTGGTCAGCCATGCAGAGAGTAGGTCTCGATTACCTTCCCATGGCTGAGCACATAAAGATCAAATGATACAGAAGGAGACATAAGGGAGGATAGGAGTTCAGGGGACAGGTAGGTGGGTCTGCTGCTCATAAGGGGTAAGAATGGGTAGGACTGAAAGGATGAAGAAGAGTAAGTGTGGTCTAGTACTTGGAAAAAATATAGGGAGAGACAGGTGGTAATAGATAGATTTGAAGAATAGTGGGGACTTGCAGAGGGCAAAAAGGACAGAGAGGTGCAAAAGGTGTTGTGGCAGAAGATGGGACTGTGAACCCCAGAGTTGCTAAACTGGAATCACTAAATACCGACTCCTTCATCTGATTGGCACACTACCCCCTTGGGCTTCATTTGCATGGCTTGCATATAAAAGAATGTGATTTGCTAGGAAAAGTTATTTAATCTATAAAAAGCAATTTAAGAAGCAGACTATCAAGAAGGTGCTTAGGGTATGAAGGATGATATGGCAGATAGGAATACAGTGGCTTAGAAACATAAGTAAGAGAAATTCAGCAGCATTATTTCCATTTGTAAAGGTTTTGCTAGAGTATAACAGTATAACTTGTCAGTATAACAAGCATGGTTTTATGTCTTATCACAGTAGTACTCTGCACATGTATTCTACTGAGCAAAGAGTAAACATAAACTATAAATAACTAGGGTTTCAGATAGTGTGGGGTTTTTTTTCCTCTGATTTTTCAGATAAGATATGAAATCGCCTCAGTAGGGCCCTGCTAGAACATGTCTGATTGTTCCTATTTCCCTGCTTTCTCCTTAAGTTTGGCAGTAGTCTGTTTTATTGTCTTGGGTCTACTGGTCCTTGAGAATGAAGTTTATTACCCTGAAGTTACCATATGCATTGTGAAGGCAGACTTAGGAACTTCAGTCCTTTCAAAAGATAGTTAAACAAAGGTGACATTTACATATATGTGTGTGCGTTTTTATGTATATACATTAGCCTGTATTACTTATATATAGTAGCCTAATGACTAGATCCGTTGCCAGAAAGTGGGAGGCCCAAGATGCCAGATTCATTTATATAGTGTAAAAAACACTCTACACAGTACTTTTGAAATTATATGACTGTGAAGGACTGAATGCAGGCTGGTCTATTTTCTCGTTGTTTAATTTTCTTTAATTTTGCCCTTAAAGCCTGAAGTCATTGAGTTAAAACTGTCTCCTACAGTTGTTTATCACATACAATGGGGGTGTCATCCCAGTTGAGATCTTTTCATTCTGAATCATTTTTTCAGGCAGTTAAATAATTTGTTTGGTATATGAACTTATCAAAAGCCTAAACTTAAATGTTTAAGACCATCCAACCCACTATTCTATATATAAATCAGCAAAAGAAGAGTGTCTTACTAAATTGTGCATGGTAGGTGGTTGCTCTTCTGAGATTTGGGAATAGGTCAGAATTTGCTGAACCTAATTTGTCATGGACAGAATTAACACAATATCTGTGGGAAACCTAAACTGTGGTTCTTGCTTCTTCTTTTGTTATCAGTTTTTAACATATAACTAAAGAAGTATCAGAAGTGCGTGTTTAAGCCTTTTTTGCTGTTAGCAAGGATTGCAAAATTAGTTCTGATTAGTGAATCAGAATTTTTTGCCTTACGCAATTGAAGTTAAAATATTCAACAATTCTTTTTCCTCTGAGTAATGTCAGAATTATAGTCAACTCCATTCCTCTCATTCTGTGACTTCCATGTGAACTGAGGTCATGCCATCATTCACTGTGGTGTCTCACTCACTGACTTTAAGGTCAGATGAAGAGTTGCTCAGAACCTTGGCCATTGGTGGCCAAATGTATTAGTAATCTGTCACATCCCTCTTGTCTTACTTGGAGAGTCGTTGCTGAATGAAGCTGTGATGAATCATCACCTGCTCACATTTGATGTAGTCTGGCAGGAATGCTGGAGAAGTGGCCAAATGTGATCTATGGCTGATATCTCCTGAATTTGGTAAATAATCAGCCTGGGGACAGCACATGACTCCTATTAGCATTCCATACCTGGATTAAGGCTTACAGTAAGCACATTGAACATGCTGTATGTTTGCTATAGTTGGGGATTTATGCAAAAAAATACCTAGATGTGGCAAAAGAGCCACTGTCCAGAGTGGGATATCCACTGTACAGCTGCTTGGTGAGCTTTTGGGGTAGAGAAATCACTGCCATATTTCAACACCCAGTTGCACAGTTTACCAGGCACTCCATCTTTATGTAAATAATAAGGTTATAGCGAATAATTAAGTTCCTAGTCCAAAGTTATGATTGCTGTTTAAGCACCAAATTATTCCCAAGTGACACAAAAAATTATATGCAGTTCTGAATTTTCTTGTAACTCTGCCATGTACTACTTAGTGCTTAGGTCACATTTTGGAATATAGTGTCTTTTGCTGTGGGAAATAAGCAGCATAGAAGCAACATACAGTTTCAGGAAAATTGAGGTTTACAGGGCACAGTTACGTTTTATGCTGGTACTGCAAATGGAAAGAAAACACACAAAGAATTGTCTGGACACTGAGATTCAGCTTCAGTTTCATGCCTACATCTTTTTTATGGGTAGAATAGCTTATAAAAAAATTAATAGCTTAAATGGCATACAGACTGAGTTCACACTATATTGATTATAGTCTGTCTACTTAGACAATAAGCTCCTTAAGATATAGGCTTTTCCTTCACACAGCAGCAATTGTTATGGGGCCTATATCTCAGGGGTGCTTTGTGCAGGCAGTGTAGTACAGTCTGTAATGATACCTGAATAGCCGGGCTACTTAGTGAAACTCCTTCCTTCCATGACACCATAAAATACTTTTTGCTGGAAGTCTTCTATATATAGAACTGTGAAGTGTTTAAAAATGAGCTCAGAACTGCCCTGTGTGGGCATGGAGTGTCCCCGTTTATTTTCTTTTCACCTGGAATGCACCTGGTTGGTTTAGCCCTAGTCAATTTAGGCATTTTTTCCTATGACTAAATCTTTTATTTTGTAACACATACTAATTTTGGAAACTTACTGTAACTGTTTAATTACAATTTGTAATTCACTAATTCTTTACTATTTACCAGAAGTTACATAGATGATAAGAGTGGTAGGATGCTAAAAGGGATGGCTAATTATCTACACTATTTCTAAAATGAGTTTTCTAAATAGCTAAATCATTAGCGGCACATCAAAGCATTCTTCTTGAAAGAAAAAATGAATCTGCTCATGAAGTCTGTCTCCAGCAAAAAATGCCTATCAAATTTAAACTTGTTATGTCAGTGAATCAAAAGAATATACTCATAATCTGAACATCCAGCATTTTATGAAAGTTATGGGACTTAAGGATACATAATAATATTTGAAAACTGGTCTTTAATTAGAAGTTTCACTATCCAAAGTTTTGTTCTTGAATAGACTGGGCGTCTGTGCAAGTTGGCTGATGTGTTTGGTTTTTAGCACATAGCAATTTGTTAATATACAATCTGTATTTTACTGTAATATATCGAACATAAAATAGGATTTTGTAATTTCTTTTAAAGCTGTTGATTTAGGTATAAAAATAAAGAGGCAGAAGAAATTAATTTACTTCTACTACTTAGGCACCCTCTGTGTTTTCTCTTCAGTCAGTAAGCCAAGCCTTACATTGTGTAATCCACGTTTAAGCAATCACAGATGCATAGTCCAGCGCCTATATGGAGTTGAAAGTTCTGTTAATGTTCTTCTTTACGGCAGGTATCTCACTCTTTGATCATTGGCAAATGGTATCTAATATTGGGAATTCTGATGGAGTTAAAATCTTGATGCATTTCTTGTCTGTAGGGACCTGTCCTTCTCCCATGAAAGTGCAGTCACTCATTTAACTTCAAGCAGAGTGTTTGGCTGCTTGTGGCTTTTAGTTCCTCATTGTGTTTTGTATTTTGGAGAGGAGCAAACAAACTTTAGAAACAGTAATCGCAAAACAAACAAAACTCCAGCAAACAAACAAAAAACAACTATAAACACTCCCCCCAATTTTTATTTTTTCTGACAATTAGTTATGGATTTCTGTCTGACAGGTTAAAACAATTCAAATATACTGTTAGACCTAATGGATAAATCTGGTATGTCAAGAAAGTATTCAGATTAACAAAAAATTAATGGGCAGTGTCAGCACCATTGTACTGGTGCTTCTGAGGGAAGAGATGGGCTAATGGAGAAAGAATTGGCATGCACTTTTTTTTCTGTGAAAGGAAAAAAAATGCCATTTCTAGTAGCAGAATTGTAGTTTGTGATTATCCAAAGTTATACAAGATAAAGGGTTTTTATGGAGAGATTGCCAGACAACTATTATACAAATAATAAAATCCCAAAGAGTGTCAGCCATGCTTTGGGCACTCAGTTTCTTCTTCAGGTTTCTTTCTGTATATACTAATCTTTTTTTTATCATGAAAAGGAAAACTGTGAAGTCTTTTCAGTTCCTTCTTCATCTTGCAAAATGAGAACACCATAGTCACTAAAATGAAAGCAAGCCAGTGCATGAAGAAAAATGCCCACCCCTTCCTCTAAAATTCACATGGTGGAGGGTCCTGAGAGTTCTCAGCTCAGAGCAGTATAAGGCTTGGCAGCTTTCAGTCCTGTACAGTGAAACTCATTGCAGTATGAAGTCATCCAAAGAGGCATCATGTTTGCACTTCAAGAGACAGGGGTTTATATTCTGTAAAATACCATGAAAATATTTAGCAATTCAAGGAAATCAAAGAGCAACCAATGAGTTGCTGTGTAAGCTGACCACGAGGATAGTGTCTGGAGAGAATTCCCACTGCTCTCTCTGCACCTGCATTGCAGTAATACCTAGACATATAGTTTTTAATTGCTTTTCTCTAAGTCTCCTTTGATCCCTACTGAAAACAGGATTCCAGGTGGTACAGGCAGTTGATATAATTTCATATAAGAGGTGTCCTACTCTGAGTTAAATGTAAATAGTGAAAAAAACAAAATGATACAAATAACTAAACCCAAAAAAATTCAGAACCCACACTAATTTAGCATGGCATGTGACCAGTCAAATCTAGGCAAGAAAGAGTCCAGCTGTACTAAACAGAAGTGTCCCTTGTGATGAGAGATGAGCAACACATATTGGGTGTGCTACTGATTTTGAGAACAATCATTCTATTTTTGGACTGTTGTGACCAACTGTGGCACAATACCTCTTAGGGAAGGCTATTACAGTACTACCCATTATTTCAGCTGTACTTAAAATTCTACCAGCATTTGCATGATAAATCTATTTCTAAAGGCTACAATGAGGCGGTAAATTTTCATTCGACAACAATGACAGCTGCGATTAGCCATTTAAAAAATTTAGAAATAGAAGCAGAAGTTAACGAAAAGAGTCTCAGATTCTGGCACTTGTATATGGAATTCAGAAGGTGCACAAGCACTGCAGGGAAAGGAAATGCAGCTGGTGTGAGTTTGTACAGAACACAGAGCAAGGGCTCTATCTACCCTGTTATTCAGGAACGCTACTTTGTTGTCTTTAAGACCTCAAACCTTTGAATATCCAAAATCTGAGCCATTAGAGTCCCAACTAGACATGAGTGATTTCTGAGGACCAAGTAGGAGGTTTGGATGACTAAAATTGCCAG
The DNA here is from genome assembly GCA_035221455.1 of Xenops minutus. Classification (NCBI taxonomy): domain Eukaryota; kingdom Metazoa; phylum Chordata; class Aves; order Passeriformes; family Furnariidae; genus Xenops; species Xenops minutus. Next base: position 10,176,518 of record JAWWEE010000040.1, read on the forward strand.
GAAGAGCCTGATTTCTATGACGCTGAAAGACTAATGCCATCACCCTTCTCCCTGTGTCTTTACACTTTCTTGTTGGTCTTTTTCAAGACCTCACTTGGCACAGATGACCCATTGTCAATTGGTCCCAGAAGATACTTGTGTCTATTCTTCACATGGGAAGAGTGCAGCTGGCACCACAACTTTGCCAAAGCCTCACTTGTGTAATGAACTCATTACCTGGGAATGTAGCAAATGGGTGCTACATTAGGGCAGAAAAGCTGGAATAGATCGCATGGTTGAGTACAGCTGCCCTTGCTCATGAATGATACCTGCCTCTGCACTGAATGTAAGGTTTGACAGAACTCACTGGTTTTGCCATTCAATTCACGTTCTTAGGTCAGGCTGTCTGTGGGATGGAGAAGGACAATTCTCATCTCTCTGGAGAGGACACAAATGAAACACCTGGTATGTCTATGTAGGTTCAGGCTTCACCTTTGGTAGGCTTGCAGTGCACGTAGGTGTGTGCTAGTCAAGACCATGCCATCAGGGTGAGGGATCTGCCTTTCTCCAGAAATGTTGTCAGATTTTTCTTGGCACAGTCCTCATACTGCAGCAGGCACCACTTACGCCTGAAGCACTTCAGTCCGTAATCTGCATTGGGACAGCCAGTCCTCCTCTTCCTCCTTCTGCCAGCAGGCTCCAGCTCACAGTACAAAGGATTAGGACACTGGTGAGTCTGATTTGGATCTTGTGTTTGGGAGAGGGAGGGTAAGTTGGGGTAGCTTTATGTAATTTTAAAGGGAGCAGCTCTGAGTTTGAAGTCATAGTAAGGCAGGGACAAGGACAAGCTGGGTTCAGAATACTGGGTCTTTTGCATGAACTGGACCTAGCACTTTACAAGTTTTTTTTCTCAGAAAGAGCAGGTTGTTCAGACTGTCTAGAAGGATATGCATCTGCTCAGCTACTGCCTGTGTGAGTCAGACCCACCTCTGGTCAGGACAGTCAGGAGTGACAGCCTTGTCCCTTGCTTGCTTCACAGAGTCACCAGGCAGAGTGGCTCAGTGTGATGGTTTTTCCTGTGTCCCACTGCTTCTCCAGCAGAAGTCCAGGCTACAGAGAGCCCACCAGCTGTAGACCTATACAATTGCTGCCAGGCCGTAATACAGCTTACCAAGGGAGTGGATGAGGCAGGACCCTGTAGGGTGGAGGTCTGATGCAGCCGTGAGCTGCTAAGGTGGAAGAACCTGGTGGGGCATAAGGAGTTCCAGGCACTTCTCACTCCAGACATGAGAGTTTGACTGGCAGTTTTCCTGGGAAACTTCATAATCACCTGTCATGTGGAGACAGCCAGACATCCCACACCACTTCCAAGCAGAGAAAGTGTTTATGGTGCCTGGTCTGCTGGCTCACTTGTGAGCCCCTATATTCTCAAGGAATCCGCTAAAATTGATGGGGTGATGAGTGATGCAGCTTTGGAAGGGGACACCCGCAAACTCGTTGATACCAGTAGTGGAATGTCTATAGCCTTTGGTGAGTCACATTATTCTTTGGGTTTTTTAAATGTTGTGGTGTTGGCTTTCACTTTAGAATTTGGAGATGCCCTGTTACAGACTGGTAATTCTAATTGAAGTTGAATAAATTCGAATCTAATGAGGAAGTGGACTCATGGACAATTGTAATAGGGCAGAAAAGACTAAAGATCCTCATATTTCATCCTGCATTTCAACAGACATATGCTGGTGCTGCAGATACTTTTTTATTAGGTTGCCCTTAAGAACATTGAATATTTTAGTTCTCTTTCTCTCTGTCATCAGCCAGAGTGATAAAGCCCAAAGAGTACCCCTTGGTGCATGTAATTTTCTGAACTGCAGGCCTCACTCACCAAGAATGGTCAGTTTTTCAGTCTTGTGTGGCAAGACTGTGACTGTCCTTATCTGGTTCTAGTGAACAAGGGTGGTCTGTATGAAAGTATGTATGGGGCAATTCAACTGGTGGGCTGTGAGTGTGCTGGCTGCAACAAGAACAGCTGTCCCATTTTGAAATGTCTTCTCTTTTTCCTTATTAGTGTCCCTTTGTGGTAGGTAATCCAGAGAGTTAAATATTGGTTCACTTTCAGCTCTCCTCCTTGCCAGCAGCTCTTCTATATAAGGTTCATACAGTTGCCTTGCACTTGTCAAACCGGAAAACAAATGTGATAACAATTAAAGCTTATTTTGCACTGTACAGGACGTGACTGTTCCCTGTACTCAGTGTCCTTTGGGGAGATTCTGAGCTTTATGACTGCCTCAGCCATCCTGTAGAGTTTAATTGCCATTTGTCCCCAGGACCGGGGGGCAGTTTGGGAATGAAACCCTTAGTTTCTTACAGAGGTATGGGGAATTTGGCATGGCCTGGGGGTGCGGGGAGTAGGGAGGTGGTGACTCTGCAGCAAAGCTGCTGTATTGAGGAAAGAGTGAATGCTAGCAAATGCATGACTAGTATTTTCTGGGCAAACCTGTGGACTTGGCAGGGATCTGAGACATTTGCTGCTGCTCCTTATGTTGAGTGCTTAGTAACCCTGTAGTTCCCCACGACCCTTGTGATGGATAAAACTTTCCCAAGTTGTGGCTACAGAGTTCAAACAAGAATTTTCCTACATTAAGACCCCATGTTTTATATGAGCTTAAGAAACTTTTGACACTGTCTAACTCTTATCAAAGCTGCTGTCCATTTTCATGGCAGAGGAAGAACAGTCTGTTGTCTGCAAGTCTTTTCCAGTCAGTGATAATCTGTGTCTTGTTGTATCAGAAAGGCAAATCTGAAAAAAAACCCCAAAACAAACAAACAAACAAAAAAAAACAAAACCGCCCCAAACAAACAAAAAAACCCCAAACAAACCAAAACAGTGGAAGAGCTCTTTGAAAGACCCAAACAGGAGGTTGAAAGGATTGGAAAAGCAGGTGAGCCTGAAGTTGCAAAATAAAGCTGATGCAACATGCCGGCATAGGGGGATCTTGATGGTACACGGGAGGTTTTGCAGATCACCTTGTTTGCAGATGCGGTGTTGCTAGGGCTGTGTCCAGGGTTGCTGCTGAGTAAGGACTGGAGTACCTCATCCTCAGACAGCCCCAACAGGATTTTTAAAGGCTCCCCATTGTCTTTGCACATACTTGCTTCAATACCATCCATCTCACTGGCAATGCCATTAAGCAGAAGCTCCTGGGCACTGTGGTCATTGGAAGGGATCTTACAATGATGCTTGTGGCACTAAAGAATGGATAGCTTTGCCAGTAACAAAAGCAAGTAGTTCCACTCTCACACAGTGGGAGTTTCTGTTCTTTGGTAGAAAAAAGGTACTAGCATATTCTAGGAAATACATGCTGGAACTCTGTTCATGTGTGAGAAGTACCTGGTTTTACCTGTGGAGTTTGTTCTGTGGACATTTCTGAAGCCTGAACATGTGATGGGTTTATATTCCTTATCATCATAATGATCATGTATTTCCTCCTGTAGTATTCAAGGGGAAAATATATTGCATTTAGACCCTTGCTTGTTACTGCATCTCATGGCTTTGCACATCTTCAGTGGGGAATTACAATCAGTACAGCACTGGCCTTGCAAACCTGACAGATCTGCTGACAATGTAAGAGCTAAGAAGCCCTTAAAATAAACCCAGTGCCTGCCACTGCAGCGCTGATGATTGCACTTTTCCATTTTGCCTGGCCCTCCTTGGAGCCTTTAGCTCTCTCCTGCTTTTACTGAACCTTGCAAGCATTCACCTGTCAGAGCAGGGTAATGCAGCATGATCAGTGTGAAGCAGGAGGGCACTGGCAAACTGAGCCCTTCCAGATGGATAATGTGACTGCCTGTGAAAGAGGCAGAAGCTAAGAGAGGTGGGAGGAGCACACTGAATTGTGGAGTATCTGGGGATCTGGAAAGTCTCCTGTCTCTGATTTAGTACTGAGACATTGAACACAAGGTCAGTAATGCAGACATGAGTGGGCAGTGGTAACCCACAGCTCTCCTCTAAGATCCTCAGGAGGTTGTACACACCAGTGCAGTGCAGGTCCACACAGTTCATCCCTGGTGGTTTATTGGCCTCTTTATTATTTTAGATTTAGTGAGAGTGATAGTAATTTCAGAAAATTAGATAGGTAGTAGGATTAACTTTTTGTTTCGGATTTCTTAAGGCAAAGTGAGAGTCTTTATGTTCTGAGAATAATCATGAGGAGCATAGGGCCAAAAGGGAGCCTAAGAACTTCAGCTGGGAGGGGGGGGAGGTGTCAGCTTAATATTCTCAAGGTGTTCAGTTAGACCCAACTCTTCCAGTTTCTGGTTGAATGGCTTAAACATTACTTTATGTTAAATATTTAACAATTGCCTGTATACTAAAGATGGGTAGTGGCAAAGTCTTTTCTTCCTTTGAAAGAATGGGGCTGTGTCTTTTTGACGGAACATGGTAATTCTGAGGCATAGTAGGTGACATGAGAGCAAGCTAACAAATCACACACCTGTGGGGTTGTAAGCAGTTATTGCCAGCACAGATACTAGCTAGTTCTGCTGGGGCAGCATGGTAGCACCCTTAGGTGTGTGCAGTCTGGAGACCTCCAGGTGCTGCTTTGGTTTCCTGGTGTAATGTAAGATGCCTGTGAGATGTCAGGAAGCTGTGCAGTCAAACAGGGTTTCCATGGCTTCTTCATATGAGTTTATTAAATTGCCTGTTTGCAGCGAGTGGGTAGTAGGACAAAGAGAGTTTTGTACTTGACAAAGAGAGTTTTGAGGACAGACCAGTAACAACTCTTGAGTGTTTATATAGAGCCTTCCTTATTAATGTCTTCTTAAATATAAGTGCATCCAAACACTTGAGGTTTATCAATTATTATTAAAATGTACTTATAGAAAACATTGCGGGGGTGGGGATGATCTCTTCATATAGTATGGCTGTAGTATTAGACCAACATTTTTTTCAGAAGAAAAGGAAAAAAATTAACAAATTTGTACAAAATAATTACCATGAAAAAATCTTGGTCCTAAATACAGGCACAGTGGTATTTTAAAGAGCCAATGACTGTTCTTTAGGACGAATTTTTCAATCAACATCTAGGCTCAGAGGGGAAAAAAAGTGACAAAACTCCAGGACACTTGTAACATGCAAACCAAAAACTGACTTGTAGGTTAAAATTCTTACAATACCATTATGCTCAGTAATACAATAGTGTGGATTTACTGTGTTTCCCTTGTAAGTGCTCTTTGCAAAGTACTTAAATATGGTTCAGATAAGTTATTGCAACAGTTCTGATAATTTTCTGGGTAAATATTCTATGTCTGGAAATTTCCATACAAGGTAGTTTAGCTGCAACCACAAGGAATTAGGTAGCAAGAAGTTCATATTTGCAGTTTATAGAAGTTTATGAGCTATAATACAATCTTAATAAGAATCTATAAATAGGAATGCTTAAAAGTGAGAAACATTTTCTCTACTTTAAGATGCGCCTACCAAATCCACCTTAGGCAGCCTCATGGCACAGCATGAAATGGGATCTGCCTCAGGTACTGAGTTATATTTACTTTTAAAACACTTCCTTAAAGAGCACTATAGTAGATCCTTTGTGCTAAAAAGGAAAAGCTGTCCAAAGTTAATGGTCTGTGGGAGATCTTACCTAGGGCACTCTCAGGCCCAGAACTTGCATCTCACTGCTCAGTGACCCTGATGCTATCGGGTGCTGAGTGCCATCAGGTTCCTTTGCTGGCAGTGGGAAAAGACCTACGCACATCAAGATCAGGCCTTTGGTCTGCAGTATTTGCACGCTCATGCTGTCACTGTATGGGCAATGGGATGGATGCATACATTGGTGTCCAAAGACTGACACTGCAGGTGTCCAGGAAATATTATCGATAGATGCTGAAGGAGCATTTGCTTTGCTTACAGGGTAAGGAAAGCTTTAAAGCTTCTCTGGCATTTTCTTTTGAGATTTCATGCTAATATTTTTGGCTTTCTGTTGCTTTCTGTGCTAAACATTTTCTAGCTTGCAGCTGAGTTACTGGTGGTGGTTGTCTCTTAGAGACTGGAGACACCTCCCCCTGTCTCTTCGTCTCTCAAAGATGATGAAGTGTCTCAATGAAGTGTCTCAATGACACTTCATAAGCTCCAGTCACACCAAGTGTTGTGATCCCCAGGCTCCCTTCAGTGTCCCACTCCCACAGACCCCTCAGGTGTCATGTTGCCTGCCCCAGCCATCAGACCCCACTGGCCTCTCCCTCCGTGGGCCTCTGCAGCTTGCCCAGGGTACCAGTGCCCAAAAACAGGACTAGAGGAGTTGAGCACTGTATGTAATCAATGTTCTCTGCATCAATCTGATCAAGATTTCTATTCTAATGTATTTTCCTCTTCAAAGGGCTGATCAGTAAGTGTGGCAATTCCTATTACTAATTCAGTGACTTGAAACAAATCCTAGGCAACAACTGAGGCTTTTCTCAAGGGAGAGTGTACTGTAAAAGATAAATGGCAGACTTTTTTCCCCTTTGGTATTTTCTTTACTGAGTATACCTGTGCATTTATATAATCACAGAGCCAGTACTAAATGTATTTTTGATAAATTTTGAGGTGTTGCGTTTTTTTTTTAACCCATCACAAATTGTGTTCCTGGAAACAAGAAGTACATCTGGTCTGTAAGTAGCGTGATTGTAGTTTTATTGGTTAAGTGTGGATGTCTGTATACAATGTTTTCATATGCCTTGAACTCGAAAAAGAATGTTACTTGCATTAGTGCATGCATTTCATGGCCTTTCAGAATTAAATGGAAAAGACAGCCTTTCAGGAGCCTTAATGCCTTTCCATATGGAGGCAGTGCCTTGTTGTGCACATGGTGTTTGATTTCTTTGTAGTTATGAAATTTCTTACCTTCTCGTCTGTGTTCCTTTATTCTTTTTCCTTTTTTATAAGGAAAAAAAATTAAGCTTTATGGAACTTGATGTATTTATAATGCTGGAACTTTTCTTGTTTCGTGGGAGAAGTTGCAAATATAATTATTGTATAAAAGGGAACATGTGAAATTGGAAAGATTTGCTGGAAGGCCTATTTCTGTATTTAGAATAACAATATAGAATTATAGATTTGTATAATATGAGAATTGCAGAGTATGAAACAGTAATACCATGAAAAATAATTTTTTTTTGTGTTGGCTGTGATTAACTAGACTTTTTCTAGTCTAGAAATTAAATTAGAATTAATAAACATAAATGGAGTTGTCTGAACTGTAAGGTTAAATTGAAAAACTCATGTCAGGTTTACTGAATCTTAATTTGGCTAAGGTCACCCCTTCTCTCTGTTAGGGAATTTGGTTTCCTCAACCTTAAAGAACTGGCTGGTATTCAGATTCTTGGACCCAAAGTAAAATCCAGTGCACTAAAATCCTTGGAGCCTGAAAACCCACCAACCCAGGCAGCGTCCAGCAAATTTACTTTCCAGGACTACATAACCTGGTAAACATCTCCATTCCTAGCCTGAAAGCTTTCAGGATTTCTGTTATGAGGAGATAAGCACTTGCCTCCTGCCTAGATTGTATTTGCAATTGCATTTAAGGAGGGAATAATTTATACCTCAGCTGGATCCCTCGAGAAGCCCCAGACAGTCCAGAATTTAAATTACTGTTTCAGGCTGAATTCTTGTTCCATCTTTCCATGCTCTCTAAATGGCACCCAAAATGCTCAGCTCCCGTGACATGTAAGGATGAGGACTGTGTGAAGGCTGATGCCATGATAGATTAGTATTTCTTTTAGTATATCCCTAAATATAGCTCTTGATGGAATGATACTAGCCATGAAGGAAATCCCTTATTATTCATGTTGCTGTTCATGGAGGAGCTTTCACCAGATGTGAAATGAGGACAGTGTTGCCAGAGTCTGGATGAACATTTCAGACATGGGTGCTCATCCTTTGGATTTGAATTGTTCTGTTGGGAGAGGAGGCAGCATGAAACAGAGACATTTTTGCCTTTCTCCTGTTATTCAGCAGTATCCCTTAGAACCAATGCAAAATCCAAGGATGAACACATCAATGAATTCAAACTCTGTAGCTCCCAGCCACAGATGTACCACACCCATGATTCACATAATCATGTGATAAAGCCTCAAAAAGAACTCTGTGCCATGCTTCTTAGCCTTTTTCATGTTGCTAGTATTATCACTGATGATTAATTCCTATGTACAACATACCACAATCTGCTCATAATTCAGCTGAATTTTGTATTTTCCTAGTCCTTTGTCAGCTCTGGTATGAGTGTTCAATTGTTGACCTGACTGTAAGCATCAAAACAGTTCCTGAAGTGATTGAAATAGGCTAGGGTGCTTCAGCAGTTTGATACCAGGAGTTGTGCTTCATCTGCAGCGCCCATATTAATTCGAAATATCCCATCTGAAAATTAGCAACATAAAGCCTTTTAATTTATATTTCACATAAGTGTTGTCAGAGTTTGTCTCCTACAAAAGATGGAGAAGAGCTTGCTTTCATCAGTCTGCTTCCAAATGTTCCTAATAAAACTCAATGACTTCAGCTTTAAGTCTGGTGGCTCATGTATGTAAAGTTAACAAAACCAGCTGGGAACCAGACCCTTATTGTTACTGTAGAAGAAAATTAGAAAGGTTTGATGTAGCTGAGCAATGTTCGCAACGTGCTAAGCACCCTTATCTTTCAGGAACTTTAATGAAATTGAAAGCACTGAATTAACTAGATTGACCTGGCATGAATTAATCAAGACAGCTCATCAGTCATTTAGCAGAGTAGCGCTGAGCAATACTTGAGTGGTCAGATATCATTGTATAAGATAGTACTCCAACTATCAACAAGAAAGTTATGTCTTTGGGGTAGTACATGATGGCTTCTTGCTTGATGGATGAATAACCTGTGGGATGATGAAATAACTGGTGAAAAAGGCTTTAATTCAACTTACTTTTCAAAAACTTATATTTTTTTGATGAGTAACATGCATTATTTAGTTAATTGCTACTTTAGTCCTTTTTATGGATACTAATTATGGTAGTTTGAAAAATGTGTTGGAAAGAAATATATAACCTGTTCTTCATTGCTATGTGCATTCTGGCATAGGAAGATGGAAACAAATACACCATTTTAGGTCAGGATCTACTGTGAGAATCCTGCAGCTGTTGAAGTTCTGAGAAAATTATTATCTGTACTCATTGAGACAATGAGAGCTGACTCATGCTTATGTAGTGAATAGATGCTGCACCTCCAAGTACAATCAGCCCTATAATAGAAAAGTCAGATGAATTACATTATGTCCACCTCTTCAGTCACACCAACATTCTGTAGGTACTGGGAAAGAAACTCTGTAATAGTGGGGTTGAATGGGTCCAGACAGGATGGCAGAAGGGCTAGGACATCTTTTGGAGTGGATCTCGGGCTTTGAAACTTCATCCCAGAAGAGGTTCCAAAGCCCATCTGAATTTAGGAACAGAATACACGTTTTTAACAGAATGATAGTCCTGTATGTGTTTGATAGTACATATGCATCCTAATGTGCAGCCCAAAGGAATAGGAAAATATTTTTTTTTTCTTTTGTGGAAGTGTATTACTTTATAATTTTGTTCGTCATTTATGTACCTGCTTCATCACTGAAAATGTGGGTTAGAATGTGGATGGTACAAGCTTTTCACTTAGATGTAAATGCAGGCATATGCAAAAGCCTGTGCAGACACTGTGTCAAAATATCTCAGATTCACACCGGCTCCCCCCATATTCCTGCAGCTCTTGTGTGTTTTTGGGTTTAGGCAGCAGCTCTTGAAGCCTTATTTGTGGTTCTGGGTCTAGTCAGGACCTCCTTTCGGCAGACCAACCTGCCATTACATACAGAGCATGTGACCAGATGTGCTTGGAGCATTAAAATTGCTAATGGTCCCAAGACATCCAGGAGTTAACAGGCAGGAGCTGCTTTTCATGACTGCTTCTTTGCAGCTGCATAGGCATAGTCAGGGACTTTAAGAGGAAATGCTTGGGTTTTGGATTAGTTCCCTGAATTTTCCATCAGTTCCTAAGGAGTTAGAACTGTACCTCCAAAAGGTAAAGCGATTTGTTGCTGCAGAAGCTTTGCCGAACCACATAACAGAATAATCTCTGACATGTTTTTGTTGAGCTTTGTTTTGGTTTTTTTTTTTTTTATGGGCAAAGAGACTATAAATTCCTATTAAAAGAAGAATCATGTAAAAATGGAGATTACCTTGGAGATAGTATGTCCAAAATTTTGCATGCTTGACAGTGATAAATTAGACCATCTTACATATGAGAAGTGCAGTGAAGCAATATTTCAAGAGATTGCCTACAATTAGTAAATTCTACAAATTAATGAAAGCACATAGAAACTGGAGTGCAAAACTCAATAAAAAAAGAATGTATTTTTAAAGAAAAGAGGATATAGGGTGGTTTGTGAATTTATTTCATATATTCTCCCATGAGACAAGTATATCTCCAAGTGAGCAAGAAAATTTTCAGGTTATGGTCACTTCCATAATTTGTTTGAATTCATCATAAAATATGTCAAGAGGAGATGCATGCAACTATTGCTTCTAATGTTGGAAAGATTAGAAAGGAGAGTGCATTTTACATACTGAGGAATGGCACTTCTGAGAGTAATATTGAGTCTAATGCCTTTTCACACACTAGAAAAGAGAACAGAAACTACTGGTAGTGCTTCCTCACATGCTTTGTTGTTTTGTTGTTAGAGACCCTCTGGCAGAAGTCATGCTAGCTATAAAAAATTGGTGACAGGGACTTAGCTCTTTGCATCACAAGCAGTAGAAGTTCCTGACATTTCTTGTTGTCTGCAGCAGACATGCCTTCACCAGGTATTAAAAATTAACCTAATCCTGCAACTGAGTCTCCGTTGGGAGTTCTGCAGTGGTAAAGGAAAAAGAAAAACAACAAGAATAAAAAACAATGAACCTTGATTCAGAAATAAATTTCTCTTCTTCTAAGACTATTGGAAACTTTTCAGTTTTCTTTATAGAATCATAGGATCATTTAGGTTGGAAAAGACCATTAAGATTGAGACCACCTGTTAACTCAGCACTGCCAAGTCCACCGCTAAAACATGTGCCTTAATGCCACATCTACATGTCTTTAAAATACCAGGATTAGAAGCAAAGTCTTTGGAACAGCAGGTTGCAATTCAGGTCATTGCTCTGAACACTGTGCTTCAGCTTCATCAAAATTTTCACTGGGAACATGAAACTTCCGAATTCTGTTGCACCCTCCAGACTCTGGATTGTGGCTCCCTAGCTTTTACACCCTTCCCCACAGCTCCACAGACTGGCAGGGACTCTTTGCTTCTGGCAACCGGTCTGTATGATGATCATGACTCTAGGTTCTTGCTTCTGGAGGTTCATCTATCTGCAAGACAGTATTTTGCTATGAGCACTATGCAATTGTCAGTTCACAATATGCTTTATAATACAAACCTATGATTACAAATCCACTAGGAACAAAAATTCCAGAGCTGGTTTCATGACTTTTTTGTGACCTGGGGTTCTGTCACCCACTGTTGCCACAGCAGTGTCTGCAGTAGTCATCATGTCACTGCAGCAGCAGTGCTGAACAAAGGTACCACACAGACACAAAGATGCTGTGGATCTTCCCAATGCAGTCATCTGTCATCGATGGCTTATCTCCAAAGCAGCACGTGCAGTGCCTGAACAGTGTCTCATCCCATTCCCACCATCATTTGCAGAACTCAGCTGTGGTGTTACGTGTCTAGCCTCAGCTCCCATTCTTCATTCATCACTCCTTCTTCCTAGGCTCAACAGAGAGACACAGACATAGCAGAAAAGAGTACCAAAAAAGGCAGGGTTTAGTTGCATTTTTCTTTTCTCTTGGGAAATTCCTCTGGAAAATTCAAAAGTAGACAGCAGGACCCACAGTGAACACACATATGTGAACTACACTGCATGTCCTCACTATGAAGTTCAGCAAACATACATCCCACTTGTAAGATCTGAAAACAGATCACAGATCTGAGAGGTTATAAGATAGATGAGCTAAAACTCAGTTATTGGATGCAAATAAAGGAAGCTGTCTCAGAACTCTGGTCTTTTCCCTATTTGCACTTTTTTTTTTCTTTTTTCTTTTTTTTTCCCCCCCCCGCCCTGCATAGTACTTACCCAAGGGAATAATGGGTGAAGACAACCAGCCCGGATTAGGATAGGAAGGCACATTCTCCTTTGAACCTGGGCCTCAGCAAAGCCTTGCTGTAAGTATTAGAAGAAAGTGAAGACATAAAGAATATAGTTAGGGTAGAAGACATGGTCAAATTCCTCAAGAAAATGCAATTTGAAGAGTTTAATCATGAAAATGATAGGAATTGAAACAAAAAGGAAAGAATTAATTCTTTCTCTTTTCTCCTGTATTTACAATTCATTAAAATGTGACAAAATCCCTCCAGGTATCAGGGCGCTCACTTCTTTGCACATAGCCTGCAGGAATTGTTCCCTTGTTGTACCATGGAACAGTTTAACAGTAACAGCTCTTGAGTTATTTTGCCAGTGCCTAGAAAGCTCCTCCTGTTTTGGGATTAGGAACTGACAGTCTGGAATTGATTTTACAGCCTTCACACATCACGTTCTCTTTCAAGGGTTTTTCTTGGCTTGTCTTTCTAATTTTATTTTTTTAAGGCTGAGAGGCTCTTTGGAGTTTAATTTATTTTTTTTTTTCAAGATTTTCTAAATTCTGTGTCTAACAGCTGGTGAGTGAGGGGGGTTGGTGACCAATCACTGCCTCCCTCAGTCAGTGGCCACAGGTCAACATTTAGAGGTTGAAGCCACCCAACATATGGAGATTTTTCTTCTCTTTTCATAATCTTTTTTGTTCTTCTAAATACTCGTTTGATATGACCATTAAGGTTTATCTGAATGAGGGCAGAAATCAACACACAAACAGTCTTTGAAAGAGTGGGAGACCTCTGCCTGGTGTACCATGCAGTTTTCTCTTGAATTTCCATTATTGCATCTTTAATAAAGTGGCATTTTTAATTAAAACTTTTTTGGGAGTAGTTTGGGTGTTCATAATGGCTTTCTGCCATGCATTTTTGTTGTTGTCAGAGGAGGCAGTTGAGCAGCCTTTCAAGCTCAGCATTAATATGGATTATGTTTTCTATCCCATGTGGCCAAGAATTTCAGAAATAAATCTCAAAGATCATCCCCCTCCTTCGAATTTGATTAAAATTAACTGATAGGCTTAATAGTATTTAAAAAAGGCTTGTTGGGCAAGCAACAGGGTTGCTTAGTCTTAGTTTGTTTAATCAAGTATATGAGAGTGAAGAGTTCCTGCAGTGCTTAGTAGAATCTGATCTAAATTTGGAAAGCAGGCATTGTCAATTTTTAATGAAAATTTTGAGCAGTATGAAGTTTCTTGGTCATCCTTTTTCCTCAGACACAAGCACAGCAGGAAATGGAAGCTGATGGAGCTGTTTTTACAACAGATGGGGATAAACCAGTTCCACTACATCACCCCACCACTCCATGGAATTTTGTTATGGTGAAAGGCTCACATCCATAGACTTGTGGTTCTCCTGGTTTTGAGATTTTATGGAAAGGAAAGGGAGCTTCCATTTATCTTTACTCTTTTGCCAAAACCACCGAAACATGGAAGAACAGAAAGTAGTTACCTTACTACCACTGTCAGTATGCTGAAAACCTGCAGCTTTCTATGCTCTGCATCTCCCAAATCCAGAGGCTTGCACAGCCTTCTCAAAGGAGATGTTGAAGGAGTCCTCCAAGGTGCATGGCGACTCTAAAGAAAGAGGAGTGAAAGTTTTGTCCATTCCCACCTGAGTTCAACATTGCACATCATCAGCTGATGCCTAACACATAAAAAAAGACAAAAAAAGGAAAAAATAGTTATATTTCTGTCCTTATTGAGCTCAATTTGGCTGTTATACCGTTTTCATCTACATAAAAGGAAGTGCTCTGAAAATTTCCATCATTATAAGAATGATGATTGCATTACTATAATACATTTCAGCTCAAAGCACTTCACAAACCAGAGCCTTAAGAGCACAGATATGTAAGCCTCTCTAGGATAAAGAAAAATTAATGGTTATAGTACAGCACAATGCACGACATTGGGAAGAATATACAATGCATAGAAAAGTCTCTCAATAAAAAAAAAGTATAGATAGAAAATGTGTTTTATAGTCTTCGTGCCATTTAACATCCTGCTTTCAATTTGCTAGCATGTTAAAAAAAATAAAATTCCAAAAGTGCCTTTTCCAGATTTGCCCTCATTTACAGTAAAATTTATCCCCTTCTTGACTTTTTGTTTGATTTAGCTTCAGCAGTTGTTTTCTCCAGCAATCTAGACTTAATTATTCCTTTTTTTTCAGTTTCTATAAGATTCTCTGTTGCTGAACTGGCAATATGAGTTTACATTAAGGGAAATCTGTTCCTGTGTACTTAAGGTATATAAAATCTGTGTCATAGTTATTTTTGACACTTTGATCTCTCAGACTCAAAGCCCCATGAAATATCCAATTGCATTTCTGACACTTTCCTACTGTAACAGTGAAAAACCATGAGAGTGTTCTGAACTTGCGGAGTTTTCACTGCTTGTGCTTTGCTAGTCATGCTCGATGTACTTAAGAACTGAAGTAGCAAACTCATGTCTTGATTTTGGGGGATTTGTGCAGGGAAATAGAAATTTATTCTTAAATTTTGCTGGGAAAGACTATTTGGAACACTTGGAAATTAGAGCATCTTGTGCCAAAGATAATTGCAAACAGCCAAGGCCATGCTATAATTATTTTTTAATTTCGATGCTTACCTTACATCATTTGATTTAACTTGACCTGATGTAGTATCTTGTTACATACATGATATGACATACACAATTGAACCCAGTTTCATTTTGCATCTCAAACAACTGATAAGAGGAGCATGGCTGGTTTGTGAAAGATAGAAATTGCTTATCATTAAAAAACTTTAAATTGTGTTTGCTTTCATCATTTACTGTATGAAACTCAAGAATTAAAACGGTCTTCAGCACTCAAAGCTATTTTTAAAGGCTGACTTAATATGTACATTATTTTCTAATCTGATAATAGATATTTTGATTTGTAATCTAAAAGACCTTCATTGACTTGAAGGAATTTTGAGTGAGCACCATATGAAATTGTTGCCTTTAGAAATTTTACACATCACTTAAATCTGTGTGAAGAAATACAACATCATGGGAATGTCGCACCAGAAACTGGTCAAACAAATTGTGTCTCTCTCATCTCATACTCTATATGTCTCATCCTTTTCAGCTTGGTGACTTCTATTCAATATAAAGAATTTTCATACTCCCCTTGGTTTAGTTTTAAGGTAAGAACAAAAGAAGGAAGAAATACGAACAGTGATAAACCTGTGTAAATTATTGCTGTGTCTGTGTTTTAAAAGCTAATGCATAATATTCCACCCTGAAGGATAGAAGCTTTATGGAATAAGCTTTTCTATTCTTTTTATTTGATTTCAATATCTAGCACCTTGCAGTTTATTACCTTTTTGTAATCCACGGGTACTCCTGAAAACCTCCAGAGTTCACAAACTGCAACTGTCAAGTGTTTGTAAAAATAATACACCACATAGATGAAAAGAATTAAATATTCTGATGGCTGAGTTATGTCTCTGCAACAGGGTCTGCATAAAGGGATGCAGAAACTGCCAGAGACCTAGGCCAGTGTCCAAAACCAAGTCAATAAATTGTTCCCAAGAACTGCATCTCAATAAGGATAACTGGATGGAAAGCAGAACTTTCTGTTTTATGAGCACATTGTGAAGACATTGTCCTTTTTTATTGAAACTCAAAAATCTTTAACCTAAGCACTTACCCAATGACTGGGACAAATTGTGAAACACTAGATTTACACAAATCCAGTCCACTACCTGTTAATATTGACTGGATTCTGAAAGCAGAACATGGACTTTGGCTTTGGTTTGATCCTCCACACCACCTTGGTATGACTGAGGAACTTAATGTACAAGCAATGATAAGAAAATTAATGTTCTGACAAATAATGATGTGTAAAAGATGAATAATTGGTTGGGACAATGCAATGTCAGGTGATAGTACCAGAAGGCATATTGCTGAGAATTTAAATAAAATAATAAAATCTTAGTACAATATAGCCAAAGTTGGCTTTGTGTGATTAAATATGCAAAAGAGTGGAAATGGTGATGGAGCAAGGGAAGGAGAGGTTCTTCTCACTAGATTCTCTTCCAGTTGTTCCTAGGAGGCTGGATTGCTCTTGCCTCTGCAGACTGGAAAATTATTCAAGATCCAGAGGTGTTTTATCGCATATCGTACACCACAGCTATTTGTGCCACATGATCAGAGGTGGTCTTCAATTTATTTCCGTACTTATGCCATTTAAAATCTAGGAGCTGTACTCCAAGAACACAAAAAGATTTGCACATATAACTGCAAAATATTTTGTGAGGTTTTCTAGGAAGTCTTAGACAAGAAAAAAAAATTACTTTGAAGTCCATGTTTCCATCTTATTTCCCTGTTCTGTGACTTTGGTATGGTCTGTCTAGGTGGTATGGGAAAGGAGCACAGAACCACAGAGACCACTGCCTTTTCTCTTTGCAGTGGTACTGTACATGGAGAATCCTTCAAATACAGATGGAAATTGTTCCTTCTCCCTTCTAAGTGTGCTTACATCAGCTGTGTAGATTGTAAAATATGCAGATCGTTCATAAGCACTCTAGTAAATTTCCAGCACCAGATTTGAACTGTTATTCAACAGTGGATAATTAGAACAGATAAATACTTCCTTACCTCAGTGCAACACAGGACAAAGATAGCCACTATTACATAAAATGAGGATAAAGCAAAGGAACTTTGCCATTTTATGTGGCTGGACAAATTACTAAGATGCAAAAAAATCTTCAAAAGAAAGGTATTTTTTCTAGTTTAGGGTCAATAAATATAACCAAAAGAGCCAGTTTTCAAGTGATAAATCTCTAAAGCTTAGCATAAAATCTCAGAAAAGGAAATTTATACCATGGGCTTCAACCATAATTTTCTTTCTTTATATGCAAATCAGTCTAAGAAGTTTAATACATAATTCATGTATGTGAGTAAATTTATTTATTTTGATGGCACAGAACAATATTGTCTAAATAGGAAAGGATGTGAAAGCACAGCTACTCTGTAGTATCATAAGATAGCATTCATTATCTTCAAATGTATTCTGTGTGTGTTGTCAATGGATGATTTAATATAATGCAGCTCCATTGCTAGGGTTCTTTATGCCACACAAGCTTTAAAAGGTATTATCTGGCTAAAAGACAGAGATGGCCTTATTTAGAGCTCTACTTATTATCTGATCTCTGAAAGTTAAGAAAGAAAAAGCCCACAGACTTTAAAGTGGTTTTTTTTTTTTTTTTTTAATGCTAAAGGAATATATTTAAAACCATTAATTTAAAGCTTCGAAATTTTCTACTGCTCATGGGAGTTTCAGACTATATATAAAGGGAACAGCTTCATAATTTAAATTCCTACCCACTGTTATTATTTTGCTAACAACATTTTCAACTTACTTCATATAGATTCCTGCCTTCCTCACTTGACAGTAAACTAATAGGTGCTTCAGAAATACTAGCAAGTCAAATATAGGCATCTAGGTAGAAAAAAGTGATATTATATATCCTAAGCAAAACCACTTTTTGAATAAAAAAGCAGTCCAAGTGTAAAATAATAAATAAATAAATAAATAAATAAAAAGGCAAAAAGCCATCCCACAGTTATTCAGCGGGTGTCACAGTAACACCAAAGTATCAGTGATTCAGTCTTTATCCATTCCTGGTGCTGCAACATCAGAAGTCCTCCTGCAGGCTTTGAGAGCTCAGTTCTCCCAGCACACACTGGGCAGGGTGGTGGAGAGGGCCTGAACAGCCATTGTACAAAAACTTGGTGTTTTAAAGACAGGGCATCCTGTCTCAAAATGTTCACAGCTTCTCATTAGCAAAGTGATACACTGAGAGTCTTATCTACAGTACATAGAACTCATCTGCCTAAGCTGTTTCAGAAAAATGTGTACTGATGGCTCGAGTCAGTTGACAGGGCAAGAAACTCTTTAGATGCCAGGTGGGAAAAAGCAGAGTTGTAGGGAGATGTTGTTTACTGAAGGCAAGAAGAGGTACACACTTTTTTAAAGATTCTTGTGTAAGAATTATACAAGCAGGCAAATAATCAGGTCAGCCACATATTATAGCACTTGGCATGATTACATAAATTTTCATGCTTCCCTAAAATTGTTGCTAACTTCTCAGATTTGTTTGGTTGTCCTGCATGAAGCATCATGGGTATTTCACACATAATAAGAGTAAGGACTTTTCATTTAAAGGGTTAAGATTTTTGTTGAGATCTCATAGTTTTGATGTATTTCATTCAGAATTTGACTAGAGTGGTGTTATTTCAGGATTTTTATTGAAGAAGTCATTTGCCCACAAAATGATGTGGTATCCTGTAACAAGTCTATTTCTTGCTCAGCACCAATTCATAGTATCTAGAAGCTGATGTCTGAGCTGAAAATACAGAAGTCAACATTATTTAAGGCTGTTTTGATCTCCATGACATTGTTGGCTGTAACTTCTTATCCCAGTAGTATTGTCATTGAGGGTACAGGAATGACCTGCTGGAGAATTTCCAAATAGGCTTGTGCTTGTGATTCATTATTCATTAAAGGAGACAATCTATACAGGGTTTTTAGTGTAGTCTAGTATGATGTGCTGCTTTCTTCCTCATCCCTTGTTGTCTTTTCAGCTGATCAGAAACAGAGTTTTCTGGGATACCAGGACAGCTTGATTAAAACAAAAGGCAAGAATATGACTTTTTTTAAAAAAAAAAAAAAAAAAAAAAAAAAAGACCTTGTTGTACAATGAGAAGTTAAGAGATATGTAGAATGACCTTAAGTGACAGAACTCAAGCCAAGAGCCATGTCCCCAGCATGCAGATGTTTACTTGCTGGTACTTGCTCCACCTCAGCACCAAGGCAATAGCCAGAGGTGGTCCTGGAATGGCTTTTCTCACTGCCCTTGGATGAAGGGCAGAGCCCCAGAAGGGGGCTTTATTCCCTAGGTGTAAAAACAAAACAGGTGGCTCTGAATTGACAAGGACAGAGGACATGTCTCTTGGACAAATATGGTAAAATAAAATTGAATTATTTTTAAGGATGATCAATATTGTAACCTGAAAAGAATGAGTAGTAGGAAAAATATTAATAAACAAATTATTAAAGGCAGATGAAATGACGCAGTGAAAGAGATGAAGATATATTTTCTACAGGTACTGAAGGGATATTCTGATGTCTCTGTTTTGTACTTGAATGTCCCTATAACAGGCATTTTAGCAAAGAGCTAACAAAAGACATTCTTTCATACTAAGCATCTCTCAGACAAAAAAAAGTAATGAGTGATGTGAGTCAGCACTTTGTTCACTGTCCAAAATTTAAGAAGGCAAGGTACTGTTATTTTGATTAGTTACATTCCTAAGTTGAGAGTGGCAAATGCATAATTTTAATATAAATATTTAAGGCTTGTAAGTAGTGAATGATGCTACTGAATTTTGAATTTTGAATAATTCAGGTCTCACTTTCTGAAGTATACAGCATCAGTAGCTTTTTGCAAATGTTTTAGTTTCTCCCATGCAAAGACCATATTTCAACCAGTTATATTATGCATGTGCATAGTTTAATGTGTGGATACTCATTGATTTTAGCTTAAACTTTTAATCTTTATAGCTTCAATTTGTTTAATTACCTTACTAAATTAAGGCCAGAGTTATTTAAAAATATCTTGAATTTAGTTCTTTGGTATGCTATAACACTCAATTAAAATTTATAAATAACTTAGTATGGCATCAGTCATTATCTATTATTAATTTGTGCTGTATTTATTAACAAGCACAACATAAAAGTCTCTGTAGCAGAAGTGGCACATGCTTTGCTTTGCAGGGATTCCACTGTGTACCAGCCAAGGAGGAAATGAAGGTTTGAGGCATTTTCCTGTGTCAGTGTTTTCCACTATCACTAGGACACAGGCCTGTCCCACAATCACAGTGTTGAAAGAGGCTATAAAGTGAGGGAAAAAACATTCACAGACAGATAGGGGAAGAAAAGACAGTTGTAGAAGTGGGACATGACATGATTTTCTGGGTTTGTTTTTTGGGTTTAGTTGGGTTTTTTGTTGTTTTTTTTTTAGGCAAAAATCTCTTGACATTATTTTATCTGTAATTGTAAATAAGCTGTGTATAGGAGTGAAGTAACCCTCTAGGGTTGGGCCTGTAACTTATTTAAGTTAGGGAAGTTACAAAAGAGCTTTGGCACGTAGAGGTTTAGTTAGTCAGAAATGTCTCCTCTGATGGAAAAAAACCCAACTTGAAAGATACTGTACCCTTTGAGGGTCAGTACAATCCTGTCAGTATTTAAAATAAATTTCAGTATTGGTAATGTGACTGAAGTTGGTTCTGCACCAGATCCCTGGTTCAATGAACAAAACGTAAGAGTCTGTGTCACTTTGAAGATAAAGTAGTCTCTCTCAGGAAGTACTGTCAAAAGTCTGATGAAATGAAGTGCTGAAGCTTTGACTGGTTCTTTAGTTGTGCTTTGACTTCACAGTCCTTTGGGTTATTCTTTATTAATCTGAAGAAATCACACCTTCTGGCTATTTCACAGTTTGAATTGCTAAACAAGCATTTCTGCTCAGTTTCTAATTCCAAAGGAGTCCTCCAGATCATGTGAATGACCTCAGGCAGTATTGCTAGTACCTGAAAACGTTCTCTGGATTTAGTTACTAGCAGCATAGGCGTTATTACATAGGCTTATTTGGTGAATTTCTTTGCATCCAGAAAAGTCACAATAGCGGTACTTGGCTTTTTGGGGCTCCAACTGTAGTTCTGGGTTCACTGCCCAGTTCTCTACCTGATCTTCCATTCTCCATGCTCTTGATCCTGTACTAGCAAGGCATTGAAATTCCTGACTGTTCCAAGTTAGGTATAGTCACGAGGTTTCTTTAGTGTTGAAGTATCATTGCAGTCTCCACATGGAGACTATGAAGGCTCCACCTTCCCACATGGAACCTCTAAAACCTTACGTACAGGTATAGAGTTGAAAAATCCTTCTTACGGAGAACAAGGGAGCAAGTGACTTTTTTATTAGTTTCTTACTCTATGCCTAGCACAGAGGCCTTAATTCAGTTGCTATCCCAAAATACCAATCAAACAATAAAATTGTTAATTGCTAATGATTTGTGGGGTCTGGAGAAACATCCTGGGATTATTAGGAGAGTTTTGTATTTACTTTATATCACTGTATTGGCTAAAAGCTGCCAGAGCCAAGCCTGAAGTCTTAGTCCTTGTCCTACTGAGTAATTGGCTGGGCTTTTTACTTTTTATTATTTCGCTGATGTGCTTATTGAAGGTGGAAGTTACTTAATGCTTTAGAATGCAATTTATTTTTTCTAGATCTGTTCATCCCAGAAGGCAGAGGTTTTGATTTCCTTCTTTTTATGCTACTCAGTATAGAGTAAAAGTAGACTGGGGAAGAATTCAAGAGGCTGATTGTACATATCCTCTTGAGAGTGATTGTTTTTCAGGTTGGAGACATTTGGCTCAAATTCCTTTACTTTAAAGTTCTTTCCTGTTTTCTTTTGTTTGTTTTTTTTTTTTTCCTTTAACATTTAAATTATACCAAATAATTCTGCTCTAATAGTAATTTCTCTGAAAATAAATGTTATTTTTTCTGAATTTATTAGCAGTGATTCCTGATGTAAAACATTGTGGAGGACGAGAGATTTGCAACACCGTAGATTATTCATTAGCTGTTCCAGTGAGAGGTTTGGCAGAAAACCATTCCAATCTGCTGATTATATGTTTTGAGTAAAATGAGTTCAACATTTTCAGTAAAATCCTAGTTGATCTGAATATTTTTTATCCTTTTATAAATGTTTTCTTTGGAACATCTTTTTTAAAAGTAATATTTGCAAGATGCCTCCATCCCTGCTCTGTAGGTTTGTTTCCCTAGAGCCACTGTCCAAGCCTTGGATTCTCCAGGTCCTTGATGTCACTTCAGTGGACTCTCCTCCACTGTGTTGTCCTTTTGGTTTCTTAATATCTACAAAATCTCATAGCTCAAACCTTTCCTGCTTCACTAGTGCCTCTCAGTCCATTCTTCTGCTGGTCCTGGTGGCTCAAGTCCTCCTGATGAAGCCTGCTAAGGAGTTTGTGCAGTCAGCAGGAGGCAGAGAAATGGCGCAGCATTTCAGGCTCTTAGAAGTCTGGAGCAAATCACTCAAATCAAACTGCAAACCCAAATTTTTGTCACAGTGTAGAGCCTGACCTGTCCTACCCAAGTAAATCCTTAATAAATATGCATATTTCTGGCAATGCACACCTTGGTGCGTGGAGCCATCATGGCCCACAATGCTTCACATAGGTTTGATAGTCTGCACTGAATCATACAGTCCCACAGCTGTTATTGGTACCTAAGCTGACTTAAAGTTTACACATACATCTTTTTGCAGGATAGTAGAATAGTTGTATCCTGAGGCCGCCAAGAGTTTTCCATGGGAAAATGTTGTCTAAGGGAAATCTCTGTTTTCTGTGATAAAGAGTCAATATTTTTCACTGAAAAATCTAATGAAAATGAAACCTTGTATTCTGGGAAAAGATCTGCAGGGCAAAACAAATTCTAATAAACTTTGTGAGTTTTATTAAAACATTTATTTCCTTCTCTTCCTTCTGTTTCCACTCACTTCTTTCCCATTTCTCCTGATGCCAACTGTGCCACTTTATGACCCTCACATTCCCTTATCATATTCTTTCTTTCAGTTTATTTGTTATCTCCTCTGGCTGCACCAAACACTTCTTATCTCACTGTATTTTTACATGTTATCTCATGCTACAATATAAACTCGTCTATTTGTGAAAGATTTACACAAACTTCTCTTTTCTCAGTTGTTTCTGAATCATTACTTTTTGCTTAAGATCTTCAGACTTACACCTTTGGCAGTAAACCCTATTTATTCCTTCAGTTATTAGATTCTTATTGTCCCTTGGGTAATCCTGTTCTATGCCTTTCCTTTGCATTGTAAATGCCTTTTGTATTGGTTCTCCAAGAATTTATGGAGCATCTGTTGCTCACGCTCTGTGCCTGGCTTTCTGTTATTGATATTTGAGCTGATTTATTTAAATCTATGGCAGTGAACAACTGTATGACCTTCAGACATGCTTTGAAATTGGGGAGTAAACATTCTGGATGATCAACAGTTTTCACTGGAATCATCAGAAGATTACTTTTTTTTTTTTTTTGTGTAAGGGAGGAATATGGTTGTCGTATTGAACTACAAGTTCATGAATCTTGAACATGAATCTTGATCCAAAAAAAGTTAATTCCACTTTAATGTCACATTTATGACCATTCCCCTGCTAAATCAAAGTCTGTTGGTATTGTTCTCGAGAGGAAATACTGCTTATGTAGATTCATTTTTTTCTGAGTATGAAAGGCCACAAATATTTCCAGAATGCTAATGACATTTAACACTGTAATTGTTGTGTTGCATCAAACACTGTGCTGTTTTCATTTTCTTCCTGTCCACTTTTTCTTTCTTCAGAGCAATAGAAAATAAAATTAAAAATGTTAAAGCTTGATTGTTTGTCTTCTTGGAGGTGAACCAGTGCCTACCTAGATGGAAGAGGACCATCTCCTGACTGAATGATATTCTATAACTGAGGTGTTGGGAGTAATTCTTTAAAATCCTGCTAAAACAAACACTCAACTCCCCTCTAAATTTCTCTTAGGGTAACAATGTTTCAGGAAGCATAGAGCATGAGCTGCAAAGCAAAAAAAGAGGGATGTTTGAGGAAGACACGTCTGGGGCTTGTTTAATTTGTTTGATGGCACTTAAGTACCTTACAGACATGGTTTTGACAGCTCCCATTTCTTCCCCACTGTACATCGAGTATATTTTCATTTGCTGACATCAGAATTTTATACCTTCTGTTGCACTCTCCTGATTTTTCAGAAGTTGTTAGGAAAGGAAAAAAATATTTCACTAGATCTTGGAAATTATTATGACAAAGGGTAAAATAGCATTTTGGGCCAAATTGTCTATTGCCATTTTTTAATGGAATTACACCATAAGCAAAGAACTTACCCTGTTATTTCTCCTGCTGTTTTGGATATCACAGAAATGAGCAGTAAATGAAGTAACGACACCTCTCTTAAGACATTGGTAGCCTTATAAATGCAGAGTGGTTCTATGGTATTTTCTGACATGATTGATGACTCTCCAAATTTTGGGACTTGCAGACTGTTGACAGCCCTCTTAATTTCTCCAACTGTATTCTTAGCAGGAAATAGAGTTACACAGCTCAGCTGCAGTCTGGTTGTCACAGACTTGAGGGCTGCTGGTGGTTGGGAGAACACAGCTTAGCAGCCAGAGCGCAGAGTGTGCCCTCTTGGGAGTCTGCCACTAATTTTTGTGCTAATCAAAGTGCTCTTTACCTCAGGCAGGAGCTTGGAACCACAAATCCTGCATTAAGTCTGTGGAAAACTACCTGTGGAATAAGACTTTAATCATAACACAGAATGGATTTACCAACCCTGCAGTGCAACATATGATTTCTTATAGACAGATAAGTTATTTCATAGAAAGTTGGTGCATTACCAAAGCTGGCAAAATATGCTTCTGATACTAATTGATAATATTATTAAGGATAATTTTTTTCCCACTCAGAACTTAGAAGTGGAACTTGAAAATTAGAGTCATTAAATAAAACTTACATCTTCATTTTTGTAGTGTTTGAAACACAGGGAGTGATCCATATGCCTAGCCATAAGGGCCTAATGTTATTAGAGATGCTATAACAGTTTCTCAGGACTGGCAGATCACCAAAGACCTATACGAGTCTTGTTTAGGTTTAAAGCTGGAAGTAGGGAGACTATTCAGGAAAATTACATGAGATAAGACTATTTAGGTCACTAGGAAGAGTCCACCTAGCTCTCCACTGACTGTTTTGCTTAGATCACTTGACTGTAACAGGACTGTAAACACAGAGAACTTCATTCAGCTGAGATACCTGCGTTGGCTCAAAGAGATGACCCACGCTTTCCAGAGTGGTGGCTAAAGGCCAGGTGGACTTACTGTAGCACATGTTTGTGACATCAGACACGTACAGACCTTAGTTCATGAGTAGTTGTCTAAACTCAGATGTGTTAATCTGTGAGCTGAATGCAATCCCTACTGTGCATCTCACTAAAACAGAGAACTGTTTTTTAAATAGCATTTATTTCATGTTGCATTTTTCCATAAAATGTATTTGAATAACTGTGACTAGAGTTAGCAGGTTTTTTCTCCAAAAGTAACTATGAATAAGAATATTTATACCTGCTCTTCATCCAGGATGAGTGTTTGCTGTTCAGTGGATGAAAGGGCATCTCTGTCACAGGTGAGAAAGCACAAACTGCCTTGATCACAAAGAGCAACAGGCTGAGGAGCTGAATGCCCCACCTCCATAGCATAACTGCAACTTATTTTTCCTCATATGATTTACAAAACTTTATAAAACAAATCCTGTGAACATTAGACTGAAGGTTTTTGTTTTTTTTTCTCCCCGAAGTCTGCAAACTATACATATGTATTTTGGTAGCAAATGCTAATTTTTGATTTGACCATTTGAATTTCTCCAGTTTTAATAGTATTTGAGATCCCAAGAATACTATAAACCTTAACCACTTCACTGAGAAGTTTCAATGTTCTGTTGAGTGTTTACATGAAGCTGTGGATGCAAATGAGACAATGGAGTCCCTGTTTGATGTGTGCAAATTCTCTTCATGTGCAGCTTAATAACCACCAATGTGGTTCTCCAGAGGTCAATAATATGCTTTGATTTTGTATTTGTACATCAGAGATACCACTGGGAACTTATGTGCAAAAGAAAGGCTTTTTTCCCCCTGACCTTACTATTGTTTCTAAAACAAAAAAATAAGGAATGCTTTGTAAATCTATTCTTCTAGACACAGCTTTCCACAAAGTCTTCTTTGAGTCATTCTTTACCATTACTAGCTATCACTTCGTTTGTATTTCTGGTTTTCAGTGCTGAAAAGAATGGGAATAATGATCTCCCTCACAAAGGCATGGGAAGTTTAATTGGTTTGGGCTACTCTTGAGTAGCTATTGCAGTTCTTAATGGTTCCTTTGTAAACAGTAATCAGAATTGTTCTCCGTAACTTATTTAAGGGTATATAATTCACTTAATCCAGGTGATTTTCCTAACTATAAGAACTTCATACATTGGGAGCCATTTAGAGACCTTGGTTAAAATCCTGCCTTCATCTGAGTCGTTTGAAGTTTTCTAAACAATGTTGATGCCAGGATCACATTGATTCCCCTGCCAGCCAGGTGTAGAGCTATATCTGTCTATACCAATACATGGAAGAGAACCACAGTGAGATTGCAGTGGGCTTGATATAACTCTGTGTGGGGTAATGAAAAAGGGTAGGGCAATGAGAAAGTATCTGAAAAATATTCAGAGGATTCAAGGAGCACAGAAAGGTACAGGTGAGAAAATCCTCCTCCATTGACATCTGCTGGTGTCACACCCAGCATGAATAAAGATTTGCACTCATTTTGGCAGGTGCAGTATGCCATGTGACTGGGCTCTTTTGACTCACAGGCAGCTGAATCAGAAATACATGGCAGTTTTAATGGCTCTGCAAATTATCGCTGCAAGTGATAATTTAAATATTGAGGTCTGTTGTAAGAGTTTTTAAGGCTGTGCTTCTCTCTGAGTGCTTTGGGTTTCAGCAGTGTAGTAGACTAATTCTCAAGGGAAAAAAGTCTATTGGACTTTGATACTTTAAAATATAGGCAATTCTCCAATCACTGGAATCATGATGTTCATTTATGTAACACCACATCTCTGATTTGAGGTTTTAATCCTTTTAATTGAAGGTTTTATTTCAACCTAAACTCAAAAATTAGGGTATCATCAGAAAGTATGGTGATTTCTTTGACACCATTGCTAATATTGAGTTTACTCTTCTCTACACCATTTGTCATGTGGGGGAAAAAAATGGTATCAATGGAGTTTTGCTTGTTTATGTTGTTTCCAAACCCAAGGAAGTTGTAGTTTGGCTATGTAAGATGTTCTCTGTGAGCATGCTGGATGGCAAGATGAGCACTTTCATGTCTGCAAGGGCAAACTGTTTAGTTAAGTGATGCTACTTCCAGCAAGACAGCAGATTCCAGTAGCATTGTGCTCATTTGGTGAGAGACTGGGGCTTCGTACGACCTTTTCATAGGTCTGATTTCTTTGCCTGATTTTCCTCTGTCAGCTTTCACATGGGCTGCTACTTCTTCCCTGTTAGCTGTCATTTCAGTTATTGTGCTGTTTGTGAAAATAAGCTGATTCTGTGTGACCATAGTCTGCTCTAGGGATGACATCCTCACCTCTCATTTCAGGCTGGTGGTGTAATGGTCCTTGGTGGCCATGCTGCTGTTTCCTTCTGCCAAAAGCATCTTTCATTTGTTTGAGTGGACACCCACTGATCCTGCTGTGCCATTCTTTCATAGACTCCTGGCTGTCCTGGGTCAGGCCTGCTGATTGAGCAGCTTACCTTACTCACTCCTGATCCTCAGATCCTATCTGGTTGCCAATCCTGTTTGCTTATTTTTCATTCCTGCTCCACAGACAATGTCACTGGGAGATTTAAGAGAAGTCACATTGCCCAAATGGATGCCTAAAGTCTTAGGGAAAATAGTTGAGACAAGTCACGAGTGATATCTACGCAAAGAGGTTTAGAGCTAATGTGGCCTATTTGATCATGATGTACGACCTGCTGTACCTTAAAAGCCAAATGTATTTTTTATAACTTTTCTTCTCTTAACCCTAGTTTTAAAAGTATACTTCCAAATATTGTATGATTTGATATCTCTTTTTACTGCAATTTCCAGCTAGTGTGATTTCCAGTAATAGGAAAGGATATTTTAAAATATATTTTTCATATTTAATCTTTGTACGTGTTTTCTGGAGAGCTCAGGTGAATCTTTTCAGGTGTTGCCTAGACACGCTTTTAAAAAATATGGTTGGCATTGAGCATTGAGCCAAAGAATCTCTCCAACTGTTCTGTAGCCTGCTGTAGTGGTCTTTCTGGTAGATACTGATAATAACAGCAAGACTTACAATCTAACTGAATTTAAACAGCCCAACTCTGGGGTGCTCATAATTATTTTGATTTTCCTGCCTTGATAGCGGTGCAAGGTATCTGGTAGTGTTTGAAACCCAAATTCAATCAATCTTGCTGTTGTTTCTACCTGCACTGTCCTCAGATTTAGAGGGATCCTTTTTACAGAAATTCCTACTGTGTGTTACATCAATTCCCAAACTGTTACGTCATGACTGACTTCTTTTTATATTCAGGCTTAAAATTTTAATAGTTATATTTTCCTGTCCTGTCAAAACACTGTTGTCATGATATCTCTTTATATCCTCTGTACCTGGTGACTACAGCAAACTGCAAATATATTTGCTATTTTCCTATTGCTTATATATGAAACATATGCCCGGTGTTTGCCCAATACTCTGGCACACTTCATAGGAGGCAACATGTGGCACCTGTTCGTAGTTAAGGAAATGTTGCTGATACAGTCAGAGGCCGATTAAGGATTCCTTTGCTTCGCACCCAAAATTCCACTGCCTGAGGGAAGGAAGGAAATAAATCGAGTAAGTTTGATGGAAAGCCCTGTTCTGTCTACAAATTTCTGCCTAGCTGCTACATTGTACTCATTGAAATCCTTCCTCCGGATTTCACAACATGCTGTCATGCATTCATGGAGTTAAGCAGCTGCCAGCTTCTATTAGCTGCTTTTGAAATTAATCATAACTTTCTCCTGCTGTACTCCTTTTAGAAGGATTTCTGCTTGCCATTAATTATTTCCTATCGCATATTTAATTTGATTGTAATATCATTGATT
Organism: Xenops minutus; assembly: GCA_035221455.1. NCBI lineage: Eukaryota > Metazoa > Chordata > Aves > Passeriformes > Furnariidae > Xenops > Xenops minutus. Next base: position 10,205,495 of record JAWWEE010000040.1, read on the forward strand.
TTTAATCTTTTTTCGTATATGATTTCCCAGTACTTATTATGTATAGGTGGGTACATAATTGAAGTAAATACCTTCTAATAAATTTGCATCTTGCTGCAAGAGGAGTTAATCTACCAAGAGCTTTTGGTTGCATTCACAGGAAACATTTACCTGTCCGTCCCCTTGAGCTACACAGGAGATACACTTTAGCTAAAAGAACAGCCTTTGTGCAAATAAACTCAAGACTTTTCTCTACCTGGAGATGACACACAGATCATTGTCTGCCTAAAGAATTCCCATAGACTTGTGGAAGTGGGTCTTGCTGTCTCTCTCATTTTATTTAGGATCTTCTGCTAGCCTCATGACCTCATTATCCCTTCTGTATGAGTCAGAAATAAAACAATCTGACTTTTCATTTTCAGTTAGCAGTCATTTGGAATTATTTTTATGAATGTGTATTACTGTCCTAAGGTTTTTCAAAGAAATGCAAATTATTCCTAATAATGATGTTTTCACCACTAAATTGGTGATATTGCTCTTTTATTTAGAAAGAGGAATTTTTGCATTAAAAAAAAATTTACCAGGTAATTGTCTGTGGGGCCAGCATGGTTTTATTGAGGTCAATTAATGTAAGAAATGTACTCTAAACTGATTGAAGCTTGTGTTCCTTTCTCTGCTGGGTTGACCATCATTGTTGGGAATGCAGTTAGGGGGTTTTAGAGGGTCTTTTGTTGTTATTACATTTTGTTGTGTTGTTATTACATTTTGTGTTAAATATTTTTTACCTTGCAATTTCTTTCTCCTGTAAATACTTCCATATGACTATATCTTTTACCACAAGCTTAAATAGCCTGCTTTTAGTGTGATCGCATAATACTGATCCACTCCATCTGAATTTTCCATGTAGAGCAAATATAAGATAAGGTGTTAAATATTAAATCCACAGTATTATTTTTCATTATTGGCTTGGAGTGTAGTTGAATTAGATGCAATGAGCAAAGCTGAGCAGGCAGCAGAGAAAAAACTGTTCCCAAAGTCAAAGAATATGATGTACAGAGATTAAGGACAGAGAGTCTGCATTAACAAAGCCTGCCAGGAAGAGCTCTTAAGACTAAATGAGTAGCCAATTAAAGCAGTTTGTTCTCACATAAAGATTAAATGCTGTATTACACTATTGGTCCACACCTTAAACACTCACTGGTTTTTACAAGGTCTTTCATCTGTAAAAGATAAAGATTTTAATAAAAGCATAAATGAAGGTATAATCATACTATTTCAAACCACTTAAGATCTGTTTATTTTGGAACAAATATGTTTTATTGGCACATGTCATGTCCAGAGCTGGGCTGCCCTGTACACAAAGGACATGGACTGCCTGCAGCAAGTCCAGGGAGGGGCCACTGAACACAGAAGGACTTGGAGAATCTCCTGTATGAAGAGAGTCTGAGGGAGCTGGAAGTAGAGAAAGGTCAGGTGAATCTTAGGAATGCAGGAAGGAAGGTTATAGGGAAGACAGAGCCAGACTCTTCCCAAGGGTGCCCAGTGACAGAACAAGAGGCAATGGGCACAGACAGAAACATGAGAAATTCCATTTAAACATCAGAAAAAACACTTTTTCTGTTAGGGTGGACAAAAATCAGGACAGATTGCCCAGGGAGGTTGTAGAGTATCCATCCCTGGAGATAATGCAAAACCAACTTGGACATAACCCTGAGCAACGAACTCTGACTAACTCTTCTCTGAGCAGGGGCTTGATGAGATGCTCTGTAGAGATGTGTGCCAACCTCGTCCATGCTCTAGTTATGCAATTCTGTCAATATTAGACAGGTTTCTGATAGTCATAAGAAGTTTTCTAGGAGCTCAGATTTTCTTCAGCTTCTACATGGAACGATTAATTTTGTAGATTTTTTTTTTTCAGATTTGCATATACAGATAGGAGTTTTTCATGGTCCTGATTTTTGCAAAGAAAAATGTTCTTCTTCTTCCCTAGACTAAGTGGGTCTGAAGGACCATAAAATACTTGCAAAGAGGAAAATACTTTTCAAAGGGTGGAAAACACCAAGAGTTAATTTTGAAAGAGTTGTTCTTGAAAGACTGTCTAACATTAGTTCAGATTAAACATCTGGAGAATGACAGTCTGTATTACTCTGAGTGCTCAAAATCTGGACATTCAATAATTATATTTTTTATATTTATTTTACAAATTAGTAAATTGAGTGACAGAGAATATAAAGAAACAGCACAGCAACACAGTGGCATACAGAGAAATAGAAACCTATCTAGGAGGTGTAATTTCTAGACTGATATGATTACATTGTATTAATTGAAAATTACACTGTGTTATACAACAATTTTTGTAATAAGAAAATTCTGATGATTATATTAAATCCATCAGAAGTTAAAATTAATAACTTTCAGATTAAGTGACATTGTGTAGAAGAACAGATTTGTTCTTGTTCGGTGAAACAATGGTTGTTGAGGGACCCAGGAATGTGAAACCACAGATGCAGCTGAAATTCAACAAAACCCAGGATCCTGAGACTCACAAGTGCTTTTGAAAAGTGCACTTTCTATGTCTAACAACACACATTCCTGTAAACTAACACACTTGCTGGAAAGTAGTGTGAAGAAAATGTTTGCATAAATATGAAGTTGGGCACAGCTGTTCTAAGAAAGCATGAAGCTAAAACAGCATAGGAAATGGAAGTAAGGAATTCTTTTATGTTTAAAATATGAGCCTACATAAGAAGAGATTAATGAGAATAGTTGTGAAAATGAATTCATTTAAATATGAGTTATTTCCTTTTTTGGACCTGTTAAGTTATGGTTTCATGAATATTTGTCAAAGTTAATGTTGTGAAGCTGAGCTGTTGCTTTCTCTTGGAGAATTAAAACTTGTTGTCTTTCTTTGTGTTACGTATTCTCTTTAAAAAAAATGAAGAGAATGCAATGATTAATATATATGGTGCTAAATCCTCATGCATAGCTTGATTCAGCTATGGAACAAGAACATTTTGCTTCTTGTGAAAAAGTAATGAACTGTATAAATACAGGAATCAAAGCTTAAAGTTGGCTGAAAATGATGAAGGGCTTTTCTCCTTGGAAACTTAATCTTTGTTCAGTTTCTTGACATTCAGATAAGAAGAGCCATCAGGTTTTTCCAGACTTGCTCATGCAGTGTCACATCCATTATGGTGCTTATGGTCTCATGGGAAGAACAATACTTTGTCCAGTTGTGAGGTGATGCACTTGGAAATAATACAGCTGCTATTTCAGATTTAAAACAAAGAAACAAAGCCCCTCATGGTTTACCACAGTGAAACAATAAGGCAAAACTTTTGTTGAAGGCAGTTTGCATATGTATAAAGAAATTATGATGATTAGTTTCTAAATGTTAATTGCATAAAAAGACTCAGATATATGTAAAGCCACTATAATCATGCATTAATTAAACTTGCAGTTCTGATTTGTTTTGGGGTTTTTTTGAGATGTGTTTTCTTCTTGGCAAGATATTAATTCAAATTAAATTTCTGCTTTTGGGCAAACTCATAGTAGATTTCCAGAAAAGGATAATTTGTCCTTCCATAAAGAGTTTTCAAATATGGAACAAACTCTGTATTCAGTTTTAGATTATTCTCAACTTTCTTTGTTGTTCATCCTTAACTTTCTTTGTCATTTGTTACAGTACAACACAAACCACTAAAAATATAGTTCATAAAAAACCTCTACAGGACTGAGGACTTGAGAAATGGATATCTTTCCACAAGATGCTCATAGCTTGTAACCACTTTGGCCATATTTGATTTGTAAATTTTAAAGAATTTTGACCAGAAAATAGATTGCAATGGTATTAGTTATTGTGAAGTATAAATTTATTTGATTAAAGGATTAATGAAAATGTGAATTAACGAAACTTTTTTAATGAAGTAGTAAGGTTCCATGTAAAGCAATATGAAACTTATTGAGCACACACAAGTATTCTAGTTGAAACTGGTGGGTACATGATAAACATATATCTGAACACTTGAGATACACCCATACTGTAGTCTGATGAAATCATGCAAGTTGTAGGAATTATAATATCTTAAAATTATATGTAGAAAGTCAAGAAATTTTTAATATATCAGTCCATTATTTTAAACTGCATAGCTCTCATTTTGTTCATATATTAGCTCTTATAAATATAATAAAGAAAATTCTTTAGATGGTCACATATGCCATGAAGTGTCTATAATTGTTTCAGCAAAACTTCTGTGGGGTCAGTGGAGTTATTCTGCCTGTAGTAAGGGAAGGTAGCACCGGTCTAAAGCACAGCAGCTTGCCTAAGCTACTGCTGAATGGGCAGCCAGAGTTACAACTGTTTGCACTAATACTCTTCAACATTCAAACACAAAGAACTGCATTATTTATAGAGTCAGGACTTCAAAATTATGTCTCCTGTCTACTTAAACCAGTTACATGGGACATATATCTCAATATGTCATAAAATCTCAAGGTAGGCTTATCACATGGTACTTGAAATACTTGGACAAAAAAATTCTTAGCATTGTTTCAGTCAAGTAAAATTTTGCCATTGGGTTTAATTAGTCTAATTGGTTTTACTGTACATTGGTTTAACCTTGAAAACTTGTTTTTAGTGTTGTTTATTCCTAACTTGTTTTTTCTGAGTCGGCTAGGTTTTGACCTATGGAGATATTTTTGAAAGTTAAAATTTGTGCTTCTGCAGTTTCTGGTCTTGTTAGGAGAAATTCTTCTCTATGAATTGAAGTTCTGTCTTGAATACTTCAAAATTTGCCTACACATACATCTCTAGTGCTATGCCAGATGTAATGTAGGGAGAAGGGTGGTAGAACACGGGATGAGAACTCCTGCACTCTTGGGAGCACAGGAAGGATATCCAAAAACATCTCAAGTATTGCTGGAAACCTTTAAGGCAGTTAAACTCAGGGCCCAGGCTATATTTAGATACCTAAATCTATAATCTTACGCTGGAAATCTATCTATCTGTCTATCTATCTATCTATCTATCTATACATCCATCCATGTACAAACAACTGAATAATCCCACATGGTGCATTTGTCTTGTATACACATGATACCTCTCATCCTTGGAGATACTCAAAAGCCATCTGGACATAGCCCTGTGAAATCTGCTGTAGTGGCCCTTCTTGAGCAGAGGGGTTGGACCAGATGACCTCTAGAGGTCCCTTCCATCCTCAGTCCTTCTGTGAGTCTGTGTGATTGCCTTGTTCTCACATAATAAGTAAATTTTTAGTATTGCACGTTACCAGGCTTCCAGCATATTGTTTATGTGGCTCTTTTAACAACTGCATAATTAAAGGTCAGCACATACATAATTATTTGCAAGGTAAGAGCCATATGTCATAATGCTGTAGATGAAACTGATCCGGCACTGAGCCCCTCATTTGTCTTCATGCTAGCATGAGTCCTCCAAAACCAAATTATTTCCACCCTATTTGAGTCTCCCACTACAGAATGACATTGTCCCTTGGCTCTGGAACTGTCCAAAATCAAAGAATTTTGAGCACGTCAGGGAATTCTGAACATAAACTGCTGGCTTCAGCACTTTAGCACAGCTAAATTAGGATAACATTTTTGGTTTTCTCAGGCTGCAGGAACTGACCTGAGAACTGTATTGGACTTGACTCTGTTGAACAGATGTTGTAATGAGAGGATAAAAAAATCTAATTTGTTCCACAGACTAAAGGAACAGAAAAGTGTTTTATTTACATGAAGGGCATAACTACATTAAAACAGTTCGATGAGCACATTATATGTTTCAGAAAGTTCTGCTGAACAGAGTCAGGATTAGGGCTTAATAAAGACACATCTACAAGCTGGTATGCCAGTGATTGCTGTAGACATAATGACCTGCTGAAAATGCTACAGTGGGAACTGGGTGTCTAAGGTCCAGGAAAGTGAATGGGTAAAGCTGGAAGCTCAGAGAGGCAACTTGAAAACCAGAGGCTGAGTGAGAAGTCACCACCAATTAACTGTTAGTGTACAAGAATGGTATCCGATCTCCTGTCCCATGGCAAGAGCTGATCTCTGTCATTTGATCCAGAAGTGAGATGCCTCCATCCATGGAGAGAGCAGTTTGGACTATCCACTTCCAGATTTTTTTTTTTTTTTTTTTTTTTTTTAATGGAACAAGTGATCAGAACCTACTGCTGTCATAAGGAAATAGTAGTAGCATGACAGAACCTGACTTTCATAGGCTACTGTAAGTGGGTGAACAGCTCCCAGGAAGCAGGAGAGCTGCCCTCTGCAGCCTCCACTCGCGTATATTCCAGGTGAGATCTTCAACCAACCCATGCCAGGCCAATGCAGGTGAGCACCTACTCCCACCCACCCTCTGCCCAGCCCAATATACATAGGAATGTGACTGAACTGAGGGAGCAAAACAGAGCTTGACCCTGTCACTTGGTGCCCTGAACTCCACAGACACAGACAGTTCACATTAGTCTCTGGTAAATATGTAGAAACTGTCCAGAGACCAGGCACCAGGATCACCCCTTCTTGGTGATTTCCCCATGTACTCAAGTAGAGCCTGCTCCACCATGCCTTGTATTCCCATGTCCCCACAATACTTGGTTTCCTGTTCACACAACAGCAAGCCTGGTCTGCAGCCTGCTGGTTCATACACTATGGGCAGCGAGGCTTTTATTCACCTCAGGCTGAGGTGGGAGTTCAGTCCAAAGTCATCTTTATCCCAGGAGAGTGTTCTCTTGAGTAGATTAGAGGCTAACAGGTTTCTTCCTCAGCTGGTGAAATAAATTTCCCTGCACATTTCCGGACATGTGACCCATAATGGAGCTGGTAATGCTCTGTGATTTGGGAAATGTTTCATACTGACTGAATCCAACACTGAAGAGCTTTCTGGCTCAGGTCTTACAGAGAACTAGAGCATGCCCATTCAGCTCAGGTCCCAGTGCAGTGCAGGGGGAAGAGCATCTACCTGGTCAAATGGGCAGCTCTCAGCACAGGCAGGGTACAGCCCACCAGGGACTTGGAGAAGCCCTTCTTAGTTCTGCCCCATACCTGAATAAAATGAATTATTTAGTAGCTTCTATGACTAAATTCATGCATTTAAATCATTGGTAAATGATGGTTTATAAATTTTAGACAGAAAAGCATACCCTACCCTTATTTTAGTGCAGTGTAAGGCAAAAGCTGAACGTGTTACATTAATGGATTCATGTACTGTTTACATTTTATTCATAATATTTTGCTGGTCCTTAAATACAAAAATATCATTATAAATATTTTAGATGTTTTCTACTTGTAAGTTCTTTTCCCACAGCTGGTGGTCTATTTTGCCAATTTGGATTAAAGGAACTTGATCAGTTGGGAATCTAATCCATTTTAAAAACAGAGTTAAAAGGAGAATAAATTGCCACACCTGCTAATACCACCTCCACCCCACCCCCCTGCCAGTTTCCCTTTTTCTTTTTAAGATTTTTTTCCCCTACTTTTCTCTCACTGTGCCAGGGTTTGATCATTCACTGACTGCTGTGAAAGGCAGCATTGCCACTGACTTTGGGTGCAGATTTTGAAGCTCCAATGGTGGCTGCAAGGCTGGGTGTGCCGTGAGGATCTGCAGAGCTGCAGCTGTGTTGCATGATGGAGTGCCTGGAGCTGCTATGGGGCCACCCCCCCACATCAGGATTCTCATATCAGTACTGCAGAGGCTGCTCCCAATAGAGATTTCGGCATTATCTTTAAATCAGCTAGCGCAGTCTGCAGGTGGCAGAGCAAAGCTTGGGGCAGGCTGGTTTGATGTGTATGTGCCCTTGGAGAAACGGTGAGCAACTGAAGGAACTGACTACAGAGGGAACCAAACAACTGTGCCCAAAGGACCAAAATATGCCCAAAGCCACAAATTAAGGGGAGAGGAGGAACAGAAATGCTCATGAATAAACTGATAGCTTGTTTTGTGTGCTTGTAAAATTCATTTTATAGCACCCAGGCTCCTGAGCGCATCATCTTCTGTGAGGTACCTAGAAAATTTGTGAATGTGAGAGAACTACCAGCAGATGGAAAGCTACTATGTTAAGCTTACAGAGAGTTCCCTGTCAGTCTGACTCATCCACCCACACACCTGGCCCATGCTGCTAGTGGGGTCAGACTTCACAGTCGCTATGCTTTCTCTGCCTTGGGTGGATTCCCATTCTCGTACCAGCAGATGGGATGCCTCCCCTGCAGACCTGCAGGTACACTGGAATGCCTTTCCCTGTTCTGCTCCCTTCTCAGCTGGGTTGTCCTGGGATGCCTGAGGTAAATGAGGCTATCAGGAATGGTAAGATATCCGGGTAACTGGGCAGAACCTAGATAGCTGATAAAATCATCTGATTTCTTTATCATTAGTATATTAAATTTGCCACCAATTACCTATCAGAATATGTTCTCTTAATCTGCCTCTCTCTCTTCATACACATGTACACATAACCTTTTGGTAGCCAGACTCCCTCCTATTTATTGCTTTGGAGGCAGGACAGTGGCTGAATCTTCCTGACATTTATTCACAACTCCCAAGATCACCAACCACTGCCACATCAGTTCAACCATTCATCTCCTACAACATCTTGCAACAATCATTTCCAAATGCTTTCCAAAAACATGTTACTCTTCCTCGGTATACAAGTTATACAACCATAAGCCTTGGCAGAGAATTATTTTTTTTTTAACCTCAGGCATCACAGCATCTAACTTTTCCTGTAGACATTTTTTTCTCTAGGTCAGAAGAATATTTTTGATTCTCACATGTATACCTTTTTCAGTTTCATTAATATAAAGGTCTTCATAAAATGACTTTTATTTTTTTCCAGATCATCTCAGGTAAGAAATATTTTCTATCTCCTCTGACAATTAGTCAGTAAAACCCCAATCCTGGGATACATAAAAAAAGATGTCTTCAGCACTAAAGTAATGATTAATTTATTCAATGTTTAAATGATTTTCATCACTTAGCAGATACAATGATTTGATTTTCCTGTATAATCTTTTCATCTTCGATATCTCACTTGCCAAAAAAGCCTGACAGATCTGATGTGAATACTATTTTTCATTATAGTAAATTACTTTGTATTCAGATTTTTTACATTTGATACTTGATTACTTTAAGAGATAATTCAAAATAATTACACTTTATTTTCCTTTTGAAATTTCAGTCTTTCAAATGAGTCACTGTTAATTCCTTGCACTGTTAATTCCTTGATGTGATTCAGAATCCAGTCTGCTATTTTAAATAGCCAGCTACTTCACGAGGAGCGTGAGTGCCCAATTCCACATTGACAAGTTCAGTCCGTCTACCATAATTCTGTTTTTTCTCCTATGTATTCAACAGAGGAACTTCTGAAGATGTACAGGATCCAGCCTGCCTCATTTAAATACTCATTACTCTCCTTGGACTGTGTGGAGTTTTTCAGCACTTGAGTGACTTATTCATATTTAGTGCCAATCACCTTCACTAAAAGTAGAGAGAAACAGTACAAATGTTAGAGAAATGGATTTGACACCCAGTCTGCCCAACCTTTTTTGGCAGTGGGTAGTAATATGTCAGCAACTACCTTATGCATTTTGATAAGTATGCTTATCAAACCATGGGAATCTAAGGGCTTTTAAGGAACCAATGAAAAGGAGCAAGAACAAGAAAAATCACTATGCAGAGCCCCACACTTCTGTAGAAATTAAGGTTATAGTCATTGTTCGGTGGAACTTTTGTGTTTTACATTGTGTTATTGTTATATAAAAACTTCAAGCAGGCCTGAGAAGCAAAGCCTAAATCTCCCCCTTTTCAATGATATTATGTGTCCCAAGTAATAGGCTAAAGCCAGACTTCTCCAGTGTGCTTTCCCTCAGGACCATGTCACTCACCTCTGGCTGCTTGGGCTATCTGCCCTGCTCATGGCATGCTCAGGATATTCTAGGAGTGGATGCTCAGGGAGTGTCTGGCAGCATAAAATGCTATACCAGTTTGCAAATACAGCAATGCTAGTATCATCAAATCACCATATACTTGGTTGATTAAATTTAAGCAAGCAAGGAATTGTCAGACTAGCTGGGGAACTACCTAATGATTTTTTTCTGGAAAGCAGACAGTGGACCAACATATAGAAATTCAAGTGGGTGGTATGGGTTCACCTCCATGCTCAGACAGAGACTCCTCCTTGTTTTGACCTTTAATGGAAATAGGTTTGTGCAAATAGCGTTGCAAGTTTTGAGCTGGCTTTCTGAACTTGACATCTAGGAAGGTCAGGAGAGAGCTGAAAGCTAACATTGACATAGTTTGCACCTTAGGTACCTTCATTAACATCTTAATTAGAGTGTAAAGCCCACACCCTGTCTGATAGTTGACCTTTCTGTTATGATGCTTCCTAGCAGAAGGCTAATCAGAATGCCAGCCCCAGATCAGAGGTGGTATCCTCTCTCTGTCAGTATATACAAAGATCCAGGCAGTGTTAGTGGATTTGACTAAACAGCTAATTCCTTTGTCAGCTTTATTACCTCTGGTCCTTCTGACTATCCAACTCTCCTAGAGCCCTGTGTTGAACTTGGGGGAGGTAAAGCACTCCTGAATCTGGCCAGGTAAAGAGGGAGCATCCTGGGGCAGATGGGGGAAGAGTTGCATGTGGATGTCTGTGAAAGAGCGGCGGCTCTCAGTGGGTTTTGTGGGATTATTGTTGGTGGAGTTAATTTGTGAGCAGTGGAGTTCTCTGAAGAACTTAGGGCTAAAGAATGTGGAATCAATTACCTTGTATTTTTGGGTGGAGGGAGAGAAGAGATGCATAATGTGTGCCAGAAGGCACGATGTTTTAGAAAGGTATGTCATTTCATGCAGATTGAAAAATGTTATTTTTTGTTGTAGTTTAGTGCCAGATGGAGAGGGTCCAGCAGAGGGCTGCAAGGAAAGGCTGAGAGAGCTGGGCCTGTTTAGTCTGGATAGATAAAACTCAGAGGGGATCTGTTCAATGTATACAAATATCTTAAGGCGGGGTGTTAAGAGGATGGGGCCAGATTCTTTTCAGTGCTGCCCAGTGACAGGACAAGGGTCAATGGGCACTGACTGAAACACAGGAAGTTCCATCTGAATATATGGACAAATTTCTTTACTGTGAGGGAGACAGAGCAGTGGAACAGGCTGTCCAGAGAGGTTGTGGAGTCTCCTTCTCTGGAGATATGCAAAGCTGCAATCCTGTGGAACCTGCTATAGATGAACCTGCTTTAGCCAGAGGTCCCTTCCAACCCCAACCATTCTGTGATTTGGTGCCATTACTGGCACTTAGTGCAGTGCAATTATGTTCTTGTTGCTCCTGGGGTAGCATCAAATGCTGAAGTAGTTACCCATATATATTTGACGAAATGTGTGTAAAGATTTGCCAAGAGTGTCTCAGCATTGCTCTTTAGGGACGTATTAATTGGAATGGTAAGGTAATAAAAGTTCCCTTTGCTGCTGAGATAAAAATAGTATAAATATTGAAACAAACAACCCCCTGCCCAGAAACATCTTAAAGCTTAGCCAAAAAGTGAATATCCTCTTCGATTTTACTGTCTTTGTTGAAGAGAAAGCTTTGTTCTTTTTTTCCACGACAGTCAGGAGACTTTTATGTTGCATATGTCTCCAAAACAACATCAAGAAGAAATTAAATCTTGAATAGGTCATAAGTCAATTATTCCTAGTCAGATTATGAATACATCTAAGTTGAATTATTTTAAGGATGTGCTTGCAAGTACATAAAAACTTCTGGTTTTAACAAAGCATACAAAATTAATACTGAGGCATAAGTACTGCAATAATTACCTTTTTTTAACAGAGACAGAAACTTTCTCCCCTAATAGAAAAAGTGATGGGAAATTTTGGTCTATAGATGTACGTATTAATATTACAGGCTCTACTGAAGCTGATCTCTTTGTAGAGGGGCAGTACATCAAATATCCTGTTCAGTATCTCATTCTGGAAACTATAGAGACTAGTCATAGAAGTAAAGGACTGATTTTGTTGAATAATCATAACTTTGATTTGTAGGTTACATGTATTTTAATTAGATCTCATTCAGAAGTGGTGCACTTAGGCAAAAATCTGTTCTGAGGGTTTCTGCTTCTATTCCTCTTATCCTTACCTGCTATGAGCTGCTTTTTAATTATATATGTGAGATCATAGTGCACATCCTATCAACTTGTAACTGTTTGGACTCATCTTCACCAGGTAACTGCAGGAGTGGTCCTGATCCCCTTCATGATTTCCTTGATGTGTCACAGCCAGGGAAAAGCTTCTCTCTCTGTTGAGTTGCAGTAGGTGTCATAGGACAGGAAAGAGATACAGTCTCTGCCACTCTTCCAATACATTAACTGGAGATGCTCTTGGTGGCAGAAAAATATTCAGAGAGGACTTCAGCATCTGATCTGGTCTGTGCAGAAGGTTTAAGTACTTTTTGGTACTAAACTCATTTGGAAGTGCTACCATCAGCTTGGAAACAAATGTGATTATGAATCCATAATGTTCAAACCCTGCACCTAACTCAAGTTCCTAAGAAAAGATTAGATGAGTGTTGTGAGCTTAAGGTACTTTCCATGAGCTCAGTCTGTACTGGAAGAACTGGGATATACTGAAAAGAATTTCAAAGAACTAAGAATGATGTCTTCTTACACTTTCTTTTTTTCTAAGCCTGTTGCTACTCATTTTTGTAATAGACTTTTTAATGTGGTGTAGAGATTTGTTTGGTGAAAAGACTTTAAATCATTATTTTTGTGTGTTGAAGGATGGGCTAGAAAACTACAGGTGGTTAAAACTCAAGTCACATTTGAGTTACTTCAAACATTAACTGTAGTCTGTGTTATATAATGCCAATCATGAAAAGCCCATGAATTCTTACGTACTTTGATACTGCCTGACAGGTTGATTCTCTGTGCAGAGACTCCTTCACATTCATACATGCATCTCTTCATACTAGAACTCTGAGTGAAAAGGGGTTCTCCTCACTGAGGAGAGTGCAGGGGGAATCAGGCTCCTGGAACGACTCAAGGTTATAGTAATTCCCTTTTTGTTGAGACCTATCAGTGGCTCAGATTTTTCTTTCTTCCCCCCCGCCACCCCCGACCTTTTTCCCCTTTTCATTTCTTGAGACATTGTACTTTTAATTAAATGCAATTTTTGCTTACAGATGGCAAAGCCAATTATGTTATTGTGGTACATAACAGACTTGGTGAAATACGTCTCTTTCTCATGGCATTTTTGTGTAATGCGTGCTCAAAAATCTGTTGTGCATAAGGAACAGAGAAATTTTTAATTTTTTTGCTTTCTTTTAATGTTCATGCTCATCTTAGTTCAGTTGGACCAAAAATTTTTCAGAGCTGGAATCAGTTCTTACCTTGTACTGAAAGTCTCCTGATCTTCTTGAAGCCTAGGGACATTAGTATGCAACAACAAGAAGAAAATACCTTAATTGCATTGGTCTTCCTGCAAAACCTCTTCAGTAAAATACCTGTGCACTCTTAAATCTGTTGTTACGTAACTTCTCATAAAGAATTGAGTGTATTCTTGGGCATATCTCATAAATAATTGCTGTCCTTCTTGAATTTATAATACTCTTTGGCTGAGAAAGTTACAGTAAGAAATGCTAATTTCTCCCCACAATACATCAACACTTGAAGAGCAGCATAAACTTCAACATACCTACGTATCATGTGGCAAATTCTAATGTTTGAGACTTTGCTTTGCCACAAGTGGAGATTTTAGTGTTTCTCAAGCCACAGCTACATCTCATTCTACTGCTTTCCTTCTTCTACTTTCTCCATTTTTTGATATGTAGTGCTTGATAAGGTTTTTAAATGGAAATAGAGCTCCAAATCAATGATGTAAGCCCCTTAAACTGACATGTAAAAATGATTAAAATGATCAAACTATTTTGTAAGCATGTTATTTTTAACTTTGACTCTTGATTGTTAATTATTTTTCAATAGAAAACAAAACATACATTCAGAAGGAGGCAAATATTAACAGTTCCCAGTTTTCTTCCTTGAACATGTCTCCTTCCTGTGCTGTCTCTGCAGTCCTTGAATCAGATAAACTTGTAAGTCCTCTTCCTGTGCCAGAACTATCCTCTCTCAGGAACTAAATCACTCCCAGGAATTGCTGCCGTATATAACATGAAGTAGTGTCTACATCTGACATACAGAAATTGAATGTTTGATCACTGAGCATTCAGCTGGGCTATTTCTATTGTGAGTAGTTTATAAGCCAGAAAGTGCCAATTTAAAATTTTCAAGGAAGTGCAAAACTTTCTTATATCTCAGTGCTTATGTATGAATGTGTAACGTAGTCTAGTTGTTGACTCTGAAATATTGATTTAAAATGAAGCAATTCTATTCTAGAAATATATTTTCCCTGGAGACACAAGTAAATTGGAATAATCTCATGAACTTTGTTTTGTTGTGTATTTTAGGGATAACTGCAGATTCTTGTGAATCTGAAAACTTTGGTAACCACATCAAACTCACTATTTTTAGTTTATTTTTACTTTTATATAGAACATGCTGGTAAGGGGTAACAATTTGTAATTAAAATTCTGCTATCTCACTGTAATTCATCTTGTTCGTATATTTCAGGTTTTTTTGTATTCACTGACTCTGGGTATCGTATATTATTGTAATAAGGAAAAAGTAAATAATGGTGTCCTTAGCAGCAATATAGCATCTTATTATTCTGTTTTAAGTTGTGCCAGATGACAAACAACACTATTATGTAGTGCTCGTAACAATACTGCAAGTAAAACTTTAAGGGTAAATAAAAAGGCTTCTGTAGAATATGTCAAACTGAATTTACTGAAGTCCTTTAGGAATAACAAACTTGTTCATGATCATTTAAATAAGGAACTGGAAAAGAGAAACGCAAACAATACATGAAATAGGCATGGAATTTATGCTATGGAAGTAATTATGTTGTTCTGTTCATAAATCAGTTCAAATAAATTCTTTAAACTGTTTTTTCCCCACAACAGAAAGCTTATATAAATGTTATGAAAATAGGCTGCATCTATGCAACAGAAAATGGCTACCAGACCCTTTGCAATCTTTGCAGATCTTTGTACTGAAGCAATGAACTAGGAGAGATTGACTGATTCTTCTACACAAACATTGCTACATATCTAACAAATAATTCAGCTTTTACAAAAGTCTTCTAAATATATTTATCTTCTTCAGTACCATTAGACTGGAGCACATCTTTTGTTATTTATAAAGTACCATGTACATCTGCAGCACTAAGACTTTTATTAGTAATTAGGTCAATAAAATTCCCATTTTAAATCCCTTAATTATCCATGTAAATGACAGATTAACCCTCGGAAGAAACCAGATAGACTCATCAGACCTGTAATGCACGCTCAAAGGAAATCTCTAAAATTGATCAGTAGCAGACTCTAATATAGAAAGCTTGCACAGATCATATTATCAAATCAATCTCTTGTTATCTTTACTCAAAATAATCTAGACAGGATTTATACTTGTCATGCACTGTCTTTAGACATAAATTGTCATGTTTCTTGATTGGGCTTGCTTTCATGTGTGGAGCTGCCCTATCCCATTTAAAATGCCTCAGCTGTTCTTCACAGACATACTTTAATAATAGAAATTATACTGAGCTCTCCATATAATATTTTAATACATTATTGCTCAAAAAAAAAAAAAATACTCTGTTTGAGTGGGCTTCTTAAAAGCACCTTGAGAAGCCAGTTGGTTCTCTTATTTATCCCAGAACTTTTCTTTATATCTAAAGAAATATTCTCTGTGTAGTGTGGCTAAGCATTGTCTTTCTCAGTGCTGTCATTGTGTGCTATACCTCACATCAGTCTCTTTCATTAATATTTCTCTTGCAAAGCTCTCCTTTCAAGTCAAGTGTTCTTCCACTTTTAATGCAGTGTTCGCCTGGCATTTACCTTGCCAGACAAGGTGAGAATAGAAAAGCAGCTTTTTTCCCCTTCTTAAACTGGCCATAGATTTTCCTCTGAGGTCAGGAGAGTCACAAGTGCACTGCAGCTCCACAATGCTCAAGTAGATATTTTCTACAGTAGAAATTTGGGGCTTTGACAAAGTCCCTTGTCAGCACTTTGAGGAAATCAGCTGTGATACTGCTATTAGTATTAGTATGCTGTGTGCACTGAGAGACAATTAGGTTGTTGTTGGGTATGCTTCTTGTTTTCTCAGCACACTTTGTATTGCCTGGAGTTTTTTGTTCAGTTGTTTTTTTTCCATTTCCTGAAATATGCATGTATAATCATGATTTTCCCCCTGAGGCATTCATTAGTGTTTCTTTTATTAATTTTCGTATTTGGGCCTGGCAAAGAATTCCCACCTAGCCTGTACTTTATCATCTTCAGCAATTGGTAGAGAGCATTATCTGTTGTTGCTTTTATTGTAGCTATCTGTACTTATATCCTGTCTTAATTTGATTTCCATGTTTCTTTTAAGTATGTGAGAGAAGATCTGCTTTTATTTGAGAGCTCTCAAGAATGTGTTTGCTGAAGGTAAATTATTTGATTTACCTGGGAGGGAAATATTGTAAAGTGGCATTTGATTCTTGTGTGAAAACACTCTACTCCTGCAACTTTAACATGGATGGAAATATTTCACAGGTTCAGGTGATAAGGAGTGCATAAATTTATGTGCATAAATTAGCATAAAAAATAGATTATTGCCACACACTTTGTGTATGAGCTTAAGGACTTGCAGAACTTTCATTAATGTGTTTATTTATGTCTTTCACTTTCTATCCGGTGACAGAAATTTGGCTTTATTTGCCATTGGAAAATTAAAATATTATAGAATAGTAGCAAATTTGTCTTTCATTTCATCCTGGAAACAAACTTAAACACTTAACACTGCAATGAGATGACATACCAGCTTTTACTTTGTGATTTTGACATGAGTATAATAAATTCTGATTAAAAAGCTTATCTAAATATATGAATATTTTAGACTTAAATAGGATGTAGGGAAACCTCTTCAGGATGATGACAATAACATCCCTTGGGCTGTGAGGCTGGGTAGTTCTGCTGCAGTGAAAGTTGTCTGAGCAGCACAAAGACCAGCACTTCAGGCTTGAAGAGCAAGCTAGGAGCAGCCTTCGGAGCACAGACTATGGCTTTGGAGTCACTGGGATGAGAGCCTATGGATCATGAATTTATCATAGTTCTTACTGTCATAAAGCTTCATTTGGAAGTACAGAGTGCCCCAGTCCTCTTCCCATTCCATGTACTTGCCATGTATGGACTTTAATGAACAAACATGCTATGAAACCATCACACTGGGATGATTCAAAGCGCAATAACATGATAGCTTGGACACTGTCACAGCTGATGTACATATGTGGGTTTGTTAAGTGGACACAATGAATTTTTGACTTCTGTTCATTAACATGGTGTTTAAATGAGGTCCTAACATGTTAAGAGCTTGTTATTAAGATGATGTGTGCATGCTGCAACACTTCAATTCTGGCTGCCTTATGTTGTTGTCATGATTGGCTAAAAAGTCAGGTGATTTTTCTAGTTTTAAATATTGTGGCCTTTTGGTAAATAGAGGTAAAGAGGAAGCACTGCTCATGAAGTGGAACAGAGAAGGTAAATGAGAGTTGTTATGACTGAAACTTTAAAATAAATTACTACTCTGCCAGACTGACATGTAGACAATGAGCTTTGTATGGAGAAGCCCACCTTTCTGTGAGTATCTGAGGGAAGCTTTCTTAATGTTTTTTTTAAAGTAAAATAAAGTTATTTTGACAGGATTGAGGCTTCAAAATATATTGAACACATCCCTGCCTTGCTGCCTGATTCGACTACACCTTGAGACTTGCTAAAGTCTGTTTTCAAGTCACTTACCCTTGCTTGCAGTATTTGCAGGGAGACTGTTGCGTTCTAGTTGTCATCCCTATCCCTTGGCAAGTCAAAACACAGTGCCAGCAATCTGCTTTGCAACCTGTCAGCTCTCCAAGGTTGTCTATGCTCATGCTGGTTGAACAGATTTTTTTGAGCCAATGTTTTTGGGTGTTGGGGCTTTTTTCTCTTTCTTTTTATTTTGGAGTCATATTCCCTTTCACTTCTGCTGTTGCTTTCACTAATTGCTTCTTTAGCTACCCAATGGTAATGCACAAAACTGGAATCTGCGAGTTGGAATTTATGTGATTCCGAAGTTCTGGAAAGCCTAGGAGGATTTGTAGTCAGTCTGCATTTCATGGAGTATTGACATGTATATGTCTTTCATCCTACAATTATCATAGTACTTTTTTATTAAGAGAATTTTCATGATCAAAAGTGTGATTCTTTGAGAGACTGTGAAAAAGAAAGTCTGTTTCACCAAGATAAATGCTTCCAATGCACTTGGAAAGGATTCTCCTCAAAACTGCCTTTGGACAAAGTCCCAAACTGACATGGTAGTAAAGCAGGGGCTGTCACTGAGCCTTCAAAAAGCTTAAAAAGTAATTTTATGATAGAAGCAAACAGAAGAATATGGAAACATTAATTGAAATGTACCTCTTTTTAGGTGAACATTTGGTTTGCTTTGTTCTTCTAAAATTTATCTTCATAATATTCCAGAGACCTCATATTTGGTTCTTTGGCTGTAGTCACTCATGGTGCAGACCTTCTCAAAGGCTTGTGGCACACGGTGCACCTGTGACATCTGGTAATTAAAAAAAAAAATCACTAAATTCTGATTTTTTTGATTTCTTGGCTAACCTATAGGATAATGAGAGCTACATGTGCATACAGACCTAAATTAGGTCACATTATTTCCTCTTCACTCAGTCCTAGACGTTGGTGTGAATCACTGGTACCCTGAAGTGGAGCACATGGGTACAGCTCAGTGTTAATTTACTAAACTGATTTTCTAAATCGAGCTGGAAGACTTTTTTGCTGTGTTTCTGGGAGGCTTTCTTCATGTGATAGCTCTCTGTAGATGAATCACTATTGAAATCTGTGAACTAAGGAAAGAAAGAGGAACACTTTTCTAGTCCTGGGTCAGTGAAGACTTTTGGAATTGACTGCCTTGGCACACAAAATTCTGATGTAACCTCGCAGGCTCATGCTGACCAGGTATTTAATTTCTGAGGTGCTGGGAAGTACTGAGATACCTACGATCTTGGTGTCTTCACAACTAATGTGCTGAACTTTACTTTCTGGCACAAATTTTCCAAGACTGGTCTGTTGGGTTCTGATTTAATGAAGAACAGTTTACAGTTATCTTCTAAAATAACAGCACTTTTTGCAAAGAAGATAATAAAATCTTACCATAACTTTTTTGTTTTGCAGAATGTTCTGGAACAGTATTAACTAGAGTTCAGTTTTAATTTGTAAATATATTTATGGTTTTATTTTTTTGTGGTAAATATCTTTATGGCTACCTGAATAATGTATAAAGATATTTTTATGGGGTTATGACAGTTACATTAGTACAAAGTTTTATTCTCCAGGCTTCTTTCATTGCTATTCACAGAAGACTTGTCTCAATTTTCTATTAGAAGTGGTCATGAGTTGTGAACAACTCATCTGACAGGCTTTGTTCAACATTGGCTCTTAGAGATCTCCACTAGGTTGGTTGTCACTGAAGGGTATTTAGAGACTACCAGTTTGGTTTAAAACAGAGCTGAAGGAATAGGTGATCCTCTTACTTCTCCTTTCCACATAGTAATTCAGGGATTGGAACACTTTTTCAGTACTCATATTTCAAGTTACTCATGTTTCATTCAGGTGGAGGAGATTGAAATACCTACTTGATTGTTTGTAAACTAGAGAGTGAGTTAAGAAGGGGTGGAGGGGCACTTCTACTGTATCTTGTTTGACAGGATTAATTTGTCATAGATTTGTGAAAAAATCAAAGTCAATCAGAAAAGAATTAAGATAGCACCCAGGCTGTTCACCTGTGACTGGGAAGTCTTGGAGTCCAGTTATATTTCCTACTTCTGATTTTTAGCTATTGGCGTGTCAAACAGTCCTTGAGGGGACTGCAAACCCAGCCTTCCCTTTTTCACCCATGTCTTGTGTGCAGATGGTCAGAGACTCAAGGCTTGCTGCTTTCTTGGGCCAGCAGTTCACAAAGTTTGCCTGCTCTGTGGGAGCACTTGCGACTGAGGGAGTTCCTGGACCAGACTTCTCTATACCACAACATTTTGTCAAAACCTGTAAAATAGGGATTTGGGTCCCTTTAAATGCGGAAATTATGAAGTTTGAAGTTAGCTGTGATAGAGTGCTCTGAGAAGCTGTTGGATAAAACTGAGGCAACTAGCTACAGTTCAAAACAAATTGATGACTCCTGGATGTCCTTGAAAGGAGGCTGTTGAGTGTCTGGTGCTGATATATGAAACATGAGTACAGAAAAGAATGCCTGAGACTTTCTGATTAATACTAAAGGTGCACCTCTATCTCTCCCTGTTTGTACTGACTAAAATAGATGCCTCTCTGTTCAACCTGTTTTCTCTCTTTTTTTCACCTAAACCCCTGGAGATGCTAATATAAGAAAATAAACCAGATCTGATGGCTAACCTTTTAGAAGTACCTGATTCTCTCCAATGAGTAGGTGAACTCAGAGTAATCAGGTTTAATTTAGATACCTGAATTTTAGCTTTCTAGAGTTGAAAAAGATTAATCTCATATTTTGCTGCTAAAAGGAAGCCAAGTTGCTTTAATGTCTTAAAGTGAATGAATGGCCCTTTCTTTTTAACTGAACAACACAATTCATAGTATTTTTACCCTTTTCAAGACCTTGGATGAACCTTACATTATGCTAGTTTAAGTAAAATTAATTATACTATTAACTTTTGCTTCTCCAGGGCACGGTTGCCCAGAACTATCAACTGCTGTCTAATGGTACTATTGAATACCATGATTGTGAATATGCTTTAGGGCACATAATTTTTTTGTTGATGCGTTTGTGGGTTTTTCTCTTTTATGTACCTTCCTGTTTATTATTGCTTGATCTGAATCACTATCTAAACTCTAAGAAGTTTGAGTAGAGAATAGGGATAAAGAGTTGGCCAAACAGTCCTTTTCTCATGGACCACCCTGCTAATAGTGACAAGTGGTTTTCTTAGAATAGTTTGATCAATAAAATTCCCCTGGAATTATGATCTCATTGTCTCCTTACAAAGCAGCAGTTGCTGTTCCTGTAGGCTTGACTGGCATTTGATTTCTCCGGTGAAACTTTCTGCTTTGTCCAACTGGGACTATCACTAAAAGGCTTTGTAATGTTTAAAATTATTTGAATTCTGTTCCATAGTTCAGATCAAAGGATTTACTTCAAATGACAACTTGTATAGAAGTTCTCTGAGGGAAATGTAGCCTACAAAGAAACCCCAAAATTAAAAAGAGGAAAGGTCTTCTTGTAGATAGATGAAGGTTATAGTTTGCTTGTTTTGTTATCTAACAGCTTAGGTCTGTAACTAGTGGTAATCAAATACATCAAATGGTGTCTCTCAGGCATTGGGATTGGGACTGGGACTGGGACTGGTGCTCCTCAACATTTTTGTTGGCACTTGCAGCCCAGAAAACCATCTGGGTTGCATCACAAGCAGTGTGGCCAGAAGGCTGAGGGATGTGATTCTGCCCCTCTACTTCACTCTGGTGAAATCCCACCTGCAGTGCTGCATCCAGCATGGAGGTCCCAAACATAAGAAGGACATGAACGTCTTGAAGTGAGTCCAGGAGAGCTCATCTCCTGGATCAGAGGACTGAAGAACTTCTCCTGTAAAGAAAAGCTGAGAGTTGGGGTTATTCAGCCCGGAGAAGAGAAGGCTTCGGAGAGACCTTACAGCATCCATAAAGTACCTAAAGGAGACCAACAGGAGAGTCAGAGAGGAACATTTTACAAGGCCATGTAGCCATGGCTTTGAATTGAAGGAGGGTAGGTTTAGGTTAAGTGTTAGGAAGAAACTTTAGTGTGAGGGTGGTGAGGTGCTGGGAGAGGTTTCCCAGAGAAATTGTGGATGCCCCTGGTGTTCAAGGCCAGGTTGAATGGGGCTTGGAGCAACCTGGTCTAGTAGACTTCCTGCCTGTGGCAGAGGTGTTGGAACTAGGTGGTCTTTCAGGTCATTTCCAATCCAGCCTGTTCTATGATTCTATGATATGATAGAACAGTTAATGCCAGAAAATATGCTTACTCAGCACAGCAATCTTGTAGCTCTTGACAAAAAAAAAAAAAAAAATGCCAGGAATTCACTTTAGATCACATTAACTGGTTGCACTGACAGAATACTACTTTATCTTACTTTTTTCTAGTCTGATATCAGAACTTTATAGAATAAAGTCTAATTTCTCATAAAAGCTAGTCATATATATAAACAATTCATGCGGAGCTATTCTGTGGGAGAGGAGTAGAGGAGTTAATATTTATTGGTACAATGTACTAGGAATGCAGCCAGACATCCTCTGATGCAGGCTGTGCTCAGTAGCAGTGAATATAAGATTAGCAGCACATGGAGTGCAAGACTGGCAAAGACAGGACTCTAATTCATAAACAGAGAAGTTGGATTTGTGCATTAAAATTGTTATTGTACAACACTGTACAAAAGGCAGCACTAGATAGAGCCTTTGCCTTGACTTTACCCCTGATTAACTAATTGCTCCCTCCTAGCTGCTGCTGTTACAGTTATAAACCTCAGCATAAATACCTCCAGTTTTCACTGTGATTGATCACAACTCTTTTGCCATCAAAACTCAACTGAACCTTTTCAGTTCGGGTTACTAACAATTATTCTTTCTGGTTTCTTTTCCTTAGATTGGCATATTTTAACTTAATGTTATTCTTCAGAAGCCTGAGCTTGTTCAGGTTATTTACATAAATCTTGCATGTCCTTTCTTTTTTCAGAAACATTAAGATCTGTTGCTTTTAGCTGGGCAGCACTGGAGGTCACATAAATATATTTCATAATCTGGGAATAAACTCTATGGGTTTCTTTTAAGGAAAAAAAAAAGAGATTTCAACCAAGAGGGGCGTTTGGAAGTACAGTAATGACTAAGATAGAATTAATGCTCTCAATGGAAAAAAAAACTGCAGTCAAATGGCCTATGGACTTGGCTAGCAGTTATAGGAGCTGCATGCATGAGAAATGGAGTGATTTCGGTTTTGGCTGTTCTTCCTATAGGAAGCGAGGCGTGAGACTCAGGAAGGATGCCTGTTGCTTGTGAAGTTACAGGCTCACTGTGCATTTGTGCAAGCAGTTTGCTCAGTAAAATGTCTTGAAATTAATAGAAAAGTGTAAATCATTGGGATTATCTAACTGGAAAACAAAACCAAGAGGATAATCAGTCTTTTACACAGTGAGCCCATTTCCACACAGTGTGTCTGCAGTTTTGTTCAAATGACAACTCCTTCTGTTAGCAGGTTTGGGCTTGTTCTTTTGGTCCAGGAATTGTGTTGCACAGCATCACTTATGCTGGAGAGATGGATTTCATATAAGGAATCATCCTCTTTCGTAGATGCTTTTTTTATTAATGGTGCCATTAAGCAGCGATGACCTTTTCACTTCTACACCAAGTCTTGATGTTTTAAAGCATTCCACTCCTCTTCTAGATCCAGTTTGCTCTTGAAATGATGACCTCCAATGGGATTCATTAATAAGCAGCAATATGTTTTACAACAAGGACAACTTACCAAAATATTATCATGGTAGTTGTCTATGGGGTTATTCAGCCAAGGAGGGCACAGAGCCTTTATGTGTTGTCCAAAGGAGAGATCAGAGGACTTGTAGAAGACTCATTTGTGCACTCATTGTAGGACTTCTACAAAATACTTGTACTTAAGAAAGATATGATGACGGTATACCTCATTGTGGCTGTCTTACCTGTCTCATGAAATATCTGTGACTCTTCTTTAATTTCTTCTTCTTTAGTTTTTATTAGTGTCCTAGTTCAGCAGGAGGGGCTAGTTATCACTGTGTGGGGGTGATCAAAGCCACGTATTCTACCCTCCTCTATTAATTTCCCAAGAACAATGGACCATTTGCAGCAGCGGCCCAGGGAGTCGTTAGCACCTCCACACCCAGCCGGAGGGGGCGTGGCTGCCAATGGGCCAGCGATTCAACAACACCCCATGACTCATGGGGTGAGTCCCCGCCCTGGGGGAGGGACTGGGTGCCCCCTGAGGGTACATAAGTGGGGGTAAGAAGACCTCAAGTATGACTTGTTGGATCCAGAGGAGCAGCAGGACTTCGACAGGAGGAGACCATCACTCCTGACCAGACCATGACTACCATCTGCACCAACAGGTTCTCCATTTCCTTTTGCTTTGGACTTGGGGGAACCACACGGGTCTCAGCACCAGGGCTAACAAACCCCTTTGGGCTTGTGCCCCGGGACACTGGGTTATACTGCTGGGTTTTGGTGAGTCGAAAGCAGTTTTCTCTTTGTGTCAATGTATTTATTGTAATATCTTCCATTAAATTGTAATTCTGACTTATAATCTCTCTTGTGGTGGGTCCATTTCTCCTGCTGGTTTACCTTTAAACCAGCACAATTAGATACTCTATATTTTTCCACTAAATACTGTGCTCTGGCTGCAGTTTCTTAAGTTTCCTTTGTTCCACTGAACTAACATTTCCCATGTGATCCACGGCACAGATAACTTTAAGCACCTTTCTTCAATGTCTAAAGCATTCTAAAACATGAAACTGTTGTGGTCTGTCTAAAAGACTATTATTATTATGTGGTTGCTCTCCCTGTTAAACTTCATTTGCTCTAAAGTTTTCAGTCTCCACATGTTGGCATCTGGGGGTAAATAAGTGCCTTCAAGTTACATACTCTTTGGCACACCACAGCATTGTCATAAGATAGTATGAAGGCAACCACCTTTATATTTTCTGTCAGTTGTTACAAATATTTGTTGCTTAATTAAAGCCCCAGCTTTATGAAGGAAATATTTCCTTCAAGTGTAAAAGCTTCAAATGTAACATAAAATTGGTAAGATACAAGTCTCCAAGATAGTGTGAAAGAGCACAATAATGTGACTGTAATGTGCACCAACAGGTGAAAAGAGAAGATAAATTCCCAGGCCTTTCTTAAAGTCAGCCATAATATTTGCAGGGGACCAGATGGTGTGGTGGAGCTGGTGAGGTGTGTGTTTGTCATTAAAATGTATTTTAATTTTACTTCTTTGAGTGTAAAAAAAATTCAAGGCCTTTTGCAATTCCTTGAATAGATAATTTTCAACTTTATGGCTGTGGATTGCAAAAGATTTTTTTTTTTTTTTATTCTATGGGACTTGGGCTTATTTTTGTGTTAGCACTTGAAACTCTTAGGTTGTAAGTTTACTGTTTGGATGGAACTGCCAAGCTTTCAGTGAACATCTTGCAATATTAGTTTGATTTGCTGACATTAAAAGTCTTGGTACATTTTCTTTCTGAACATCTAGGTTTTGTTTGTGTAGTGGAGGGATTTTAAGTTTATAGCATGGATATGCTTTTTTACTACGCCTGTAAAAATCCACCCACACACATTTGGCAAAGTTATAAACATTTGAAAAATTGCATTTCACACATTCTTGGTCAAGTTTTATTAGATTTTTTTAGCAGCTACATTTCCAGAAGATTATGTATGTACTGGATGTTTTCCTCCTTAAAGATGGGGCTTTCCTTGAAATTGCTGCTCTGAGTTGAACAGGTCAAACCAGTACAACCAGAGGAACTGAGATCAAGGAATTTGCCTGTAATGTTTTCTAGTGAGCGTCCTGTTACGATCAGATAGCACATGAATTAAACATTGAGACTTAAACATTGAGGATAGGAATTGGGCAGGTGGGTGAGAGGCGTTGTTAGTTAAGTGGTAAGTTAAAAAACAATAATAAAGGTTGTATTTTTCCGCATGGCTAAACAAGAAGGGGGAATAAGACTGAGGATCATAGAAAGAAGCTCTGGCTGAGCAAGGGATGGGTGCTGGCCTTCTGGCCTTGGATTGCTAGATTGGGAGCAGAGAATATGCTGCAGCTGGAGAAAAATATGAGAGTAAAGAGGCTGGGTGGGATGACCTTGATATGGTAAAGGAGAGAGACAGCTTGAGTGTGCTGGATGAAATCTCCTATATGACTTCAATCTGAGTTCCACCAGGAGATAAAGTTCATCAAGAAAACAAACCACATGACACTGAGTATAGATGCAATGCAAACTTTGTTATAAAATTAATGCCTTCAGTGCAATAAATTGCTAATACAGATGTATCCAGTGTCCCCCCAAAATACTTGCATAGCTTCTCAGTTATTTAGTTGTTAGCTATGCCTTTTAGCCAAGATTTTTGTGACAATTTGCCCCCAGTGTTTTTTGGCTAGATTGTCTTTCCTGTTGTTTTGCACTGTGGAAAATCCTTGTGTTGATTGAGAAAGATCCTGAAACTAGTTTTCTGTAACTTCTGACTAAATTTACCACCTGCAATCAGAGAGGAGCCAGCAACTTGTCCTTGGTGTCAGTAGAGAAGCTTTATGCAGGACAATTTATGAGTGTCCAAGATTTTAAAAAAGAAGTTATTTATCTACTGATTTAGTTCTTAGGAGGCTGTGCATTATTATAAGTACATAAGACATGCCTGCCTTCAGTCTTTTGCCTGAAGTCCAAGGTATGCGAGCCTTCAGCTTTATTTGGAACACTGCTGCAGTGGTGCTTTCTTGGCCTGTTGGTATCCTCTGTAAGACAAGAGTTACTTTCACATAAATTTAGCATTCCTTCTGTAGTTACCCAGGAAGGGCAAATTGTCATCTTTTCTTTCTCCCTCTCTACAGATATATAGGTTGTTCTTGTGACACCATCACACGCACAAACACACATACACACTTTGTCATTACTACTTCATCTTCATATTTACACTTTGCATCTCTTACTGTATTTAAATATTTTGATTATCTGTAATATAGAGGCACCTCCATGGACATTGGTAAGTTTATGACATTTTCTCTCTTTCTATATAAACAAGAAAGGAGCTAATTTGACCTTTTATTTTTTTTTTTTGCCATCTTTCAAGTTGTCTTTGCATAAGGAGAAACAAATTTTTCAGCAAGAGTGGAAATCAGATGGTGTGTCAGCAGACCTTGAGCCTGCTGAAATAAATTCTGTGCCCTGACCCACCAGGCTGAAGCTGATTCATACAGCTCAGCATGATGGTTTCAGGTGAAAACACAAGGAAGCAAAGTGAGAAATTAACAAATATCTTCTTCCTGAGTCACTGCCAGCTTAGGAAAGAAAACCATTGGGGGATTTTGGGAAGTACACTTTTTCCTTTATGCATCAGCATCATTGTATTATTGGCCCATGTGTAGTTGAATAGGTCACCAGTCATAGGTAGCTTCTCTAATTGAAGACAAGTTCTGTGCAGGTTCATCCACACCTTGCCTAGCAGTTCATGAAGTGAACTTGCTTCAGTCTGAAGCAAGAATGTCTGGTTTTTTTTGAATCATTTTCTTCCTTCTGAGTGTCAATTGAATTATACCATTCTGGAAGGTAGAATAGCCAAAGCATAGCAAAGACTGATTTCTGCAATAAGTAAAGACTTCTAGACTCTGGCATAAATATTTCAAGGAACAATAGGATGATATTGCAGCACTTACCAAAAATGTTGATATTGAATTACGGGATTCTCTCCCCTTTTCTAACAGCATTCTTTTGTTTGCTTCAAGGGAAATGGGAAAGAAAGAACCATCAGCTGCTGAGCTTACATAGATGTTTTGATTTACTTTATCCTGGCTGGCCAAGACAAGTAAATCAAGTAAAGATTCAAAACTATACAGCTTTCTATAGTTGCTTACTCTTATTCTGACTATAATGTGTTCTTCACTTCTCATAAGAGAAGTGGTTTATAACCATAGAGCAAAATTCTTTTGAGTTGAATAGAATGTAAAATCAGTTAATGCCCAACAGAAAGGAGACCCGTGGTAGAATTACTTGGCTTCTCCCAGGGCACATGATGAAAGTTTGACCTCTTGTTTAAAAAGAGTAGGTTAGGCACAATCCAAGTTACATTGAATTTAGTGGAAAGTCACTGTACTTTTAATGGGAAGAGTTGGAGCCTGTATTAGTAACTTTAATACAGTACTGTCTCAAGAGGTTGCATTCTACTGCATTTTATGTTTGAATATGACTGCCTTGCTGCAAATGAGATGGTTATTGGGATTTCAGCAGCAGCAGACAATTTCTTTAACAGATTACCATTACGAGTAATAGCACTGAGGGAAAAAAAGTTTATTGCCTGCTTGAATTTTTTTGTAGATGAAGGGCTAGAAACACCAATGTTCAAAGAGGAGTTGCATTCCTTATTTTTAATGCCCACTGTGGTGTTCCAGAAAAAGGGGAGATAAGGGGTAAATGTATGTGAGTATGGAACATCAGCTTGAAATAGCTGATTCACTGGCAGTTGGAGCTGAGATGCTACAAAAGGTCCCCAGAAGGTAGTTAAAAACCTTGACATCAAGCATTATCTGAAGGAAGTGGAGCAAAGCTTTTTTCACCCTAGTAGGAGAAATGTGGAGCTGTCTCCTTGCTTTTTTTGCGAATGATGCATCTAAATGCCACTGAGCAGTGCAGCCCCATGTAGCTCCAAAGCTGGAGATAAGGCAGAGATGTCCGTGCTGAGCTGTGGCAGAGCTAGTTTATGCTGGTGGCCCCATATAAGCTCTGGGCAGGACATCCAATGGAACAGTGGATCTCTTGCCTACAAACTTTTACAGGGCTTAGCTTCTTATTTTACCCCTTTATTCATCCTGGGAAAGAAAGTGGACCTTGGTAGACTCTGCCCAGCTTTTTGTTGAAAGCTGGAATAAATTTGTAATAATTCCCAACTCCAGACGTGTATTTCACATTCTCCAGTGTATCTGTATGTAGGCTCTAGTTCTCCCTTGAGTGGTTTATATCTTTCAAATTTAGAGCTGGCATGTTGGGAATCAGATTATATGGATCTGGATGAGGCTGTACTGCCAATTCTGAGGAATGTCTTTCTGAAGCTTACTTGTTTTTTGGCTGCTTGATGATTGGTGTATTTCTGGATTGCTTACCTTTTCTTTTGAAGGCAGTATTCTGCATTTCTGTACTGAAATAAATCAGCAAATATATTAAAACATGAGGTAAATAATCTCCAGATAGTATTCTGACAATTTCATTGTCATATACATAGAAATGGAAGTACAGCATTGATTAGAAAATCAGGAAAGATTTTTTTTTTAAGAAAGGAAATCTAAAACCTACTTAAAATTTACTTCTTCTGTCAATTCCCTCATATTTTAGAATATAAATGCGTAGCATTTTGAAGTGCTAAAAAGATAAAAATTAAAGTTTGCATTTCTTTCCTGGTTTCAAGGCTGATATGAGGTGGTCCTGGAATGAGATAGAACACAAGTTTCTTAAACTTGTCTGAGTGTCATCTGCTAAACATTTGGGAAAAGGTAATTTCACAAAGACAGTATTTGTAAATATGGTCCCCTAAATCTGCTGGGAACCTGTGTTAATATTGCCATATAGCCAGGTTTCTTGAAGGATGTTGTTCATGCATAATGACTTTTCTTCAGACTTTGACCCATCTTCTTTTATGCAAAGCAAATTTCTGAAAGGAGAATAGTCTGTAAGTAAGGAGATGGAAGTAGGCTGTGTTAAAGTGGAAACAACTTTCCTCTTACAATGTTTCCACAGTGCTTGTGACTTAAATGCTTCTTTTGTTGTGACCATTCCCAGCTCTATTTCTACCCTTCTGTCTATATCAAGGTCTTATGCTATTGAAGCTTACTCAACTCTGTCCAGATTTAGATTGATGCCACATAAGGATCTTGTTTGATACCCTACAAAGAACTTGGATATTGGGCATAGGAGGATTGCATGATTGCAAAATTGCTAGTTTAGCATCAGTCCAAACCAGTAGAGGATCTGCCAGCACATTGTCACAAGAGGAGGCAGCTGCTGCTTTTTAGTCTTCAGCATTTACTGGTGCATCCATTGGCAGGGTGAAAGAGTGCATTGCTTGGCCCTGTCACCAAATGTTTTGTGTCCCTAATTTTCACAGCAGTTTGCATGGGCTTAAATACTTACATATATATATTTACAAATTAGTCATGTGAGTAGTGTCTGAAGCCAAATTTTACTTCAGAGATGTCTAATTCCTGATTTCATTTACTCATTCTAACAATGTGCATTAGCTAAAACTGCCTGTAATGCTTATGCAGAACATGAGTTACTTGACTGAGTAATGCCGATGGATCTCCTTATCATCAGCTATTCTAGTGCTTCATTTCCAATCAGTTTATTTCAAGCCAAAATGTACATTACTGTAGCTTCTAGATAATCTAGAGTCTAGACTAAATTTCTCCCTTTGTTCCCTTGCAAGGGTTTGTATCTAATGTTTTCAGAATGGACAACTGATGTTCACATGCAGTGATTTTTCTGCAGTATAAGAAGGGCTAAAGTAGTTTAGCATTGATGTTTCCGTTAAATAAGACATATGAAAACTCTCTGTAGGAAGCAACATTAAATTAGTACAATTACATTTCACTCTAATCACAGAAAACACCATTATTATTAGTTGTATTTC
This sequence comes from Xenops minutus, assembly GCA_035221455.1. Taxonomy (NCBI): domain Eukaryota; kingdom Metazoa; phylum Chordata; class Aves; order Passeriformes; family Furnariidae; genus Xenops; species Xenops minutus. Next base: position 10,236,025 of record JAWWEE010000040.1, read on the forward strand.
TACTAACTGCTATGGGCATGAAGTAATTGAAAAAAATATAAAGAAAAATAAGCAGTACCATGCACATGGCCACTTTTCTTTTCCTGGAATGAGTGAGTGACTGGCAAGTCAGTAAGAGCAGAAGGCTTCTAAGAAAGAAACTTAGGGCTAAAAAAAGCACAATCCTTCAAATATCTGGAGACCTATTTTCTTCCAGGCCTTGGTGGTTTAGAAAGAAAACTGTGATTTTTGGGTTGTTTGTGGGTTTTTTTTTGTTTGTTTTGTTTGTTTGTTTGTTTGTTTGTTTTTAATACAGTAACCGAATCAAAATTCATTTAATACCTCTGTCACTTCTGTGACAAAACAAGGCCATAGGAGACTGGGGGATGATAAACATCAGCTTTTTCTTTCATCATGTTATTAGCTTCATCTGTCCAGGTTGGCACTTTGTGTGATTATGTATGCCAAATATTCAGGATTATTTGTTTGGCCACACAGAAACACTGCGTGGCTCTGTAACACTTTGTTCAGTCACATTTAATGCATTTCTTTTGATTGGCTCTTCTGACACCGTTTTTTTTCCTCACTCAGTGGTTGATAATTTATTTCAATTAAAAATACCCCTTTTCCACTGCTGGAAGATTTCACTTGCTACTCTGTTCCATGTAGAATTAAAAAATTGTTGCTCTTTTTAATATTTTTTTACTTTGGTACTGTATTTCAAGGCTACATATGAAAGACTTTTCTTTGTTTCCTATTGTTTCATTTACAGTACCCTGAATTCAAAAATAGGCACAAAGAGAATAAATGACCCAGTATAGTTAAAGCTGAGAATACCTACATAGTAAAGCTGTAAATCTCTTGCAAGGTGGTATCCAAAAGCTTGTGTGAACTGAGAAATTAGAATTTCTGCTTGGAAAGACATTTACTTAAATTCTTATTTCATTAGAAATATGTTCAGAGAGAGCTGTTCTTAAAAAAAACAAACAAAACAAACCCAACCCAAAAACAAATAAACAAAAAAGTAATTTAAATAGTTTTATACTTACCAAAATTATTTGCACCCCTAGTTGCTCAAAAATAATTATTATTCTTTTACAGCTCATTTTAAATTTGGACTACTGTTTTCATTTATTAAACAAAAAATGAAACATTATTTAAGTGGAAAAATATAAGTTGTTAAACAGGCACTCTGTAATTAAGATTAAAGTTTTAGTATGTGATGTAGAACCTACTACAGCTTATGGCTGTAAACAGATCTGATTTTTTGTTTGTTTTTTTTTACATTTCTGTAGTTCTTTCTCATTATTACACTAGTACTAATGTGGATTTTTTCCAAATTAAGCACCCTTTTTGTGTACATATGAATCTACGTATATATGTGAGCGATCCATAGCATCTTCATAAATCCCATTGACCCTTCAGTCTTTGCAGAATTAGGGCCAATAATAATAGAGAGAAAAGTCACAAATGTGGGGTTTGTAGTTCATACTACCAACAGTCATTTACTCAGGTGCTGATAGTGGGGAGAGATAAACTCTGATTAGGGTAATAGGAAACTGCTGGGGGAAATCTGAGGGGTTTGGATATATCAAGGTTACAGCAATTGTTTGTTCTGTAATTGTATCTACAGTAATTGTATCTTCCAGCAAAAGAAAAGTTGTGACTTTTTCTTTGTGATGTGCTCAAGCACCTTGCTGAAATGGACTTTTTTTTCCTCTACCTATTTTTTTTCTTGAAACAATGTGATGGTTCGGTATTTATGGGATATAGATTTTAGAACAACCTTATAATTCTGTTCGTTATCAAATTCAGATGCTTTAAAATTTTAGGTTTAATTTTGACCCTTCTCAGGCTGCAAAATATGCATAGATTTATGCCATGTACTTCTGGGAGAATTCTTTCTTGCGTTCCCTTTCAACCAGATTAAAATGATGAAAGGAACTTGATTTGACGCATAGCTCAATCACTTGATTCTTAATTATTTTGAACTATGAATCTTAAATGGATACATAGGCATTATTCCATCATTGGGCCAGATTGGAGTAGCTTTCTCACTTCACAGAACTCAATTTGACTTGAGCGTATCTTTCTCCTATTTATTTTAATACGTTCCATTTCTTGTCTCCAAATGTTTTCCTTTTTACCCAACTCTGTGGGTCAGTTCCAAAATTCACATGCTATAACCATTCCTCTCCCCACCTCTACCAGAATGAGCAATCGTATTTTATTCCTTATTCTCCCTAGTGAGCTACTTCTGCCAGACTTGTGTTTGTTTTGTTCGCCTGCCAAACTCCACCAAATGTCTTGTTTTAAAGATGATGGGCCAGTCTCCGCATGGATTCAGATGGTTCTGCAGATTTTTGGAGGCTTTATTTTGTTTTGGTGGGGTTTTTCCCTTTCTTTTCTTTTGAGTCTTTTTTTTCTTTTTTTTTTTTTTAATTTTTACTTGCAGAGTTTTTAGTCTGTAAGACATTGCAGTTGAAATGATCTTCAGCTGAGGAGTGAATTTTGTTCTTGTTCTTCCAGAACAATAAATGTTGAAATACACTTTAAAGCAATGAGGAATTTAGAGCACTGCATGGCAAGGTCTTTCACTCATTTATGAAAGAAATTCCAGCTGTCCAGGAATTTGTGGTTTAAACACAGTATTTACAGCTAGTACACTTTAACAGCTCTTGACTTTGTTTACATGACCTTTTAAGGGCAGAACTTATGTTCACTCGTATTCTTCTACAATCAGTGTAATCCTGAAAAGTGCCATGAAAGTTTGATTTCAGTAGTTCACTGCTGACATTTTTATGAAACTCCTCTGGGATGTGAATTTTTATTTCACCACTGTGGGTAATGCCTATGTAAATCTGTCTGGGAAAATAAATCAAATTACATGCAAGACCGAAATTACTATTTTATTTTTTCCCCCTGAACTATTTATCAATTCTACTCCATTCCAAAAAATGATAATGATGTGGCTGTCCAGGCTGTCATCTGAATATTACAATGTGAGTGGGATATTTTTCATACTGTTGAGAGCTCAGCCAAAAGAAACAGCTATATTTGAAATATTTTTAGTTTGCTTTTTTAATTTTATTTTTACTATGAATTCAAACCTTACATTCCATGGTACTGGAACATAAATGCCTATGTAGGAGGAATGAATAGGTGTGTAATATTTCCATGGAGGCCATACCCTCACAAGTCCCTGGGGCATCCATATGTGCCTGGGCCAGTTTCAAGGTTTGAGTGGTGGTGAGGGTTGTGTGGCACCACTTCTGAGATGTTCCTGTAGCTTGGGACACTTGTTTCAAGGAATGACTCTGGATGGGTTCTGAAGAATAACAGGGAATTCTAAGAATGTGCACTGATGTCAGTAGTGGCTTTCCTCATTAAAACTCTTGCCCTGTGGCTGGTGAGGCCAGCCAATTAGGGGAGAAGGAACTCAATGTATGGAATGTGTTATAATCTGTGGCTCTTGTTCCTCTGTTAGAGGTGTCTGAGAAGGACTGTGAAAGGTCATGTCCAGTGGTTGAGCCCAATTAATAACTAATATACTTTATTTTTCCATAATTAAAGCATTCCAGTGAGTCCCTTCTTCTACCACTCCCTTTCATCATAGATTTTTCCCATTTCCTCAACAGTAAATTCAAGGAGAAAACCATAGCTGTTAATCCCAGGCAATAAACACGGAGAGGCAAACAGAAAAATGTGTAATTTCCAGCAGCTTTCCTATTTGTGTACAGTGAAGTCTTACATCACAATCTAGTTATCAAAAAAGGCAAGGGAGGGAGAAAACAAGAACTATGAAATCATTTCCTTATCCAGTTTTGCAGCCTCATAACAGTGAAATGAAAAGAGAGATTTGGTATTTGTGAATTACCCATGGATTTAGTGCTTTCAGATTGTCTGTATTTTGGAGGCATTTGTCCTGATTGAGTCTGCTGTCATTCAAGTAAAATCATCTAGGAGAGAAAACTTTGTGGATAACCGTATAACATCTGAGTTTGTGAATCTTTTCATCTCAAAGTAAAAGTAAGTAGCATTTCTGTCTATCCTGAACCTTGTGCAGTCATTTACTGCCATGAAATGAGACAAGATCATGGTGGTATAATTTAACTCTCTTCAACACATGTCTAAAGCATCTGTAAGAGTAGGTAGTGTAAGAATTGACCCACTCTTTCTCCAGGGACTACCATTAATGTGTTAATGTTATCAATATTAGAAATGGCTATTTAGCATATATCAAGTGCATAGAATTATAGATTCATTCAGGTTGGAAAAGACCTTTAAGATCATTGAGTCCCAGCTGTAGATCTGAAGTTGATGGTTTGAAGTTTATATATGATGAGCTTCAAGGAACAGATTAAGAGCTCCCTGTGCTTTTCTGGATTATTTGGTTGGTGGGTGAGTCCCCCTCCCCTTTTTCTTCTATTTTTTCATTTGTTTCTTATGAAAGAAAGAAAACATAATAAGATAAAGGGGATTTGCTACAAACATAAACAAATCTTGAAGAGGTCAGTGAGAGATTTTTAGTTTCTTCTCAGCAAACCTGACATAGCTAGAATTAGAAAAGTTTGTCTAAGTATCCAAAATTCTTAATTTTTTTAAATAAGACTTCGTGACAGACCTTTTGGACTCTTGACTTTTTTTTCATAGAATCAGGGAATATACTGAGTTCAAAGGGACTCATCAGGATCATTGAGTCCAACTCCTGGCCCTGTGCAGGACGCCCCAAGAATCACACCATATGTCCAAGAGCATTGTCCAAATGCTTCTTGGACTCGGACATATTTGGTGCTGTGACCACTTCCCTGGAGAGTTTGGTTTGGGAGTTCTGTTTCTTTGTTTTTAAGTAGTATGTGTTAATCATTGCCTCTGTGATGTCCCTTCCAAGACTTAAATTTTGGACTATGACAGTCCGTTTGGTTTATCTATAGTAGATATGTCTAGTGGATGCTCTTTGGAAATTTTACTCTATGGTGACTATTCCTTGAGCATTCACACCAGAGACAAAGCCAAAAAGCTACAATACTGTAACTTTTCTGACACGAGAAGTTTAGAGTCCAGCATTTTAAGGCCATTTAAAGACTCCAATAGAGTGCTGATACCTTTTGTTACCACTAGTAGACCATTAAAGAGTGAAAAATACAAGAGAGAAAACAAAGGTAGGGAGGATCCTACATATGCATACAATAACTTGACTTGGAGACTCTAAGGTCAGTGAGGAAAGGACAAGTCACCAGGTTTGAAGGGGCAAAATGTCTCTGCTGCCATTTTTTTTCCTGATGTAGGTAATGGAAGACTTGGAGGTATTTTGCCATCCTCTGTTACCACAGATTAAAATAGAAGAGCATCAGATAGAGCCTTGATCCTTTAGGGCTTTTGGGGGCTTTACTGTGTGCTGATTGCCTGTGGCAATGTTTGCCTGATTCTAGTGAGTTGTTTGAGGAGACTTTAGACTGGGTGTAACATTAGACCAAGAGATCAAATAGCATCTTTCCCTGCCTAAAGTGCACTGGAAATTGATGGAACTTTGTGGCTTTGGAGACTCTCATAATAGCAGATGATGATAAATTAGTTTAAAGACAACCCTTGAACAGTGCTAGGATTTCAGTGAACTACTGCAGAAACAGAAATAAGTCATCTGCAATTTCATTTAGCTGTGTGATGGACAACAGAGAAGTTACAAATGGTGTTATTTAACCTAAGAATAATAATCAAGGCTATTTTAATTGCACCTACTGAGCTTACTATACAAAATTTATAACTGGATAGTACTACCTAGTGACTGAAGTTTGCGTGTGCCCTATAGAAGACTGTAACATAGTGCGGGTTTTTAACCTAGAAGAAAAATTAAGAATGAGGAAAGGGAAAGTGTGCCTTATATGTCCTCTCTTGCTATTTTTACACTTCTTAAGATGCCAGGACAAAAATATTAAGACCTGTCCACAGAATATATTTCAAACCAACCAGCAAATAAATTATTACCTGAGAAGATATCTGTGTGTATGTGTGTTTGTTTTTCAGGAAAAAAATAACTTGCTTCCACAGAAAGTTATGACACCATATTCATACCGGCAGATTTCAGGACACAGAAAGAACAGCCATAAAATGAGAACAGGTCATTGTGGTATAATTTTGCTCTCACTCCAAAAAATGTATAAATTTTCAGAACTCGCTGAATTACATTTGAGGCAGACTTTGACAGACCTGGCACAGTGTTTGGTTCTTCCTGCCAGCTCTGCCATCCTCACAGCAGAGGCATGCTGCAGAGCTTGGGCAGTAGCTCTCGAGGTATGTTATCCTGCTGAAGTGTCAGGAATAGGGCCTTTTCTAGGGCATGTGATATCATATAGGAAAACCCTTATTTTGGCATGCATGTCTTCATACATATATGCTGTATGGATGCAATTCTAATATACTTAGTTTAAAGATATTTCATTTGACAAATGAAATGCAGGGAACAGTAAGACATTAAATGCATAGCAGGAGAGAAGAGATAAGAAACCCAAACCCAGCTCTATGGTAAGGAATACTTTCTGGGATGGTCCTGGAAGTAGTGGATTTGACTTTAAAATCTAAAATTCTCAAAAGTGCAACTTTGTTGTGTAATATCTATGTGACTTTTACTGTTTTCCAAAAGGACAAAGAAATTTTTTTTTTTAAATTTTTTTTTTACCTTTCTTGCTGGCTAATACATCATGATAGAGGACATTGGAGTCACTGGAATGTCTATCCATTGATGGTAGGTGTAAGCTGACTACCCCAATAACAACAGGAAAATGTCAGATTTGTAGGAGCTTGTCATTTCAGTGCATCCTTATCTGTAAAGGTTAGATTTATTACTAGGCCTATTTCTGTACAGTCTATAACTGGGTTGGAATAGTTGTCACTGAAGGTTTAATAGATGTCACTGAAGCTTTAACAGACTTGCATATCAGACAAGCAGAAAGAAGAGGAGAATGGCAATAGCTTTTTAATACTTCATCAAAATTTTATTTCTTTACTTTTGATAAAATCTAGTTAGGGAAATATATTTATAGGACTTCTAGTATATTTATATGTTCTGAAATATAAGAGGAAAATTCCCCCACGCTTGCATAGCTCTAAAGCAAAACATTGCTCTTCAGACACTTTTTTCATTCCTCTGTTTTGGGTAGCATCTTACTGAATGAGTAACAAACTGCTGAACTCCCACAGTCTGTCACTCTGTACCTCAGCCTCTTCTGTGCCATGCTGGATCGAGCCTTTTCCAAAATGCACTTTGCACTTGTGAGTGGAGTTGTTGATCTTTCTCTGGCATTTGCATTGGCTTTGTGGGGCAGCTTCCCCTGATCTGTGCTGTCGGAACACATTGCGGTGTGCGTATGGAATACCTGCTGCTCTGTTTTGTCAGGTCTGTCTGGATTGTACTGCTTTGCTCTTGTCTTATCCTCCCTCTTGGCTGACAAGAGCACAGGAGTACAGTGTGTTGACAGAGGTCTGCATCTGACATTTCCAGGTGCCCCAGTCAGGCAAAGAGAGCTGCTGTTTCTTCTGATTCCCACGCTTGTCTGCTTGCTGACTGCCAGCACGGGCCCTGATCTGCTGGATGTGTGCTCAGCTGTTTCCACTGAAACACATGGACAAGATGCTATGGGAGCACGTGAAGCAGTGAACCTCTTTGATGTTGTTGTTCCAGTCCTTAAATCTCCACAGCACAAACATTCCGCAGGCTCATTTCTCCTCTCAGCCATCTTTCTGATTACCCAAAGGCTGCAAAGATGCTGCTGAGCTTTTCTATCCTGATGTGTTAAGGTCTACCAATGTATAACCCTAAGTGGCCTTGGAGAAGTCAGCACAGAAGTGTAGAATAAATTTCTTTTAAAAAGACTTCTTCATGGGAAATTTGAAAGTGCTCACTTCTGAGTGAGGGATTGCTTTATACTCACCGTGTCTAACAAGAAACGATGAAGAATGAAACACTACCATGGGGATAACTAAATGATCATAATATTACTTAAATGTTTGTATTTTGGTCACTGAGAAAAGTGAGAATAAGTAAGTTTATGGTTTGGGTTTTTTTCCCTACTTTATGCTAACACTTCTTAAAGTTAGTGAAATAGTTCATGATTTACCTATCTAGGATTTCAGAAAATGATTCTCATTCAAAGTGTTTGCTTTCTTTGAAATTTCAATTGTGACAATTATATATTTGCTTATAATAAGTTTCAAAAGGCCCAAACTGCTTTCTAGAAATGAAATCAGCACATGAGCTTTGTAATGCAATGAAGGTGTCAGTCTGAGAGTGATACCAGGGTCTCTAAAATTCTGATCTTGCCTTTTCTCAAGTAAGTTGGTTTGGGAGAAGTTAAATTATAAGTTAAGGCAGGCTGGAGGAGTACAACTGCTTTCAGCAAGAATATGTGTGCTGTATTTTAGGGTTTTGTTCTGTTTTAAATTTTTTTAAATTATTTTTAAGTGCTTCATGATGAAATAGTCATGCTTCATTTTAATAGAATTGAAATTTAGTCACATGTTTCTGGAGGGGAAGACTGCCAGGCATGACTGATCTGCAGGATCTTCCTCAGTGTTGGTCCATTTCTGTTTTACAGATTGATTTAATTGACTCCAGATTCCTTCTGCATATTGAATACAAAACTATTGTTTGGTTAAAATGCTCGAGTGCAAATCAGACATGGGTCCCACTGACTCAATGGGAAATCATTCCCAAGAGTTGTAGGACTGAAGTAGCTGAACCTGTTGTGCTGCAGGGAAGCAAAAGCAGTATTATTTGTTTTCATATCAAAACTGCATAGAAAATCTCCCATTTAAGCAGCATCAGCTCTTCAAATTTTACTCCAGTTTTACTTCCTGTGTGGTTACACAAAAATCCCCATGGATGGGGCAGGGTAAAACTGAGATTGAGTTTTTTTAGGTTTTTCTTCTCACTTCCCAAATCCTTCACACATACATCCCTTATTTATCATTTAGTTTTGGGTTGCCCAGTCTCAGGGAAGCCAGGCTGGAGCCAGGGAGGTATATCTGGCAAGCCAAGCAGTTTATACACCTCGTGGGAAGACACAGCAGTAGACTGCCCTGAGTGCTGCTCCGAGCTGTCGTGGCACTGATGGCAGTGAGCTCAGAACCTGTCACATGGTGGGATGTTCGTCTGGCTGAGCTGGCAGGCACAAGTTAGTCAAAATGTGTAATATCCTTGAATGCAAAGTCACAACTGAGATGTCTTGATCTGGAAATTGAAAAGGACTTATGTGCAAGCAGAAAGTTCATATCCTGCTTTATTCCTTTCCACAAGCCTGCAGAAATGAAATAAATTAATAAAAGGCTGTTGAATTCAATGGGAATTGCTGAGAACAACCCAATCAACATTTTTGCTGGTGTCAAATACCGTAATAGATTCACACTGAGTGAATTTTCCCAAAATTTGGCAAAAATATGACAATAATTTAGGGTATGTCAGGTTTGCATTAACTATACTCTGATAAAAAAAAAATCACTAAAGCCTCATTAAAATCCTTATGTAAATCTTTTGAAGTGTTCATAACTACTTGCTTAAGTAAGAGCACAAGCTTGTAATTACAATCTTATGTTGTGAGCAGAGGTGTTGTATTAAATAAAGTAATGTGAGAATCTTGATTTTTGGAGCTATGGTAGTTGATAGGATGCATAGTGGATGTTGTTTCTTTAATTTCTATGTGTTTTAAGATTTAATAATTTCCCTGAAGAATTAATTCAGTGTCAGGACTGATGCTGCATTTAATATGTGTTAGAAGAGGATGACAAGAATGGCTGCTGCTCTTGTTGCCCTCAGAGGGTTTCCGTAGCTTACTTGTGTAAGGCACAAAAAGCTTCAGCCTGCCTGTATAAATTCAGTTGTGGCTGAGAGCAGGGAAGAGTTAGCTGGGGTCACAGTCACAGGAAAACCTTTGCTGGAAGAGCCAGGTCTAGAAGAATGATGCTTACAAGGCCTCATGTCTTGGAGAGGAGTAAGCTGGAAGCAAAAGTGTTTCTCCAGCCCTAGGGCAGCTCGGTGCTACGGAGCTTCCATGCCAAATCCAGTTTTTCAGGAGAGTGCACTTCACAGCTTTACTGCCATGTGTCATATTGAACAGAAACAAGTTACCAGGTCCCCTGAGGTAAAAGGGAAGTTAAAGGATTAGCTGGTGATGAGAGTTCTCTGCCTGCCCCCTCCCCAAATTAAATAAAAGATTTTTATTGTGGAATGGAAGTCTGACTGCATCCAAGCAATTCTGGTGATTGGCTCCAACCTACACCTCCTTGGACAACTAATTTAAGCACATTTCTGTGAAATGAAATTTTAAGACACCTCAAAATTCCTCTGAAATTTGGCATGGATGTAACTTGCTTTCCTCTTTTTGAAAGAAGGGAAGGGGTGTAAAGAATTTAATGTTATCAGGAACATATGGTTTGGGGAAAAAAGGGTGTAATCTTTGCTCTCAAAAAAACCAACTGCTTGAAATGAGTGAAATGAGAGGAGGAAAGAAAAAAAAAAAAAGGAATGTTGGGAAGAGTCCAAATTCACAAACCCCACAGACGTTCCACATCAGCAAATGCCTTTTGTTTTTGACAATGCTCTAAATTATGTATTGGGGGTAGAAATGGCAGATTTTCCACATAAAACACAAATGATGGCTTCATGATAAAAAGTAAAATGTGTAAATAGTGATGATGTTGAGAGAGGATGATACAGGTCTAAGATAGTGCCAGGTGACCAAAGAGAATATTTTAAATGTGTAAATAATTGAAGGGCTTCTTAGCCCTATATTTGTGCTATACACAAAAATAAGCAGCTACTGCTGCACTCTCACACATACTTCATACAGGTTGTGATCCACCAGGACTCAAGTGTGTGCCTAAATTATGCAAACACAAGTAGTTTTTACCTAATGGGACTTTTCCTATGCTTAAACTTACTGACACACTGTAATATTAAAAAGCAGATTCTTTATTTTCACTCAAATAGGTGATAGGGTAAATAGCACCAGAGAGAAACCAGCAATGTGTACCCACCAATAAAATTCAGTACAAGGACCAATATTTAGTAAATAGCAGTGTCTCAGTTACAAGGTATAATCTAAGCCATGTAGTTGTATGAGTGCATGTGCACACGTATATGTTGTTTGTCAGAGAAACAGGAAAACAAGTTCTCTATTTTGGCAGATCATTCAAGCTATACAGTTCTGGTCTGTTAGGTAAAATTAACTGTAAAATGGGATCTTTCACTAGCTTTTTGTCATTAAGGAAAACTGTTACATTAAGATCAAAGTTCAAATTAATCACATTTTATTTATAATCTACTTTGCTGTGTTGCACAGTAGTTGTATTTGAAAAATGTTGATGACTTAAAATGTTAACAGACAAATTAATTGTAGAAAATTAATTGTAGAAAAATTAATTAGAAGAGTTCGTTGGAGTTTTGAGGTTTTTCTCTTTTGAGCAGGAGCAAAAGAAAATTTGATGACTTTTGAATTCTTCAGTGAGAGTGTTCCAGAAGTTTCTGCTAAAAGAATTTAGAAATGAGAAACAGAATTACTTTATCATTACAATATCTACTAAACACACAAAAATTGTATCTCTGTTACATAGAAATAAAATTAGAAGAGGCTTGCCTGGGAACTTGAGAGCTCATCTAGCTCCTCTCTTATCTGGGGGCAGGATCGACTATACCTACGTACTTCCTGACAGATATTTATCTGGCTCTTTCTTAAAGATTTTCAGTAATGGAAATTCCATAGTCTTTGTAGCCAAGCAGTCTGTTCTTGTGCCTCTCTTATACCAGAAACGGGTTTTTTCAGCTCTCTAACCCAAATCTGCATTATTGCAGTTCAAGGTCATTTTATAGAAGCGGAGAAGAGATTCTTTTATTTGTAGGAGCAACTACTTTGTATTTATTTAAAGAGCTATTATGATCCAACAGAGTCTTCTATAAGTTAAATAGTATTCATTCTTCACTTAACATTTATCCCAGGATTATACTGAAATCTAGGAACTGTAGTGTAGCAGATATAACTGCACTTTAGGGTGAGATTGATTTGGAGTACTTTAATTATAGCTCTTAATTATACCTGCTTCTTCTAGCAGATACCTGGGATGTCGGCAATGATTGTCATGCCAGAATGGGAAGAATAGAAAGTGTGTATCAAGAGCTTTTAACATCTTGATTTGTGATTGTACTATTTTATGAAGGTGGTGTTTCTGTACTACTCTCAAATACATATTATTTTTTTGTTGAAAGTTTTGTGCATAATATTGGAAAAAAATAGATATTGTAATGTCTAAATTTATATTATTTTGGGCAATTTCACTATATAAACAATATGAGATATCGGAATTATTTTGTTTACATAAGGAGCCTGTTAAAAGTTGAAGGGGATTCAATTAAAAGATTGCAGAAAACATTACATTTGTAATGAATTGCAAGTATTCAGCAAACTTTTCCAGTCCTTACTGACCTTGATTTCTTTTCTTTTAGTAATATTGCAATTCTAAAAGCCAGAACATTTCATTTTCCTTTCTTTTTTCAATGCAGAAGCAATTGCAGCTTGAAGTTAGATATACTGAATTATTTTGAATGCAACAAATTTGCATTTGTGCTTGGCTGCTTGATTGGTTTTGTTTTCTTTCTGTTTTCATCTGAGAATAAAGGCAGAATGGTCCTCAAAGTTTATATTATTGAAATGAGGAGCCACAGATCGAGTGTAAGATGGAAGCAGAAAGATCTCTAACAATGGTGTTTTGCAGAGTAGCCCAGGAAGGGTTTTAACAGTGGAGACTTGATCAGCTTGAAAGTTCATTTAGATAAAAAACCAACCCAAAACTCGCCTGTTCCAAATGAGAAATATTAAAATGCAAACACATTTGTTATATGCCGAATGCAGGGCTAGGGATAGCCATGACCTGAACAGTAAAAAAGGGTTAAGGGGGAAGGGGCTGCTCCTGCCACGCTCCAGTGTGCCCTGAAGGATGTGCTCAGCCTGGACCTACAGCCCGACTGCAGCACATTGCTGTCAGCCAGAGCCATCCTTCCTGCCCAGTCAACACCTGGAACACCACTCAGGTATAGACTATGCATTAATACCTCTGATTGCTTTTTAGATTCTCTACAGATCCCTCAGAGCTCAAAGCAGTCTTTTTCTAGATGTGAGATGGATTTTTGTTAATTTACTTCTAAGAAAAATACAGCCACAAGCAACTTCAGTGTGTTCTCCTGACTTTGAGGTAGGCACGCTGCAGTGCCCTGAAATGCAAGTTCAGAGTTATTCCTCAATAAAATCCAACAATTTGTTATGCACTGTCTCTGTGCTCTTATTCTTAATGTTTTAAAGTAAAATATCTTTTTTTTTTTTCCTTCCTTTCCCCAGAAGGCATAGGCCAATAACGAACAGAAAACATCTACTGTAACTCCTGGTCACTGCAAGCTTTTGAAAACCTCATGAGCTTCACAGCTGTGCCATCCAACTGCCTTTTATCTAATTCACTGTCATTTTGTGGTAGCTCAGTGACTATGACTGTTTGCAAACATATTTTTCTTTTCTCTGTGGGGGCAGCAGATTCTTCACATGAAGACTTGAACACAAGTCATTCTGACACCAACAGGAACTGGGAGATCATTAGTTTAGGGTGGGAGTGGGGATGAACATTAGCTTTGTACAGATATCGGATGTTGTGGGTCATAGAGAAAGGAAACCCATTGATCTGAGCGCTGTAAGTGCCTGCTGTACTTGTTCTTGAGATGCAGGAAGCCAATTGATCTCTGAACTCAATAGGTCAGCAGTCCATTATTGTAGGTCAGAGGGACAGTCTTCCTTTTAAATTTGTGATGCTTTCACCCAATGCACTGGAACGTTTTCTAAAGGTGAATTTTGAAATCATGATTCCAAAGAATCATGTCCTTTCATCCTTTTCTATTTGTGGCCATTATGCTGGGGTTTCTTGCCATTTATGTTGGCATATGTATATAAATGTATGTAGTAACACAAATTACAATGTCAAATTACAAGTACTTGCAAAATTATAATCATAAATTTGCTAAATCATTACTAAATTTATTTTAAACCCTATAAAATTAAAAGTGGAATTCATCTGATCAAATATACTAATCTGAAGTACATCCTAAAAGTGTTTACATATTCCCATAGAGTACGAAAGGAACTTGTAGTGATCAACTAAATATATCTATCCAAAATGGAGATTTTAGGGTTAGTTTCTTTTAGGGGTATTTTGGGGGGAACAGTAGTGAGTTTAAGACACAAAAAAATATTTTTTACATGTGGCAATCAGAGACAGATTCTTGGTGTAATTGTTTTCTTGTATAGGAGAGTGTGTTTATATACATATATGTATGTATTTTCATGTGTAGATATACATTTTTACAGATATATCTAATAAAATCTGCTGCAACTTTTTTTTTGTTTGTTTGAATAATTAAGCTTAGACCTGAATAGCACAAAAAAGTATGAGCCTGTAGATGAGTCTAAGGGTAAAACAAAGCATTGACCTAAACACCTACAGAGTTGCTGCCTAGTTTCTGCATTTTAAATGTATATTCTCAGCTAAGGAACGTTTTGAATTATGTGGCAAAAATAAGGTGGTTTTTTTTGAAAACAAGAATATTGCTAGCAGAATTTCAAGTTGCTGTTATTAAATTAGTGCAATTTCAAGAAATTAATTAAAAATTCAAGTTTCAGTTATCAAATTAATGCAATTTTAGTGAAGTAATTAAAGTTAAGGCAGGAAATTACTGTTTTGGCATTGTATCAAGCTATAGTTTTAGGAGGTATTATCCCAAACGTGAATAATTAGTGGGTACTTAAATGAAGCACGTGCTGATGAATTAAGCGACTTTCACAAGCAGAATTTTGTAATGGTGAGTGGTTAAAGAAACCCATTGAATATAGTTAGGAAAATATAACCATGGAAGTTAAAAACAACAAAACTACTTGGTATTATGATGAATATAGAAATTACTGGTGCCATCTACTGTTGGTAAAAGAGAGATGACAGAAAGATGTAAGCCAAGTGGTGGAAACAAGCATGAGAAAAGAGAGGTCAAATAATTTCACTTTATAATATCAAACTGAAGAAAAATGTGATGGGGAGGTCAAATTAGTTCATCATGTTTTTGAGTTCTTACCAGCCAAAAAAAAAAAAAAAAAAGGAAATAATTAACTGTATTTGGGAAATCTAGGCTTTTTTTTTAATCCCTCAAACTCTGTGAGTGTTCACGAAGAAAAGCCAGGACTGGATATGCGCAATACAACTATTTTGGGATTGGAGTTTGTCTTGATAACTTTATCCGGTTTTTCTTTAGCTTTTAAATCTAATGGGATCAGTTCTTCAGCTTGTACAAACAGGTGTTGTTTAATTAATGTTAGTGTTGAAATGCCATACTAAAATGTGACAGGGAGGAATGTTGTTTTGGTTTTGTTTTTTTTCCCCTCCCTGCTTGGCAGGAACAAATTTCCTTCTTTGACTTCTCAGAAAGCAGATAAATGTTGGAGTAGTTTGAAAAGTATCAGTAAAAATAGCACAGAGATCAAAAGGATAACTGCAATAGAAATAATTCAAGTTTTTAAGAAAATAAAAAAACAACACTAAAGGACTAGTCTCTCAACATAAGAAAACCCGCCAGGAATTTAAGAAATTCAACTGCTTGTGCTTTGCAAGTGAGCTTAAAGCAGTGACGGAGGCAAGCAACAAGGTGTTTCTGTCTGCTTATGTGCAGAGAACCTCAAGGGCTCTTCTGCTGGAGATTTAATCTCTTTCATTAAGGTCTGGGTTGGGTGTTGTTTTCCCTTTTAAAACTACACCCTGGTTTCACTGAACTCAACGCCAAAGGTCTTGATTACTTTAGCCAAGGTAAAGTTTCACCCACAGGTGACCCTGAAATATGAAACTTGTCCATCTCCTGGACAGAACCATACTCTGGAACATAAGCTGTTGTTCTCTTCCAGTGTACTTTTGTAACCTTTGAGATGACTTTCTTAATGTGACTAGGATTTAATTTAAAGTTCAAGGTCAAGGACGTGACCAATTTGTTAGTAGTCAGATTGAAACATAAATTCAGAGGTCCAATTTTGTTTCTTCATGCTGCTGGGAGCTTGTCTGTAAAACTCAACAGGACTTTAAACATCACTGGGGAAATAGAATGCAGAAACACACAGGTAATGCATTGGGTTTATTTTAGAAAAACCTTTAGGACTTCATTTGGTTTCAGGAGGGAAGAAATGTGGAAAAAAACAAAAATGTAAACTTGGGCTCTCATAAGTCATACATGACTTAAATTCAGGACAGCTCCCCAACAAAGCAGAATCCCAAGCATGTACTGTTTCCCAGGCTCCCTTGGAAATTCTGGAGAATGCAGCAGCTCTGGTTGCTTAGCTGGAAAGCTGTCCGGACCTAAGGAACTGCTTGTTTTTTTCTGTTCACTGGCTCTCAGGCCTGAGGGAGTGTTTGAAATGCTCTGAACTGACTCAAGGCGTATGCTGTGAACGTGGTCAGAAGTCCTGGGGTGTTAGTGTCCTTCGCTATTTGTAGAAGTTGAGTGATAAAAACTTCCTACATAAGGAGATTCAAGCCACTGTTTCAGATGCCAAAGCTGTAGGGTACTTTGTCAGGGTGAGGAGCATCATTCTCCTGTTTCTCCCACTGTCTGCTGAACTTGGTTGCTGTGCAGCTCAGGGGATGAGGTCACGGTGTTTGGGTCAGGACAGGGACACCTGTCCTGATGTGCCCAGACTGCTCATGCACCACTGCTGTGGAGCAGGAGATACAGCCCCACAGTGCTGCTGGCCATCAGGCCATGTTCGGGTGGTCTCCTCTTGTCTGGTGGCCCAGTGCCACGGTTTTGGTTGGTGGCACAGCAAGCTGCGTTTGCCTGCCAGCAGGAGCCTGGGTGTGTGCAGATGTTGGTGCACTTGCAATAACACCTCACAGTTATCTTACCTTTAACATATTAGGTGCAGAGTTAATCCTCTCCTTCTGCCTGAAATACCAAAGAGATGGGTTTGTCCACTTGTTTATTTGCTATGATGGCACTGGATGTATCAGTGGACAGGATTGAGGGGATTTAGGATTGAGGGGATTTAGGCAGAAGGGTTCCTGCACCTAGGGGAGAAGGAAATTTGGGTCTTCAGCAGTTACTGATAGGGAAGTCCAAAATTGCTTTTTATACATAGAAAACAGTGAGATTCAGGGTTCCTGTAATTCACTATAAATCATTTTTACAACCTTGTTTTGTTTCATTTCATGCAGAAACCAGAAGGTACTGGATGAATCAAGCTGAAGGGTAGGAAGAGAAGGCACTGTCATGTCTGTGAAGTAGTTCAGTGCTACCTTGAAGGACTGGATTATAACAATGCCTGTGCCACTGAACTCCTATATTGTGTTAGTCAACTTGTTTAAATCTGAGTTTTCAGAGAAAAGAGAAGCTGGGAGGCATGCTGAGCACTCAAAATTGACAGAAAAGTTGAATGGTTTGGATATATAAAGCCCAAGTAACATGAAGAGTTATAAAAAAATAACAGATCGTATTCCTTGCTAACTGACACCAAATCACTAAATATGTGCTATTTTTTTTTTCTGTCTTACATTTCTTCATCTGAAAATTGAAGATAATATGATTGCCTTCCTAGAAGGAGTCTGATGGAAATAAACTAACATTTGTGATGTTCTCCAATAATATATCAAGGAATACTAGAAAAATTCCCCAACAAATTAATAATTCTTTTTGCAGAGCATGTTAGAATGGACCATGTTAAAGTAAAGTACATGCTCACACATTGAACACAAAGAGAAAGCCATATTTTATTTATCTGTTCACAGAATGAATGTTGCCATCCATCTTTTACATTAAAATGGGCAAAAGTCTTACAGAAGATTTTGGATTAAGAACATCATAGTGCAGACACATGGAAGGCTATCCCTTAATTATGGCATTCTGTAAGTTTTTTGAATGTGTATTAAGATACAGCTGAAGTTGCTGTGACTGTGTTTTTTTTAATATATTCTGCCCACTTGTCTTTACAGCCTCTGCCCATTTAGTTTGTGTATGTTCTGTGTTGCAGCTCCTCTGCAAACTCTGTAAACTGATGATTCAAGAGTAAATCAGTACATATCGATGTATATAGACTGTGAAATTGTGCCTTAAAATGACTCAAGGCAAACCTAGATAAAAAAAAAAAAAAAAAAATCTTACACTAAATATGTTTTCTTTGCCCAGATAATTGATGATCAGAGATACTTTAAGTCTATGTCAGGCGCACAAATCACTGCAGAGATGTCTCTCAACTGTGAAATTGGTCAGCCCATCCAAGGTCTACACTGTTTAAGTATTAAGTATTAAATATATATTCACCTGTGTGTAAAATCTGAATAATGGCATTGTATCTTCCTGCTACTTTTCAAGGTTTTTCCAAAGACTGACTAACTCCCATTTAGGACTTGGTAATGCAGATAAAACAACAGGATTAATTTTTTTGGTGTGCATGCTTTAGTTTTAGTATATGTCACAACGAAAGCTTTTCTGTGCTGTATTTGTATGGTCTTTGTTTGAATGTTGTTAGCATTAGCTGTTGTTCAATTTTTGCTAGTATTAGATTCATGCTGCAGCACTGCTGTAAAGCTGTGGTGGTGCAAAGGCACAGCACTGATCTGTGTGTATAGGTAGGGACACGCTTCCTCTGTGGTTGCTTTTTTGGTCTGTGGGGTTTTTTATGAGTGCTTTTCTGTTGTGATTTTTTTTTCTATTTTGGGGTAGGCTTTTTTGGTGGGTGCTTTTTTTTTATTAGTTTTGCTTTGCTTTTGTGTGCATGTGTGCTAGTGCTTTAGGATTAGTCAATCTATTGTCTGCTGCAAAAGTACTTGTTTGTCCTTGGGGAGATGAGAGGAATTTTCAGAAGGGTATTGTACAGACTCTGAATACTAGTGATTTGTGCCAGTATCTTCTCTTCGAAGGAGGTGGCTGCCAGCCTTGATTGAAGTGAAAAGTGATTTCTAGCATATGACTCAATGATTTGATAGCATCTCTAAACCTGGATGGGTCAGGGGGAGAAGTCTGTGTGAAGGTTAAAACTTTGGCATGAATCCAGGTTAAAGTCTTCAGCAGATACCCTTAAATGAGCACTTAATGCACTCATCAGTTGCTACTCTAATAACACTGCTTTACCTCTGGGCAAAGTTCAGGTTTACTCTTTTTTAAAAACATTTTGAATTGTTTAGTGGTTTATGATTTAACCACTCCTTATTGCTGATGGAAAGGCTCAAGTATACCATATTACTAGACTTTTGTTTTGAGATGCTTCCATATAAACTTCAAAATGATGTGTAAGCTAGATGGGTAGAATTGGAAACTTAAGTAATTTTTACCCTAATTATGTTAAAGGTGCTTTCCCAACAGGTACACTAACCAGGCATATCACTGTAATATAGGGGTTTGCGTCCGTTTGATTCTAAATTATAGCTGTATTATATTATAACACTGGTAGAAATCTATTCTAGATTCAGCTCATCTAGATAACACTAATATAAATTTTCCTCCCTTCTCTTCCTTTCCTGAGGTTTCATAGCAGTCTTGGTGACAGCATCTGGCTACACATTTAAATAGCAATCATTAGTTTGAAGTGTAAGAAACTCCTGGAAACTGTAAATTTTAAGTTATTATAGTAGAGATGCATATCTAAAACTCTGGAATTGAGTCAGCAGCAGCCAGTCAGTTAATGTGGTTTTTTTTTTAGTGTAACTTTCTCAAATGATTTCTATTCTGGTCTAACTTTAGTGAAATTATTTGAAATCAGAATGCCTAGGTTTGGTGTTTCATTTCAGTATATTAAATTTTTTATTTTTTTTTTTTAAGCTCTGCATTTGAGTTTCAGATCCCATCAGAAGATAAACTTGATTAGATTTCTGGACTTTTGGCTTGAGGAGTCTTTTGTTGCAGAATGCTGCCTTTTTGTTAAGTAATTTTTCTTTCTCAATCGACAGAAATCATTTGTGCTGGTGGGGTGGGGGAGTAAAAGATCTATCTAATCTTTATACTATTTTGTTGTTGTTTTTAGTTCAGAGCAAAGTGATTTTAGATGATGTGATACCCAGAGCCCTGGATCCTTGCAGTGACTGCTTTCCGGTGACTTGGCTCTCAGGGTATTCTGTAACAGCAAGGTGACACTGCCATGAGGAAATTTGTCAGATTTGGCAATAATTAGCGTCACTAGAGGCTTAGCAGAAAGCTCAAGGTCAAACTGTTTCCTTGAACTGATTTCTTTTTTCCTCTCCTAGGGAAGTGATCCTTGCAAAGAGGGGTTGAGGCATTCCTAGGATTAAATGGAGAAGGATAGATTTTTGTGCTTTTCTAGATAATTAGAGGCCTTTAGTCTCTGAAGTTCTCATCCTACAGCTTTCATGAACATTGATTTTCACTGGGAAAAAAATGTAGAGGGGAGTGAAAGAAAGCAGAGGAAACTGCAATACACTTCGTTTATGAGAACTTGAGCTAAAATCTCAAACATATCCAAGGAGAAAATGTGCTCAGTGGACTTGGTATTTTCTAAGTGTTTGTTTTCCTCAGAAGACCAGCCTGCTACTGGGTTGTTTTAACAATGTCCAGTCAGCAGAGTCCCGGCCATGAAACAGCAATGACCTTGCCAGTGCAGGGATATTTCTTTAGCAGTGTTTGAGCACTGTTCAGATCCTTCCCTCTCTGTGATCGTGCTCAGGTTAGTGATTTTGTTTTATTTTTTTCTTTCAGGAGCTTAATGCTGTATTTTTAAAAGGAAAGATGTAAGTGAAGAAAGTAGATAGAGGGAATATATTTTGGACGCCTCATTTCAAAATATTACTTTAAATGCAAAGACTGAAATTAAACATTTTAATCTTTTCTTAGACTCAAGATTTCCTCACTCTTCTATGCCAGAATAATAGCGGAGCTGTTCCCACTGTAGCTGTCTGCATGATGTGTAAAGTAATTATGTTGGTCTGGAAAATTATTTATTCAAATATAATTAAAATACATTTAGGATTAAAGAACTGAGTAATACTTGTTATTCTAGGATATTGACTACCTTCTTAAAAACTTTCTGGAGGCATCTTGGTAAAGAGTCGGGGGAATTTCTGCCTTGCTGATGAGCTCTCATAAATGCTCTGTTTAGTATATATGGCAAGATTTTTTTTTTTTTAAGTGCTGATGAAAAATAATTAGCTATTGATATTGCCAATTCTTTTTTTCCAAAGAGAAATCAGAGTGGCTCAGTATTACATGTGGACTTGCAGTTCTGGGCTCCCATGTTCAAACATGATGTTCTTCATGTGTGGATTACTTAAACACTTTCAAAGCTTAGTGTATAGAAAACCCACAGCGTTTACTCTCAGGAGATTTGTGGGGCCAGTGGTCAGGGAGCTGTGGGTGGGGAACAGGCTCAGACCCAGTGAGGGGAGCACTGGTCAGATTCAGCCAAAGGTGGATGGGCAAGGCTGTGGGGACAGGGGTGCCTGGCTTGGTGGGGCAGGATCTGCAAACTGACATCTTAATTTCTGCCAGTGCTAACTGCAATGTAACATCATGGGCAGTGTTAACTCTGACAAACCCAGAGCCATTAGCCAACACTTGGCAATGGTGCACCACAAAAGCTTAAGATGAGTTTTAGGAACTGACGCCAGCTCTGTACAACATTATTTTATCTCTTATGGAAATTACTGACAGTAAATGTGCCCAGTGGCTTACAAATGTGCACAGTCTTGTAGCTGTCTCTTTTCTCTGAAGCAGTTAGAGGCTCATCATGTTGTACAGTAATGTCACAGAGAAGAGCAGGCTTTAGAGGACCTCAGGGAACCACCCAAATGAGGGCTGTAGTCCCTTCGGTAGCTCTGACAAGGACTGTGCTGTATATGGACTGAAGATTTCGGGTTTGCTGCTCAAATAACAGAGTACGCAGTTGGGTTCCAGCTGTGCTGAGTTGGATAGAAGAGGTTTATGTGCTCTTGCTCTCTCAGAAGGGTTGATTCCTAAGTCTATCCACTTCAATTTATATCACAGGTTGAAGAATGTGTTACAGTGCCTTTTCAGGTTTGAATGTTTATTTTAGAAGGTTTATTGCAACTTTCGATAATTTTTGCCAGCTCCTTAAAGTGTGTGTTTGTCTAAATAGCATAATTTTAGTCTGTACATCCCTGATTTCTTAACACACAGACAATGGGGAAGAAAAACCTCTTAATTAGCCATTTTTGATTGCTACCTGTTCCTATTATGAACTTCATAGTGTCTTCTGAAACCAAAAATGTGGAATTATTGGAAATGTTCTGTATTGTCTTATTGAGGTCTGTGATTCAGCTCAAAGTCTCAGAGCTTGCTTTAAGAAAACCCCATGGTTACTCTCTTCCTCTGCTGTGGTTGAGTAGAATGGTATCTTGTCCCCTTGTTGTTGCACAGAACAGGATATCAGACATGGTCTCTGCTTCTTCCTGATCAACACGAAAATACCAGTATAAGGATAAGGAAAGAGCTGACTGGCCTTGCTGGACTACAAGGCAAAAACTGGCTAGAAGAATTTGAACTCAGATGAAAATCTGTGCTCTGAAGAGTAGTGGCATCCCAATGCATTTGATGGAATCTGCTTTCTGTCTCTCAGATTGTCTAACAAAGACCACAGTCAGTAAATTACATTATGGTGCAAAATACTACAAGAGCAGTGAAAATAAAATAATAATTTATGTAGTCCAATAGTTCTAATGTAATAACATTAACAGCTGCTTTAAAAAGATACAAAAATTGACTTTTCCAGTTCTAAGTATATTCCAAATATACTTTGTCACTAGTTTGAATTGCAAACAGAATAATTTTTTTACTGTTATTTTATTATTGAAATCCATCTCATCACTGGAGAGATCTGCATCTTTATTCATTGTTCTCGAAATTATTCTAAATATAACTCTGCAGTGTCTCCTCTTTATTCCTTTATTCCATCTCAGTCCACTGTATCACAGCCGCAGGCTATGTGTGTGATGGTAAAGTTTGGCTGCTGATTTATTGTTCATTGCTGCCTTTCTGGCACACTGAAGTCATGGGCATGTTTTCCTTTTGAATCCCACTGGGAACAGAACTCAAGAACTGCATTGTTTGCCTAAAATATCCTAATTACAGAATAGTCATTGATCAGAAGTTTGGCTGTGTTCAGTCCTTTCATGTTGGTAGCTCTAACAGGGTCTGTCCTGCTGGCTGTGAATTGCTTTGGCCTTGTGTTTGTTCAGCGATCATCCAGTAATTTCCCTGTCCACAAAACAAATCATGTGAGATTATAAAAAGCCAAGATCCTTTCCAATCCAAACTATTCTATGATTCTGTGAAGAGATTAGATGAGGGCATAGGAGGAAGTAATATTCACCTGCTTAGTCTGCTTTTTGTTCAAGGGCTTTTTTTCCCCTGCAGAATCCCTTTCAGCCCTCAGGACAGTAATGTTTTATCTCAGTGAGACCATGATCTGCTTTATTGCTTTGAGCAGACCTATGCAGAAGCTGCATAACAAGGCCAGCATGGGAGCTGTGGGCAGTATTTTTTCCAGAGGAGTGTGTATCATGAGCAAGCTGACTGACAGTCTTTGATTCTGATATTAGGATGAGTGTTTCCAGAATGGGAGTGGATGAATCTTATTTTGTGCACACAACTCTCTTCTGGATTTTATCACTGTGGTTTGTCAGCCTCACTGTTGTAATACATGGCAGCTCTTGAGAAAGAGAGAAGTTATTTGTTCTAAGCTTGAGAAATGCAATTTGTTATTCTAATTTTCTTTTTATGAGTTAGTGGATAAAATTGCATGACTCTTCTTACCTATTTTTGTTTTGGCTCTGGAAACGTGGCATGTACAAGATGGCTTTAAAAATTTAACCTGTTGAAATAATTGTGCTAGGTTGTAGTGTGCTGTTCCTGTCCTTCACCTTACAGAAGGTACAGAGGAACACATTGACAAGGCATTTATGGTGCTCCAGGAAGCTTGATAGAAGTATTCTGTGCATTGACTCCACATATTAGCTGGTGGCAGACTTAGTTTTGGGTTTGAATTTTTTTAAGTTGCTTTTCATAGTGCATATTTGCTAAGAGATAGCATTCTTATCACAGGATGTTGTCTGTATTAATTTACAAGGGTTAAAAGGGATATGAGCTGTGTGTCAGGAATTCCCTCAGCTGCAAACAGTTTTGAAATACAGAATATGCTAGACAAGTACAGTGTTACGTTTCTTTCACATCGTTTTTTCTATATCCAGTTTTGGTGCCTATTGGAGTCAAGAACTCAGGCAAGGCGGATCTTTGTAAGAGTATCTTTGCTGAGCCAGAGTCCTTTTTATGTTACGTTTTTATGATATTCAGGGTGGAGGAATACAATGGGCAAAATATCTCAATTGTGAACATGTTAACAAAATTTTCTATAAAATCATCTCACAGTGAAGCAGGCATTCTTTTCTATGATATTTGAATTCATAAAAGATGAATAGAATAGCTTTTGTGGAAGATTACAGAGTGTTCAAGTAATATAAAAGCAGGGGAACTTTTGGCCTCAGAGCCATTGGGGAGGTAATTACTATAATTGAACTGCACTGTTTCCTTTCATCACAGCTTGATGCATATATGGTATATTTTGCTTAATATGTGTATAAAACCTGTAATCTTAAGTAACCCATGCTGTTCTTTGGTGCATGAAGGTTTACAGTCTGTTTAAAAGGGACAATCTGACACACTTCATGGTTGGAGAGATGCAGCATGAATAGTAACAGCAAAGAGAAAGATGGGTCAGCACCACCAATCACTACCACTAGGAAGTGTTGATGAAGGCTCTCTGTTCTTTAGAAAAACCTGATGGATTGGCTCCAAAAGCTTCTCTTTTAACGCTTTGGCTGATAATTTAGATTTGTCATCCAAGTCTAGCTCTTGCTTTTTACCAGGTCTTTCTCACTTGATGCTGACAGCACTGGGTTCAAATGGAGGAGAGAGCCATAAGAAAAAGCAAACATACCTACTTCAGTCATTCTTACTTGTGTTGCTGAGTGACTTTTCATAGCACACAAAATTGCTTTGGGCAGCAGCAATAGCATATGATATTATAGCTGTTGGCCCAGGTGTGAAAGGTTCCCTGCTTCCTCTCACTACAGAGATTACTGCCAGCAGGCAGTGAAGAGACATGAAGAGCTGTCCTGGTAGTCATTCATCTGCCTGAAGATCTTGACTTTCTGTATTCAAGCTGGAGCATGCAGTCATAGAGTTTAGGGCTGCCTTCCTTCTCCATGCCAGCCTTCCCGGGAGATCTGTCTAGGTATCCAGTCCTTCATGGGCAAGGCTCATCAGAGGTTTTGAGTCTTGATTGTAGACAATTTCCT
This sequence comes from Xenops minutus, assembly GCA_035221455.1. NCBI lineage: Eukaryota > Metazoa > Chordata > Aves > Passeriformes > Furnariidae > Xenops > Xenops minutus. The sequence goes on from JAWWEE010000040.1 coordinate 10,261,378, forward strand.
GACTCTCAAGTGCATCAAACATTGTTCAGAGGAAAATTAATTTTTATTTTTTGGAAAGTTGAGATATCAGTAGACACATAGAAATGTCTGAATTCAGTTTTGGTCATTTTCCCACAAGAGAATCATAGGGACAGATTCCCCAAAGCATATAAAGAGGTCATGTGGTCTAAAAGATAATCTCTTGGCACCATTTTTTTCTGATTTTTTGCAACTCAGTAAGGAGGACTAATCTTTTGGCCATCAGTTCCCCTTCTGCCATCCCAATGAATGGTACAGACTAAAGAAGAAAGAAAAAGGCACAGATCTAAGCTGATTTTCTAAGAGGAATGTACTCAAAGTTGGGTTTTGGGGTTTGTTTGGGGTTTTTGGGGGGCTTTTTGTTTTTGTTTTTTGTTGTTTTTTTTCTCTTCTTCAGGGAGAAAAGCTACCTATGTGAACTGGGAGATTAAGTGGAAACATTTGTGTATAAGTAGTTATTCCTCTGGGTGGAATTTTAAATATTGTAAATGTATACTTAAGAAGGCTATTATTATAGCTGCCCCAGAAAAGTGATAGCCACTTCTGTGTTTCATGTTTCTTGGGAAGCTAGAGTTTAAAGAAAAAGACTTTCTTGCCACTCATGAAAATCCAAAAGAGTATCTGGCCGTTTCCACCAAGTACCATACCACGGTGAGTTTCTGTCTCCTTATGTCTGTATCAGTAGCACAGCTGCCACTGCTGCAGACTACTATTTTTATTCCTGCTCCCCTCTTCCCATGACTAAAGGGAGAAGACACGATACAGAAGAAGTGACCCTCTTGCTTCCAACACGTTTACAAGCCTACTGTTCTGTCTGCTCCATCTCCCAGAGACACAGTCTTCTCTGTGTTGTGTGAGGCTATGAAATTTATCATTTGTAGTAACTGTACACATAATAAACATGACTGTCTGTTTTTAACTTGGAGATGTTTGTCCTTTTTCATGTTAACCCTTTCCAGACTGCAAATCAAAGATGTAACTTCAGCTTCCATGTCTGTATGTTGAAAAAACTTCAATCCCAAACTTTTGGCATTTAATAACAATGAAGATAAAAGCCCGAAAGGTCATGTCATACTGTGCCCTCGCTTTCACAAGTGATCTAACACTGGTGCTCAGTGTATGATTTCTGCTCTTTTTAAATAAAAAACCAAACCACTTCAATAGGAGTGAGATACAGCTGTGTTGGTGTGTTGTGCTTAGTCCTCTGCAACCCCTCTTCCATTGTAGAGGTTTCTCTGTGAAATGGATACTTAGGCACTGAAATTAGATGCTTTGGCAAATCCCACCTTTCAGTGTCAGAGGAGAAAATTGTTCAGAAAGCTTGAGACTAATCAGAATCCATCCTAGGTGGTTTTTTTTTCCTTTCTATCAGAACCCCCAGAAGGGAATATGACTGGCAAGTCTGAGGCAGTCCCCAAAGCAAAATAAGAGGGAGTATCACTTTGCAAGTAGTTTCTGAAATAACTCCAGATTTTAGACCAAGCTCTGTGGCTCCTAACCCACCCTTCCTGGAGCTGATCCTTGCAAATAAGCCTGGAACTTTCAGTGTGGTTTCAGACAAAGGAAGGGAAATAGGCATTGTCCAGAGGGGGAAACCTGAGCCATACAAAAATCTTGCTTCAAAGTTGCCATTGGAGGTCAAGGATGTTGGATCATGTGTAGGATCTTCAAGCACCTTTCAATAAAGCCATGAAATCAAACTTGGATTTCATCTACAAAAATCTCTAAAAGCGGTGCTCTTGATAGATCCCTTCTCCCTGTCTGCATCTCCTGCAGTGCACACGCAATTTTATTCATTTAGGGCATTAGCTTTTCTTTGCTTAGTATAAATACACTTTAATTTGATCTTAAAAATATTTCCAAATAGTGAAAAGCCTCCTAAGTAACAGAAATAGTAAAATCAGAAAAAGTGAAGATGGAAAAGTGTTTTGCTGATCATCATTCCCTCCAGAGACAGAAAAAAATCTTTGTTCTCTTTTATGCAATATCATGATTTGTGATAAAAAACAGGTATGTTGTAGTAAGGAATCCTGGATGGAATATGCAGCCTCATTTAATAGTAGCTGATCTTGGAAGTATGTTAGATGATCTTGAAAGGACAGTCATTAAAGACACGTCTGTGTCAGAAACAAAACTATAACTATTAGGGAAATCATCTGGGAATTGTGATTTCATCTGTAAGTGTGCTTCAGTGACTTGGCGTTCATGTTAATCTTCTCCAGTAGTTTCTCCATACTGCATCATATCACCCTACTGGCAGAAGTCAAGTTCCTAAATTTCAGTAATTTATAAGAAATTCACCTGTTTAAGCTGATAAATGGTCCTTAACTGTGTGTTATGAGGAATAGTGGAAAGAATTTGGGGACTGTATATCTGATAGAGAAGGTGAAATATTCCCTGAATCTCAAATGAATAACTGCTTTGTTCCTGCTAGGATAGCCAGTGTGCCTGGAAGACTTTGTGTGGAGAAATTGGAAGATATATAATAGCACCTTGCTGCTGAAAAAATCAGCATCTTTTGTGGACTAGGTAGCAGTACTAAGGAGAAAACTTGCCCCAAGGCTTACAGGGTCAATAGCATGGAGAAAAATCTCTCCCTACAATGTCCTCATGCATTGTAAGTCAACTTGATGTTTTTGTTGGGGGTTTTCTTTGTACTTGGTACCAGTAATAAAACACCTTGTGGTCTCTTCAAGTGTCAGAACTCATCTGGACGGGTGATAAATGGTGTCTCGCAGATTGGAAAGGTTGCTGCTATATATCTTCACACAGCTCTCCAGAGCCAGATAAAATACGGCAAGGAAGCAGCAGAAGCAATATTCATGCCTTTCTGCCAAGAAGGCTCTAGCTTGCAGTGCTGATTAGCATAAGAGCAGGATTTTAAACATATTTCTTTCTTCATTAGGATGTTTCAAGCTATGAAGTCCAGCTCTCTGTTTACAGCAACCTGCATGAGATGGTGGTCACTTTCTTGAACTTTATAGCAAAACTAGCAAACTTGGCTTATTCTTCTGTTGAAGCCAAAGCATTACTGTGAATTTAATGTACCTAGTATGTTAGTATTCACATGTCTTGGTTCTATTACTGCCTTAGATGCATTTTTTTCTCATAGTCATTAAAATGATCACTTTAAATTGGCCTATGTTTAGCCTATTAAGGGAAGCAAATTTGCCTAAAAGGTTAGTACATCCCAATGGAAACCCTTCCGGCAGTGTTACCTATGTGGATATATAGATGACGCATACGGTCTCTTTGTTCCTAAAGTAAAACACTGATTATTATGCTCATTTGTTGAGTTGGAAGCCTTCTTGGATGAAACCCAGAATGACACTTGTGTTTTGGAAAAGCGCTCCTAATAGCCATAACCACAACTTTCCTCAATAAATGTGATAAATATTTTTTTTTTCCTTTCAAGCATTAACATTAAGAACATTAGTGTTGTTACAAATGAAGGTGGGAAAATTATGTGTTCTGTAATAAGATCTGCTTGTTAAAATGCCATGGTGTACTGAAAACATTCATATGGGCATTAGTTACTCAAAATGGTCACTTGGTGGCAGATTTGAGCAGGTGTCTTTTTCAGATGCCAGATGTAAATAAGAACATGCAATTCTTAATTCTGAGCTGTACATATTTAAAGAGTAATTACTTTTTGTACACTGGAGTTGATGATGCAGCAAAAATCTTCTTATCATAATTCTCATAGAATCATAGAATTATTACAGTAAAGAAATAGGCAAATTCTGTTTAATTGAAGTTTTTCTGCCCTGTCTTCTCCTTTCCTCCCTCTCCCTTTCTCCAGCAAAATATGTTTCCTTGGTCAAAACAGAGCATATTTTTCAGGTTGATAAATGTAATTTTCTATCAGAAGTTTTCATTACATTAAATTGGAGACCTGGTGTGGCTGTGATCTGTGGTAAGAGACACTAAGGAAAACCAGCAGGTAGGCATAACTCCTCTGTAATTGAGGGAAGCAGAGTGAAGTAATGGCTGTAAAAGTTGTACTAGCAGATTAATTTCCAGAGATGCATGATATTAGCAGAAGAATATGACAATTATTGTTATGATGGAAAGCTACCATACATTTTAATGGATCTGCACATATTATTAAAGGGCATAAAAAGAAAAGCAAATTGTAAAAATATATGTAGTTTAAAGCTGTGGTAGGGCAGGTGCTTTAGTCTGTTATTTTGTGAAGCTTTGACTGCTGACAAGACTTCTAAGCAGAAAGTGTGTAGTACTGTGGATTTGCCAATGCTATTTGCATGAGAAAAAAGCCCATGTGTTTTCCTCAGGGAAAAAAACCTTCAGAGGTTTTCTGATAATTTGGCACTTTTTTGGTGCTAAAATGTTAATGAGCATTAGTAGCTCGTTTCCATTCATCTCCCCTGGGGAAATGACACTTTCGCAGTCCTATAATCTCTGAATGCAGGTAGTGGGATATAGGTAATAACTTCAAAATTCTTTGTCCAACTTAAGTCAGGTTTGACAGAAAGATGAAATTCCAGTGATTATGATTCTGCAGGGTTTGGAAAAGGGAGGGTCAAATACAGCTCATTTTGAGCACAGGTATTTTAGACATTGGAGAATTCACGTGGCAAAGAGCTGTTGGAAATGGCCCATGCTGGATTGATGTATTTACCAATACTTTTCTTATTGTGATGCTTGTAAATAAAAGGTTATCACATGTAGATCAGAACAACCTCCTCAACTTCTGTTTTGTTGCTGTGTCTGATCTAGTGCTAGGAAGATTCACACTTGCACAGGGAGCCAGTAATAGATCTGTAAGCAGCATCATGTTCTGCTTAGTTTCTTTCAGAACCTAAGTTTTTTTCTAATATTGCTTCTAATGTTTGTAAATATCACTCCTATTGTTTGTAGATTTTTTGAGGAAAGAAATAAAAGCTCATTTTTCAAAATGCTTATTTGACTTAAGGCTCATGTGATAAATTCAAATGAAGAGACACCTTTTACCTCTCTACTGTCCCTAGAAGTTCTTCAAAATCTTTGTTCACAGCATCTTGCGAGTCTTGTTCCAGCCTGAGAGCAGGCTCATTCCACAGCATCCACTGCCACATTTTCTATGCCTCTCTATTTTTTGCAGTAGGGAAGACAGGGAAATTCCAGACAAATCCCACCTCAGGAACATTCCTGGATTTCACAGCTTTGACAGTCTATGAGTTAGGGTTAGGGTTGAGCTGAAAGATGGTCTCCCTATCAGTATTTGTCTCAATTCAAATGTCTTTGATAGAGGTTTACAAATGTATGAAGCCATTTCTTTTTCTTCTTCCAGCTACTGCCATATTCACATCTATACCTCCCTTAATTGCATTGGATGCAGAAATATCTCTTAATAGAATGAGCACCACATTTTTCAGTGTCACTGTAGTCACATCCATCAGGAACTTTATCCATCATCTAATTGTATTAACCTTGAGTGATTTCACTAGTTCAGCAGAACACAAAAAGAAAAAAGCCTTTTCCAGTTCTATGTCTGTACTTTAAATGCTCAAATATATAGGCAAATAAGCACAGAGCCAGCCTGTCATACAGGAAAACAGTCATTAGACTGTTGCCCTATTACAGTGGGCAACAAAAAATAATCATGTTTTTCTGTGACTTCTGTTGACCTCAGCCTGGAACATATTTTCAGAATCCATCTCAATACTCATGCTAATCATATTATACACTAAACAAGGAAACTTTTACAGGATGTATTTCCTTGGTAAAATCTGAAGCTGGGTAAGTCCATGCAAAAAGCAGCAGTCTCCACTAGTCTCTTTCTCTTTGAGCTCCAGCATCATCCGGCCACTTTAAATTTACAAGAAATTTAGAAGAAAAGGTCAGGAAAGCTGCTGGACATAAGATGACTCAGTGACTCTTCCTTGCATAACAAAGAGAAATGTGTTATTTTGGGCACAGAATTGGAGGAAAAAAATTAACATTTCATACAGATTTTTTGGGGGGGAGGGACTGGTGGTGGTGGTATAATTATTATGATCCCAGATTTATGTTTCCTTATGACATAGGTCATCTTAGTCTGGTTTTGAAACTAAATAATCTTTGAAAAGAAATCTACTTCTTTGTGACATGTCCTACCTTCAGATTTTGCTGAACACTTTGTATTTTTTGAAGAGCCTGTTTTAAAAAAAAAAAACAAAAAAAAACCCAGACAAACCATTAACAGGACTTAGAGCCTTAGAAGCTCTATTTTAAAGACTTCAGTTCTTAATTTTATCCTGCTTTGATGTAATTATGTCTGGAAAAATGTTACATACTAAGTCCCTAGCTTCAGCGAGCATGAGCAACAGCTTCCACTGTTCCAATTACAGCAAACAGGCCTAATTCAGTGGCAGCCTGAAAATCCATCAAGAATGGTGCAAGATGTGGTTTTCACACAACTCTGTAGCATACAGAAAGTAGCAAAGGAAAAATTCCCTTCACATACACATAGGTCACTGCTCAGGGCCATTTAACTCCTGGGCTTGTGGCAGCAAAATGCTTTGCTGTCTACCATGCTATAGTTTCTGCTTCTTGTTAAATACAACAAACAAGGACAAGAGTTAAAATTCAGGTCTGTTGTAAGTGCTTTTAAGTAATCTGTGATAGTAGTTGTCTGTGTTTATTTTAGACATTATAAATGCTTCTGGTAAGGCTTTTTGCAACACACCTGTCTATATCTTCTACCTTTGTCTTTGCTGGAAAAGGTGGGGTTTATGCAAAATGTTTTTCATTTCTTACTTGCACTTAGTGTTAATAAAATAGAAACTGGTATTTGCCATTTAAATAAAAGCATTGAACTGAATAAATAATTGAATTAAAAATGGAGAGTTATCTAGGCATCAAATTTGTTTAGTAACTTGTCTTCAGAGTGCCACTGTGTATGTATTTCTTTTCTGCATGATAGTTGATTAATCTGTTTCGACAGCTACTTAATTTTGCTAGCTAAGATACAGGGCTGAGCATCTATTAGCAAGTATTTCTCGTGAGGCACTTGCCTGAGGCTAGTTTGTTATTTAAATGAAGAGTTATAAAGCACAGCAGCTAAGTGTACCTGGGTGTGTTTGAAATATTATGCCTGTGTCTGTTACTAATCAGAGAATGGCATAGTAATGAGACTGAAAATCAGTGTATGAAAATCAGTGATAATATGGGATTCCTCTCCTCTGTTTCCTTTTGAAGAGGAACTAATTACAATTTACTTGTTTCTCCTTTTACTTTTATTGAATGTCTTCTTTTTTATTAGGATGCTATATTTTAGCTATTCCCATGTCCATTAAAAATGTCAACTATTTGCAATGTGCTATGATTTTAAAAGTGGCCCCATTTGTGTTATTCTGGCTGATTAGAGATGGACTGTTGAGTAATCCTGGTTGAGCACTTGAAAGAAACAGGAACCAGCAGCTTCCTCTCTCCACAGCTTTATCCTGAGCAGGGAAATTAAATGAAATGGCCAAAATAATGCTGGATTGTGCAAATATAACAGGAGCGAGGGGAGCAGCAGCTGAGGGCAGCGCTGCAGCACACTCAGTCCAGCTCTCAGCTGCCTCTTGCACCCAGCCAGGGCCACCCAAACTTCTCTCAGGAACTGTCTGTGCACATACAGCTAGGGCTGTTTAAATGGCAGGAGCTGCCCCATCTGCCAGGGAGAGATTAAATTACTTTGTATTCTCTTGATGTTCTAGCCTGCTGCTGTTGAAGGCAGTTTTAATTTTTCTTTTTATTATTATTATTTTTATTTTTTTTTCGGTGTTCAAACGAAGCTAGAAATGTGTTGATCCTGTTCTGGGGGATAAAAACCACAACCAAACCAAACCAGCCAACCATACAAACAAAAAAATGAGAAAACCAAACCAAAACTCCAAAAAGGAACAAAGTTTTTTGCTTGTCATCTGTATTAAATTCTCAGATAGCTGCAATGACTGCAAGACAAGAAAAGATCTAGTGTGTTAAGGGACAAGGTTTGAACAGCTGAGTAAGGGGGAAAATGCCTCGAAATTCTTTGTTTATGAGGGATTAATGACCAAAATGTTTAGAGAAATAAACTATTCTTTGAAGAAGAATGGATTGTATTTGAGTCTAGATAAAAATAAAAATGTGTGCGGCAGAAAGATTAAATGGGTGAGGGGAAAAAACCTTCTGATCGTAACTTACCTGCTAGAATTAAAAAAAAGTCCTTGGTTGCTGACATCTAAGCTTATGTTTAGACCTCTTTCCCCCCCTCCCCCCCTTTTTATTTTCTAACAGGTGACAGTTAAAAAGCCATCTTATTTCCTACTGAAACATTTTGTTTCCTTTCAATTTGCTTTCTGGAGTCTTAAAATGACTATTCCTAGTCCTGTCCTTGTGGCACTTAAATAAAATTGAACAAAATATGTATATTGTCTGAACTGAAGCTACAAGAAAAGACAGCCATAAGGAGGAGCATGTTTGGGTAAAATTTTTTGAGCTATGCTATTGTTTTGCATTGAATAACCAAATGCAAGTATTGCATTGAAAGAAAACTGCTAAAGTGAGCCACAGAGACGAGAATAACTGAAAAAAAAATAAATAAAGGGCACATGGTGTAAAAAGCAGGAGAGCATCTAAAAGGTGGATTATCATGGGATGTGTGTGACACCAATGATGGAAAAATACAGAATGGAGCAGTATGTGCAGGAGAAGACAGGAAAAGTAAAAGTAATAAACATTAAGGGAGCAAGAGAAAAACTGGAATAAAAGATTAACAGAGAGATGAATCAAGAAACAGTATTAGATTTGAAATAAGATGAAATTGAGCTTTAAGAGGCTAAATGGGGAATTAAAGCAATAAAGAAATAAAATCCAGACACGGGGTAAACTGCTGTCTTTGGCAGATGATTCTTAAGAAACTTCGAACATTGAATGTAAGGGTTTTTTTCAAATATGGTGCTAATCTGGTGGCATTAGTATCATTTAACCTTGTAAAAATTGTTGCTTTCAGGGAACACCACAAAAGTAATTTCCTGGACTACGCCAGCAATTTTGAGTTTTAATAAATAAAAGGCTACAAGCAATTAATGGAACTGCTCTGTTAAGTACTTGCTGGTAAAAATCCCTCTTGAAATGCTGTTTCTAGGATTATGCCCCCTGTAGTTTTTAAATATCCCAGAACTGGTAGAGTTCCCACTACTCCCCACAAGCAATTATTTCACAATTTAAGAAAGCTGTGAAGATATCTTCTGAGCTCAGCTGCGGTCTTTGTCTTTTACTCAGTTAATTGCACATCCATGGACTAATGAGAAGCAACTCCTTCAGTATTAGCTTTGTCCCTTGCAAAACTGTTTCCAAGTCCCTTCATGAGCTGTTCTTTAGCTGAATTGTGTATGTATTAGAAACTACTTTTCTAGCTCTTTCTTTCATTTCCCATATCATATTGTGGCTCTCCTGTGGTTCTTTTCTGTACTCTGCAGTTTTTCCTTCTTTTCCCTACGCTATGCAAAATCGAGAGTCTTGATTTTATGTGGGTGCCATGGGGTGGTACAGTTGCTGTTTTATCTTTATCTGTGTTGTTTCTAGCTTGTAATATTTAATGAGAAGGTCAAAATTAAGCACAAATAATCAAGGTGTGAACAGATCTGTTTTTGTTTTGTTGGGTCTTTTGCATTTGTTTGGGGGGGGTGGGTTTTTTTGGGTTTGGTTTGTTTTTTGATTTTGTTTTGTGAAGTTTTGGTTAGTTCTTTTTCTCAGTCTCTGGCACAATGGAAGCATATCCCCACCACCGCTATCTACTCCCTCTCCCAAACCCTTCCCGAACAACAGTCCCCAGATTTGTTGCCATAGTCCTCCAGTGCTTGCAGCCAAGGATGAGCTGGTAGGCTCTCACAGCAAGCCCTGTGCTGCTCCACTGCTTCCTCTAGCATGGATGTGAGCAATGGTTGCAGCCTGACAGTGGTTGCTTTAAAGATGTGCACATGGAACACGCTTGGGCAGTGCCACCAAGCCCCAGAGCTGGCTGCACCCCTGTGCTGGGACACCTCAGAGGGAGACAGGACCAGGGGCCCAGAGCCTGGTCCCCAGCATTGGCAGCTTCTCAGCCCTCTGCTTCCAGGCTGGAGCACATGGTCAGGGAGGGCCCAAGGAAGCAGAAATGGAGCAGAAACTTGATGTCTAAATCAAGAGCTTAATTAGGTAAATGAGTATTTTAACTTTTTTTTTTCAATGGACTGCAACCTATGCAGTTAAAGGTCTGCGATCCCTTCCATGCACCAAGCTGGATGTAGTTTACTGTTACCATTTAATTACAGGCAAGTCCAGCATGTGCTTCCATGGAAAATAAGTGGGCAGGTAGTTGACAATATTCAGCGTAAATAAACGGGGATTGTTGGACTCCTCATTTGTGGACAGCTATTAAATATTCCAACAAGACAGCAGTACAGTAGTAGTAAACCTGAGTTACTGCAGGCTTGCAATTAATTTGCTTGCTAAGGTTTTTGAATTTTGCCAAGAGTCCTTCACTGGACAGTGTTACGTGGTTTTTCATGGGGATTTTTTATTTGATTTGTATGATCATGCAAGCTTCCTCTAATTCCAGGTCCAGATCTTCTGTATTCCAGTTTCAGAAATGGCCCTGATTCTTTCAGAGCAAGTTCTGCTCCAGTCTTGCCATCATCTAAATTACCATATCTGTTGAATTCAGAACACAAGCAGGTCATTCCTACCTGACTAACCTGATTTTAGTTGTACAAAATCCAGACCTAAGATCTATTCTCATCCTCACCAGTGGCTGCCACAGATGTTTAAGAAGGGCTCTGAAGACAGGATAGTCAGGTTGTGATACTTCTCTAGAATACTTTGATGGCTTCCAGCACATCACAATCACAGATTTCATATATTTTAGGAGAGGATTTGTTATTCAATAGTTGTCACTGGATTTTTCTTCCATAAAATTGTCCAGCCATTTTGTGAACTGAGGGAAGCACTGCAAGTCCTTTGGGAAGGAATAACATCGCTTAACAGTGAGATGTATAGAGACATATCTTCTGTTCAAACCTGCTTTGTGATACCATCTTTTGATGCCCCTTAATCATTGTGTAAGAAGGCAATGAACAAGCATTACCTATTCATTCATCATTCCAGATTTCTTAGATTTCTTTCATGTCCCATTCTAGTTTTGTCTTTTCCAGGTTCAAGAGTCCTGGTGTATACAGTCTTTGTCCTCTTCTGTAATATTTCCTATTTTGCTTTATTTCAGTTTGGGTTACTATGCTTAATGGACTTTGCATTCATTCCATCAGTACTTTAGAACAATATATATGTTCCTTGGGTTTCTTTCTCTGAAATCGTAACCTTGAAACCCCATTCCTTTGTGGTGATAACTATTTCAGAGCCAGCCACAGTATATAATTCTTTTCCTCACACATATAACTTCATTTTAATTTATATTTCATTTTGTCTTTCTTACCACTCTCTGCCTTGAAGCTCTTCCACAACATATTGAGTTGGCCTTTGTCTTTACTCCATGGAATAGTTTATATTCTCCCTAACATTTGTTGCACTGTTCATTCCCTCATCCAGATAGAACTTGCCCCTTTCCTTATTGTTTTTTCCTTTACTTTTTTGCTAGTCCGGCTTTATATATGCAAGAAAAAATAAAATTGCTATGTCTCTCAGCCTTGAAGAGGTTTCCTAAAGCCTCATGCAAATCTGACTCAAGCCTGTGGCTAAACCTTAACAGCTCTAGAGATACCAGCTTTACCTTCTATCACTGACAGACTATTCCACCTGCCCACCAAAGATAAATTCTCTGCCTAAAGGAGGCACAGCAAAGACAAGAGGAGGTACTGCAAAAGTATTTAGCAGAAGAGGTATTCATATCAGAAACCACAGAAGAGGCAGATGCTGCAAACTTCCAGGCAGAGGCAGAGAGGGATGCGGAAATGGCAGCCAGGATAGCAGGTGGTTTTCCCTCCACCTTTTGCTGAGCTGACAGTGACCTCAGTTTTTACGATGTATCTTCGCAAGGTTTTGTTTGATGAACTCAGAGGCTGCAGATGCCGTGGCTTTTTGCTAAACTATGGTAGTGATAGTTACACTCCAAAGAATAGCAAGTGTTTCTAACAAGGTACCTCAGATGAACAGATAGTTTATAGATCAGTGTCTGTAAATTCATTACCCCGTCCTTGATATCTTTGGAGGAAGTTATTAAGGTTGTAGTAAACAGGTTAAGTTTGATCATTTAAAATCACTTGAAAGATATGACTAATGCAGTCACTTAACATTATGTGTCATGATGTTTGCTCTATTTTCCAACTTCTAGAGTCTAGGTACATCTCATTAAGCACCACCATGGCCATACATCTCCTAAATATTTTGTCATTCAAGATGCATCTCCCTGGTATTAAACTGGTGGTCATGCCCTACAGGGTTTTTCCTCTATTAATGAAATAGCCACAAATATGCTTTTCAAAGAAATATTACAAGTTTTAGTGGTTCCAGTTTGCTCACCAAATGGACTTTGTGTACTGGGAGGAAGGGAAACAGTCCTATTCACTGGAGTCAGAATTTTTCATATGCCTGTTTCCCATTCTCAAAGAACAACTGATTACTTCTAGTCCAGATTTTATTTATGTAGTTTACTTTTCTAAAGGAGCAGCAAAAGCATTTAAAGCAGAGTTTGGTTTAACAGTGAATTAACTGATTAATTATTGAGCATTTAATTGTTCACTTTCAGGGTCAGCTCAAGAAACATCATAGAAACATCATGGAATGGTTTGGGTTGGAAGGGACTTGAAAGATCATCTAGTACCAAACCCCTTCAACGTGGGGTTCAAGGCCTTTTGCTTCCCAAAATGACCATTAATTTGTAATTTGCTTTAAAGACTGTCATAATTGTGTAGCCTTTTTTTTATATGTAGAGTTTTGAATAACTTAGGTTATATTTGGTTAAATTAAAAAAAAAAATATTTCTAAATTGGTAAAGAGCCCTATCATTTTATCCCAAATCAAGCCAAAGACTGTGAACTTGGAATGTGCAAAGTGTAGTGGATTGTCTTTCGCTATCAATTTAAAAAGGGGTCTGTCATCAAGTACAATAGCTGTACTTTGCATATATTAGAAAGTATTGTTATCATGGGAAAACAATGTAGAATATATTACTCTTCCATTCAAGGCCTATTCTTTCTGTAAGCTTCAATGTTCTGTGGGTTGGTTTCTTGCTTTCTTTCCATTTTTGTTTGTTTTCCCGAAGATACGCAAAACAATTTAATCTGAAAAAGCATGCTTGTAAGTTAAAGTAAAAGAAAATTACTAGATTTTCATTTTGGTGAATACATCCTATACTCCTGTGTCACAAAGCCTTAGAGTTTGGCAGGTCAGGATCCCTTGTTGCTCAAACTATTCTGATAATCTTATTCTGTCAAATCCGGGTGGTTTGGTTTAACATTGTTGCTTTCTTCTGTTAGAATCTGGAAATTCAAGTTCTCCAAACAGTGACAGTTACTTTTTTACAAGTATCAGTAATCCTAGGAATATGAAAAACCAGAATAATATGACAAGATTTATTATACAAGTTAATAATCTATGAAAAATTAATAATCTATGAAAACGTCAGCAAAGCTTGTAAAATAAAACCTGTTAATTAATCCTATATGCCTGAATAGATGGAGGAGTATTTGAGCTTCTTAACCAGGTCAGTAGTATAACAACCATAGTGAACTATTTAATAATTTTTCCCTGATGTTATTGTAGATTTTCCAGTATTTAGTCATTCTTCAATATTAGATGTATTTATCTTGCTCAATGATGCCTTTAAAATTAATAAATTCAACTGTACTAATTATATGTTCAATTTTTAAAGATCAAAACCCTTCCCTGTTTGCATCTATGTCTTCTAGAACCAGAAGTGAACAATTACCAGTTTTCCTAATAATGACTCTTAGCTTGTCTCTGCTAGCACTGCTGGCAGCAGCCCAGGGTATTCCTAGAACATGCCATTAAGACTTTGCACCAGGTGACAGTAAAGGTACCAAATTCTACAGGTAGCATTTAGCTCCCAGCAGGCAATTCCCAACTGTGCTGCGTTTTGTGTCAACCGTCAAATGTGTGTTGTCTTTCTGAAGCCTGACTAAGCAGCTTTGGATATTACAAAGGCTCTGCTGCATGTTTTAATTTGCATAGATTAGTCTTTTTTATTACACTGACTAATCAGAAGAATACCTTAGCTCAGACATGTTTGTAACCTTGTGTGGTTGTGTTTGGCTACATAGATAAAATATCCTCTCATTTGCATGATTATTGTGTTTAAGCAATACTCTTAGTAGACCCAAATACTAATTTAATAGTCCTTCCCTGTGTCTCTTCTCTTTCTTTCCCTTTTTCCTTCCAGAACTCAGTTGTCCATATCCTCACCTTTTTCCACTTACTCACTTTGGTGAAAATTTTTACTATCACTTACTGAGCTACTTGGTTCAATTCTCAGGCGTAAAAGCAAGTGGAAATACTGAACATGGATTTTGCAGGGCTGGGGTTTGCTGTGGCTGTAGTTGACACTTGCCATCTGGCACTTGCCCTTCCCCATATTGTTCCGGGCAAACAGGACAAACCAAGTGAGGAGAAGGAGATGAAGCCATGGAGGGAACAGAGAAGGAGAAAGAGAGAGCAGTAGTTTACTGCAGAGGAAGTATTGGGAAGACTGAGGACAATCCTTTGGGTGTCTGAAGGCCCACCATAGGGTGGGTTTTGTGGCTGGCTGTGGCTTCTTCCCAGGCCAGGGGCTGGCAGGCAGAAGGAAACACCTTGATGCTGAACTTCTCCTTGCTCAAAATACAAACTGTCTGAAATAGGAAAAAAAAAAATGGTTTCAAATAAAATTCAATAAATATTATGCATATGTCTTTTTATTTCAGGAAGCAAAATTATGTCAAAGTGTTACCAAATCTGCAGAAATAAAGTATAGCAGTGGACTCACTGAACTGCACAAATGCAGGATAAAGTCTCAAAGAAGCATCTGGCCTTTCAGTTTTTCTAGTAGATGGATAAGAGGAGGCACAGCACAAATCCAGACCTGAATACTCCCTCTAAGTTTTCACTGATATCTGTGTTAGCAGATTTAGGCTCTGGTATTTCATATCAAGTGTTTGATACTTCTGCACTGAGAATAGCAGACATTGCCTTAGCTTCTGATAATAAGGAGTGAAGCTTAGAAATAATAAATCAGTCAAAAGAAAGGCAAATTTAGGGATGACACATCTAGACCAATCTGGCATCTTAGTTTTGTAAGATTTTCATGAAGCATAGTGGATAAACTTCCAGCAGTGAATTGTAACACAGTTCTGAGAGATGAGAAAATGCCATTTGACAGTGAGGTGGTTTTTTCATCCTGTTTGAAAAATGGTAATTTTTTTCCTAAATTCATTTTTTGTGAAAATAGAAATCATGTGTGAGTTTAACCTGAGCTCAACAAATAGTTAAGATAAAATACTTGGAAATACTTTGGAAAACATTTGGAAAAGCGGCAGCTTTTAAAATGAGGAAATTCACATATCTCTGTGGATAGATATGAGAATTTTTCAAACAGTGGTTAAATTTAAATGAATTTAACCTAAATGCTGCTTAAACAAGTTACTTAATTTTGAACTTTCTTTTTTTTTCTGTTATTTCACTAGAAAATGTAAGACACCTTCCTAATGAGTGCTGTACTTACAGCAAGTGCCTGAGCAACTAGAAAGAGCAACAGTGATTCTCTTAAGTGTTCTGGGGAGATGTATCTGTCACAGCCTCAGCCTGTTAGATCTAACCCCATTACCAACCAATACTGGCTGCATACTCCCAGTGCTGTCATAAACAATTCACTTAGTTTCCTTAAACAGTCATCTAAACATTGTTCCTAGCAAAGAAAGCAGAGTAAACTGTCTTCATAGATGGATGAATGTGCACTCTGATTTATTCTACCAATTCAGCAAAGCCAGCTGTTTGACTTAAACCAAGGACCATGAACTACAGGCCAGGAGATCATCAGAGAGCAAGGGGAAATGGCTGATGATTTCAGAGCCAGGTAGAGTTGTCCTTGTCCTTATGCTATCACAGAAAAAACAGACAGTCAAGTTGAGGTGTTTCTGTACTCTCATGTGCATTCTTGTTTTTCATGTGGGCTTTGACATTTATTTCTTTGCTGTATCAATCTGTGTGTTACCAGTTCCATGCCTGACACGTTCATGCCTTCCAAGTTAAAGTTTAGGATCTTGGAGCTGTCATTTGTTTCAAATCTGCTTGTATTTGGAATACCTACAGTGCACAATAGAAGGATTAACTATAGAACTGTAGTATCATTTGTTGTTTTTCTCTGCTTTTCCTTCTCTCTTGTCTTTTAATGTGGGGTTAAAGAGCTGATGTGCAAAAACACGCACATTTTACAAGCCTAACATCTTTCACTTTATACACCTATTGAAATGGGATCTCAATTTTAAGTTCAGCATCTTTCCACTGCTGAAGTACAAATGCTTCCATACATATTCTAGATGACTGGAAAAGTGTATCACTGTACCATAGCAGAACACCCCTTAATAACACTGTTAGCAATGGTTTCCTGAAAATGTTTCCTAATAGCTATAAAGATCCATTCCTTACCCTTACCTTCACCTACATTCCAAATCTTTTTGCTAGGATTTCTATGGTATAGTGTCTGATATTATTATTAATATTTATTCAAAAGATGGTGTTCTAAGAAGCCAAATGTATAATTTTCTATTCATGGCTTTTAACAAAACCAGCTTATTCTCTGAGCCTACTTACTCTGTCTGGTATCGTGCAAATCATCTGAGCTTGTCTGAAAAACTAATTTTGTGTTACTTCTTTTTCAGAATAGTAACTTCTAATTTTTGTTTGATATGCATGAACTGTAGTTTTCATTAATTCTTGTTACCACATTTTTAGGGAGAAAAATGAGAGAGCTGAGGTAATGGTTTGTGTCTGGATTTGCCATGCTTTTTGTTTTTTAATTTCCTTAGGGTATTGTGAGTTGTGGAAAACAGTGTAATGGTTGGGAGATGATAGCAATTTTTTTGTTAATTATATTTAAATTATAGAAATGAGGACAGCTGCTCAAGAGTCAGGAACTGTCAGTCCAGGGTGGGCAGTCAGTGCTACATTCAAATTCAGACTCATAGTACTAAGACAGTCATAATTTAAAAGTGAATTTATTGAAACTTAGTCACCTGACAATCAATTTCTGGTGAAAATTAAGTTGAATAAACCTGTGTACAGCTTTGCCATTGACCAATCTGTATGTGTTGTAGTAAAGTTGAGTATTTATCAAGTGGGTTTACCCAGGCTTGGAAATCTTTTCCATATTCCGATTCTTGCAAGTTACTGAATTTTAAATCACATGAATATGTTGCAGGATCAAGCTTTCAGTTTTCTGTTTCATTTATATTGTTTTAAATTATAAGCTATATACTGTTACAAGTAAATCAGAACATTTAAGGCAACACCTCTTATGGTTGCCTTAAGCTGCTTATATTTCAGTTGATTTGCATAAACCTGTCTTGCTTCTTTCTTAATCAGCATAAAATAATGTTTATATTCCTAGAAGAGGCTGAGAGGACTGTGGGAGGCACTTCACAGTAGTTGGAATAGTGAGTGGCTCTTCACAAGTTCCTGGTTTTAAGTTGAAGTAATTTGAAATTCTGTTGAACTCCACTACTTTAAGCACCAGCACAAAGGTGATAGCTGAGACTTCTGAGCCGCGCTCCTCTTAGCGCATACGCGGTCAAGCATGCTGTGTGACAGCTCTCTTTACATTCCTATTGAAAACTGATTTAGGATTGTCAAAATAAATGATACAATTATCCAAATAAATAGCACAACTAATAAGTTAAACTTTGACTATATTTCCTACTGAGTGATTCAAAAAAGTCATTTGCTTATGATTCATTCTTGTAATTGTGTGGCCTGTCAAACCACCTGACTTTAAAAATGACTCATTAAAATGTAGAGTTATGTCAAATTTCTCTTAGTGCACTGTGTTCCTAAATGTTTTCATTTTAGTCTCAGTTTCTGTGACACGTAAGAGAGATGTTTGCTACCTTCCACGTGGCTGGAAGCAATATCTTGTAAGTCTTGTTTCTTCAGTATTGCCTTGAATATTTTCAGATCTAACTTTTAGTTCATCCCTCATTTTGACTGACTTTATAGAGAGGATATTGTGACTAGAGTGTTGAGGATGCTCTTTGGGTTTAATCACTTTACTGAGTGGAATATTGCAAATCTGTACTGTGCAATTATTTTTTTTTTTTCTGTTTTTATCATCAACTTTAATCATGACTGTGAATAATTAGGATCAGGATGTCAGACTAGATTTCCACTTAAAAGGTGTGCCCAGTAATCACTCTGATCTCAGATGATAAAAAAGATTAATTAAACTGTACTTATCCTGGCTACTGCTGGAGATTTTGCTAGAAGGAACAGAGGGCAAGAGTGCAAAACAATTAATTAATTGCTCTGTATACATTCCACTCCTGGTTGTCTTGCACCGTTTAGTATTTTGGAGTGTTATGATCTCTTCTGAAGCTTTTATGAACTCTTTTGAGTATTTAAGCACTTTTGAAAAATTGCTTAACAAATAAAATCTGTGGCACACAAATCCATTATGGTATTTTTCCCCCCAGACTGTGAGATTAGTAAATCACATTGTAAGAAAAATAAAATGGCTATTGGTCTTTTCCCTGCACAGCAGATGTGGCAGCAGTAGAGTGCAATTTTACCTGGAAATGCAAATCCATAAGCAAACATTAATATAAGAAAGCATGTGCAGCGGTTTGTCTACCTATTTAATGGAGAGCAAAACAGGTACAAAACATGGCCAGCATTTTGTACAAGACTAATTTTATTTGACTAGCATTTCCCCCATTACATTAAACCCACAACCAACCGCAGCACATGTTGTTTTTACACAGTGCCTATAGACTACATGTAAAAAAGATCACTATTTGAAAAGAGTGTTTCCTACTCTTTAAGTGCACCTCTGAGGAATGAAGGCACCAATTTTAGTAGAAACCACTTAGATATGATGCAGGAAATGGAAGACACATGAAGCACTGGTGTGACCTACAGTTCAGGGCTGAAGACCATGCAGAAGGGCCCAGCTGAGTTGCTGCTGCTGCCCCAGAGGTGCTGGTGGGGCTGTGGGGTCTGATGGAGTCCAGGTGATGGGTAACTGAGAATGTGCGTATTTGCAAGTGCTCCTGGGCACTGCTGTCACTCCTGCATTGTGAGGCAAAATCCTCCCTCCCAGCCAGCAGCAGCAGTGGGAAGGGATGCAGATGTCATAGTGACCTGACCAAAATTCTCAGCATTTGTGGTCGGTGGTTCTCTGCACTGCC
Organism: Xenops minutus; assembly: GCA_035221455.1. Taxonomy (NCBI): domain Eukaryota; kingdom Metazoa; phylum Chordata; class Aves; order Passeriformes; family Furnariidae; genus Xenops; species Xenops minutus. The sequence continues at coordinate 10,280,733 of JAWWEE010000040.1, forward strand.
TCCCCTCCTCCTTGGGCTGCCACTCATGCTTCTTGCACTTCTTGGTATTAATGTGGCACTCTTTTAAATCTGTTTCCTAAATAATGCAGTGGAGCCATTTGGTCTTTGTGCAGATATTTTTATTAATGAAGGCATAGATTACTATCATTTATTAGTTATTATAGTATGGCAGATAAGCCCTACCCAAAATTATGACCCTACTATACCAGGCAGTGATTCAGCACAAAAACAGAGTATTGTTCTGTCCAGTAGTTTTGCAGTTCTTACTTTTCTGTTTTATAAAAGGAAGTTAAAGGCAGGGCATGAAGATATATCTTTTTTAATATCGCCTAGGAAGACTATGACAGAATCTGGAATTTAAAACGTTATTAATCTTAGTCCACTGCCTTAACCAGAACAGCATTTTCTTTCTTTGCAGTAGTTAATATTATTTACTAAATGTAGCTAAGCTTTCTCCCTTGGTTGGTAAGAAACACTATTAAACTATGGTATAAGAATACCATAAATCTAAACCAATTAGCATTATATTCACTTCGTCAAAGACTTTGTGGTTTTAATATTTAGAGGCTGTAAAGAGTATTTATTTTTGCTTTAAAGCAAAAATGTGTGTGCAAAAACTGTATCTGCTTGTGTTTTGCTTTTCCCCTGAAGGAATGAACCAATTACTCCTCTCAAACAGAGCATGACATACTGGCGTAGATGCTAAGGAAAAAAATTAGTCAAAGTTAAAATAAGTAGTTATGGCAAAAAAACAAAACAAAAGCCCTCTGTGAATTCAAAAATTTGAAGTGAGGCTGTAGCATGTCAAGAAAATTACAATAGAAGTTTTCTGTGTTATAAATGATACTGCTCTGCAAGGAAGGATTATGTAGATATTTCTACTTCATTAGGATGCATTCACCTGTGAGATTATGGGATTCCCTACAACCCAAATGTGGATATACCTTCCTGTAGGTGTCTGAAAAACAATTCTGTGGCAGTGCAGGGGGAGAGGAAAATGTCTAACCAAAATAATATTGATTTTTATTACTTGTAATTTATTTGTAGAGGAGGAGGAAAAGGAGATGAATTATGCTTTTCCAGCCTTGTGTTTACTATGCTCCATTAACGTTTTGCAGAGACACAAGCCATATAAACACATTTGTTCTTAACATTCCAAACCCAGCACTCAGCTCTGTAAGGTGGAAGTGGGTTCTTGTGTCCAGCAACCTCCATGGCTCAGCTTATGACCTGGACTGATATTGCAGGGCTTTGCTAAACTTAGCAAATTTTTAACTGTGAGTTTTGTGAACCGTGTTCATAGAATCCTAGAATGGTTTAGGTTGGAAGGGACCTATAAAAGTCATCTAGGCCAACTGCCCTGCCATGAGCAGGGACATCTTCAGCTAGATCAAGTTGCTCAGAATCCTTTCCAACGTGGCCTTGAATGTTTTCACGAGTTTAGAGTCTCTGCAGTTCATTATACCTGAATATTATTAACTTTGTCAGGCTTTTTGTTCAAAAAGGTCTGGTATTTAATGACTAGAACTCGATGTTTATGGGTGATCCATAAAAGTATTTAAACGAAGCTCTGTCAGAACTGTGACTGTGGAAAAAAGTATCACATCTCCAGGAAAATCTGGAACATTTTTAATGTTCCTGCTAAACATTTCTTGACTTGTATTTCCAGTTTGGTTTTCCTACTTCTTCTTTCTGGTCAGTGTGCAGTACAGCAGGAAGGGCTGTCAGGTGCAAGGGATCTCCAGCAAACACACCCTTCTGAGGAAACCAAGTAAATGGAGAAAGCATCTCATAGGCTCACTATTTGCTCTTGGAAAAGAAAAGAGCTTGAGAACAAATGGCACCAGGCTAGAAGAACTGGAAATGTGAACAGCCATGGCTGAGAAGAGCCTGGGATATGAGAAGGGAATGCAAGTCACTGCCACAATGTCCTTGCGGCTCTGAACATGTTGGGGGACTTGCCAACACAGAGGGTTTGTGTTCATCTGGGAGCGCTTTGTGAACAAAGGACAACTTCCATAGTTAGAGGTAATATATGTGGTTTGGAGCAACTGTATCTAGTAAAAGAAAAGTTGGGTCTGGTAGTGGAGGTGGTCTCAAGATACTACATTTAATACAACTGTTTGGTGCTTACCACTGTATCTGCATATTTATGTGTACAAAGACCTGGCTCTTTGATCCTCTGTAAACTTTGCTCGAAAAAACCCTTATTTCAACTTTCTGAGTTTAGTGTTTTCAGCCTGTTTTCTATTCCATGTTTTTCTCCGTCTCCTTTGCTTGTCACCATGCTGACAGCTGGCTCCCTGTGCTCTACAGGGATGTCTGTACTTGCTGGGAGAAACCACAAAGGTCTCAAAGAGCACTTTATTGTAGTGGACTAAGGCATCAGGAGTACCTCTCTATTCTCAAAACAGAATGAATGAATGAAAAAGGGAAATCTGAAGCTTTGAGGAAAAAAATGTTCAATTCTTACTTCTTAACATAAATTTGATGTCATTGAGTAGGTAGCAGTCAGGAGTTTGTACTTTTAAAAAAAGGCATAAAAAATAATTCTTAGTCTCGTTGAATGGAATGGACATGCATCAAAGGGCACTATGTACAGAATATTTTGGAGCCTCATATTTGTGCCTTCCTTCTAATATGAAAAGAAGAATGAGCGTGAAGAGGGTGCTCATAAGTGGCAGTGTAAATGATGACAGAGTGCCAACTACAGTTTCCACTTGTATTTGGAAGTGAAATTAAACATTAACCAAACCTGTATTTGGGAAATAAGAAAACAGTTCATATATTGTAGGTAATGCAAATAAAACAAAATGTGCATTCCGGAATAACTTTCCAGAGCAGTGGTACAGTCCCTCGTACCAGGCTCTGATACTTATTTGAGGAATTCTTCCTGAATAGTCTGAAATTGTCCACTGATTCTGTGGTCTAAACTGAACAGAAAAGACAGTCAGTGATGACAGTGGCTCTTGAAGGCAGCTGTAACAGCAACCTGAGCAGAAAAGATTCTCAGGCAGAACATAAAGATGTTTGAAAGCCATGCTGCTGTTGTAGGTCCTGATTTGTGGAGAAGGTTTTTGCTTTCATTTTAATGAAGAATCGATTAAGGCAAATTACAGTAGAGTTTTACAAAAGAATGCATGGATAGAAAGGAAAGCAACTCTCTCATAAAAATTGGTAGAGTCACAATTTAAAATTATCTGGCATTTAGTAAAATAAAACAATTAAGTACTTCATGCACTGCTTCATGTAGAACTTCAAAATTAAGTTCTGTAGAATTAAATTGCAGAACTTGCTACTATGGGACATCATACATATCAAAAGGAGAAACGAGCCACAGTGTGATTGGACAGGTTCATTAAAAGAAAGAAAAAGGGACCTATTACCATCTCTCAAATTCAATTTCCTAGAGTCCCTAAGCAGTGGATTGCCAGACTCTGGAAGGTACACCATGGCACTACTGTGGGTAATTGCAACTGTCAGCTAAAAGATACTGACACAATACTGTATCTTTGCAGCATATATGTGTTTTTGAAATTAATCCTTGAAAAAAATAAATCCCTGAAGTAAGTAAGTCTGTATCCTTGCGGGGAGGGGAGTATGAAAAGTAATTTTATGGCTTTCTATAGTGTTTTTTCAGACTCGTGGTTCTGTGGTCTTTCCATCTTAGGTTCTGGGATCCTGCTGTTGAGCTTTTGAATTAGCTGAGTCTGTCAGGGGACCTGGTGGGCAACTGGGGATGGATGTTTGAGGGAGGGCTAAGACATAACTGAAAGGAAGTGACTGACCTTTGTGCAAGAAATGGGGAGGTTTTGTAACTACAACTTTGAGTTTATGATTGTAGAACAAGGCAGAAATAGGACTGAAAGAGTTACCTGAGAGCGTCAGAATGTAAAAATTTAGCACAGGGCAAGACAAACTTCTCGAGGCAGAAAAAGTTTCTAATGAAGCGCTTTTTACTGGACCTTCCTAAGGTTGTTTTCTCACTTGAACTTCTAAAAAAATGTTTTCTGACTGTACAGATATCTTTGCATTCACTTGGTGGGTGTGGGTGTGTTTGTGTGTAATTCCAGTTCATAGTAATTAGGGTGCTTAAATTCGACCATTGAAAAACACAGCTGAATAAGACAGACTCTAATTTAAAAAAAATAATAATAATAAAAAAAAAAAAAAAATAAAAGGATGAGCTCCTGGCAGCATGGAAAATGAAGTCACCTATTTGGACAGTCTGGAAATCTGTTCATGCTGAAAGGCCTAGCTTTTTGAGGTTTTTTTGGAAATCACTGGCTTTCCCTAAATGTGTTGAAATGGAAGGGGACCTCTATAGATTGCTGGAGATTTCTTCTATGAAACTTTCAAAATAAACATTCAAAGCACTTTTGAAGTAGGTCACAGCATGCTGAAGAAATCTATTTTTTGGCAAAACTAAACCAGAGCTTCTTTCCTGCGATTTGTCAGTGAGGCTGAGAATTTATTACAAAGACACCATGATGTGTGGAGCTAGACAGATACATAGACACATATACTTCATGATGCAAAATCATCTGGGAAGCTGAACTGAAATGTCGAAATCCAGTACATATTGCTGCATCTTGTATATAAATACTGATGCATAGTCTTTTAATAATCACATACTAAGCTTCAGTAGTGTAACTGCCTAAGCAGCTGCTTTTTTGCCGGAACAGCTTCAATTTTTTGTCAAAAATTACTTTCATCTAGAGAAAGTTTAGACGTGCAATATCTTTTGAGAGGACGCTATACATAATGAAGTCAATACTTAATAATATTTTCATATTTAATAAACAATTAGCAAAATTAAACACTCAAAAAAAACCCCTAGAACTTTAAATGTTATTTCCCTGCTGATAGGCTGTCAAAATGTAACAGCAGGTGGTGAAAGGTTTTCTGGAAAAAAAAACAACAAACCAAACAACAAACAATAAAAGACCCAAAAATTTACTCTGCTGACTACCAGGGAAAGTTATAAGCTTTAAATTACTTTATTTTTATTTTCCTTCCCAGCAGCCAAAGTCACTCTCCAAATTTGAAAGAAATGAGTTGTAATATATTTGAAATGCTAGAGAATAGCTGTCTAGTTCAAATTCAACACTATAATTGAATGTAATTATTTTTAGCACCTATTTTAATGAACATAACCTAAGTTAAATGGCTGTGGTTCTTATGCTGTAAGCACAGAGAACCAGGAACCCTACTAATAAGGAAAGGATGCTTGTTTATGAAAAATTATGGGTGGTTTTATGTACAGCTGAATTCTTTTGCCTATATACAATTTAGAAAATGGAAAATTTTGTACTGTAATACTCAAAAATGACAATCTTTGGTAAAACTACAAATGAAACCAATCACCAAAGTTAGTGCAATTTTTCATCTGGACAATGGCTGCCAGTTTCATTTCATAATTATTACTGTATTCCAAAATGTCATTATAGCTCCATTATGGAAAGACTATACTCTGTGGCTCTGATTCTAATCTGGAAGTAGGGAAAATTAGGTAAATTAGGTCAGTGAAGTTACAGGTACATAAAACAGAAGCCTGTCCTTCTGTCTCTGAGCTGGGGAGAATCAATCTAGAAATGATCCTTCTCACAACTAAGTTGTGGCTGTGTATTTTATTTAAAATGGAAAGAAAGCAGTAACGGGCAAGGCCAATGTCACTTTGATCTTGATTCATTGTCCCCTGTCACGTCTGTAGTTTACCTTAGGCCACAGGCTGCAGAGCTGTTTTGTTGGTGTGTTCAATCCTTGGAGACAAGAGGAATGCACACACAGCATGACGATAATCTTTCCATCTGTGTCTTTGCATTCTGAAAGTTTGAGAGAGAAATGTTTTAATTTCAAAGCCGCCTTAGAGGAAATACCGATTGTGTTCAAAATAGGAAAATACTTTTCATTGTGAAAAAAGCCCCATTTCTGGCAGAAGAATTTCCACCAAATCTCAGTTAAGAATTTTTTACAACTGTAGGTATGTGTAGTTGATGGGCTGCTGTTAAAAAAATACTTCTCTTACGTACTGCTGACCTCTATTGGCTTGTTCCCCCTATATGCTGTTGTTCTGGTGCTGTTGTTTTCCTCCCCTGGGAATTATGAGCTTATCTTTAATTTAATTTAGGGAGTTTTGTAGCAGGATGACAAACACTTGAGCATATATTTATATTTCTTGTCATGCACAAGTACACCCATTAAGTTACTTTTCAGTCTCAGGTAAGTCAGTGGAAAAACCATTATCTTGAAATAGTGATTAGGCAGGAGCTTCTCATGTCTATGAATTTACAAATATGCTTAAATGGTTTTACTGAGGTGCAGCCCTAGATATACTACGCTATAAAAATGAAAATAAATGCCATAGTTGCAGTTTTCTTTTGCCTCTGTTAGTCAAAAACTACTTTTGTTTTAGAAAGGATAATTTGGCAAATCATCAGACTGTAACATAGTCTAATTGGTTTTGAAGTCACAACATAAAATTTAAATTGGAGAAGATATTTAACTGTGTAAAATATTCTATTCATTCCCTCATAGAAGTCAATGCCATAATGTTACTTTCTGAGAGTTTGCCTTAATCACTTTTTGAGTCTGTTTCTGGTTGATGAGAAACTCAAAATGACCTGGCAATGTTCACTGGCAGCTCAGAAAGCCAATCATATCCTGGGCTGCATCAGGAAATGTATGGACAGCAGGTCAAGATTTATCTTGGGTATTAGGGAGAAATTCTTTCCTTTGAGGGTTGTGAGACACTGGAACAGATTGCTCAGAGAAGCTGGGGATGCCCCATCCCTGGAACTGTTCAAGCCCAGGCTGAATGGGGCTTTGAACAACTGGTCTAGTGGAAGGTGTCCCTGCCCATGGAAGTGGGGGTTGGAACTAGATGATCTTTAAGGTCCCTTCATAACTAATCTGTTCTGTGATTCTATGATTCACATACTTTACATCATCTTTCAGATATTTGTACACAGATACATAAATTTTATTTGCTCTTCTAATAGCAATAGTATCTTGGATCAATTCTTAGCCTAAGACACCAGCACTGACAAATGAAAGTAATTAAGGTGTTCTAGCTATTACTGAACAGGCAACCCAACCCCTAAAATTAAGATTTTTGTAATGTCATTCTTTTGGTGTTGAGAAGTGGAGACTGTAGTGTGGATCTTTTTTTCAAGTTTGCTTTTAAGAGAGAGAGTGCCTATGGTTAACTCTATAGCAATGAACATAACCCTTTGGAGTGCATGCAATAGGCAAACTGATGCTCAGTGTGCATGTTTTAGAAGAAATCTTTGTTTGGAATTATTTTTAAAAGAAATAGTTGCTTTAACAAAAAAATGAGAAAAGCTTTTGTAGGATGCTGCTTGGAGTACTGAACTGAAATTTCAGATCTTAATGACTTCAGTATCTGGAGAGGACAGTTCAAGGAAATTTCTAAGAAATAAGTTTTACATCATGACAGCCTATAAAAGCATGATGATTCTCCATGTGAACCTTCTGTAATCACTCCCACCGGTGGGAGCAGATATAAGAAACAGGCTTCAATGGCTACATTAGGCTCAGAATTTCAGAGAATCAGGTCCCAAACAGTTTGGGATTTTCTTATTTGATTCTCTCCAGGGAAACATAAGAAATAGCACTGAGAGAATTAGGAAGGGCTTAGGGAATGCTACATCCCTCTGGGTGAATTTTATGACACATGCACAAATAGGAAATAAGTTTTCTTATTCTGTCTTAGAGCTGCCGGAGAAAGACCAGCACATTTCTAAACCATTGGGATTCCTTCAGATCTAAAAGTATCCCACTATCATGTAGTCCTAAAATAAGCAGGGCATTCTTTTTAAAGAATAGAGGAAACTGCTGTTCTGGCTATTCTCTACTGAAAGTCCTGTTAGGAAGAAACATTTCAAAGGTCAATTCCATTGCTAGAGAAATATTTCTTATTTCTTGGCTTTCCTAGCAATCAAATTTGCTAGTGCTTACTAAGTCAAAAATATTCTATTGCATCAAGCTGGATTTAACTGTATCAAAATTCTTTATAGACTGTGATTATTAGTGCTCTTGCTATATACTGAAGATTTTTCCAGCCAAATAGTCTAAGCCAGTGAAACTCTAATGATGGAGCTACTTACAGTCAAAAGTAAGGTTTAGGCTTTGGGCACGTAGCCAGGATAATGAGTAGCAAGGGTCAGAAAGATTTGCTGAAGGTGAGGTAAGACACATCGAAGGGTTAGGCAAACAAAGCATGCATGCAGCAAGTGGGGTCAGGCAGGAAGAGCAGGGACAGCTTTGAACAAGGCAGAGAACAACACTGAAAGACACCCAGAACTCAGATTGAGATGGGTATGAGCAGTACTGACCCCATGCTGGGCTGGCTGCCTCTGCTCTGGAAACCTATCCCCCAAGGAAGGGGGGTACCTACATCTCCAGCAATCACTGTGGGAACTGTGTAGTGTTTGCCTTTCTGGAATAAGAATTCCAGAATAAGAATTACTCCAGAGCAGGGGATACTGTGGAGAAACAGCATCTGAGAGCACTGCCTGGAGTGGCTGCATTACAGCAAATGGAGAAGTGCAACCAGACAAGTGAATCTGGCATTCTTTTTTCACAGGTTGCATCCTTGACTAGTTGGTGACTGAAATTTCCAGGTATTTCAAGAGCTCTACTAAACTTTGTGTTAATAGCTAGTAATCTTTATTCACTAGATCACTACAGATGCAGCTAACCATATTTTATCATTATGATAAGGACTTTCAAAGTGTCTTGCTTAATCTTACCTCATAAGGTACTCCATAACTGTGCTAGGCATATGCTAATGTCTTTTCTGAGTTGGTTTGTTTCTTTTCCCCAGAGGGAGCTTTATATTATTTTCTAAAAAAAAAAAAAAAAAAGAAAAATATTAAAGAATTGCAGGAGAAATTTACTATTTACCCCTGAAAACATTATTAAATCAAAGCAAGAAAAATCACTCTTCTATTTCCCTTTCTTGTTTGAGTAATCATCCTTGAAAAGCTTGAAATTAATAGAAAATGAAAGTCTGAAAGACAGCATTTTCAACTCAGACTGGTTTATCTGATTCCCACAAGAATTTTACAAATTAGATTTCTCTGTGTGTCTCTGTGACTATGCAGTTTCATAATGATAATATAAATACTCTGCACTGGTTTCAGAATAAGATCAAACCCAGTACTGAAAAGCATCCTTCAGGCTGATACAGCTCAGCTTGCAGGTGGGGAGAAGTCTGTTTTAAAAGGCTCTATCCATTTCTTGCAATGTTTTTTTGTAGAAAGGCAATGAGCATGAGACATCATAGAGCAACACAGTGCTGTTAAGATACAGTTTTAGAAAGCTCTAATTGTAGTTGCCTTTCAAGCTTACATTTTTGTTTAGTAGTATTCCAAAAATTTAGAAAATCTATTGTGCACCGAGTCTCTGTTAAATCTTTGGCAGGAGTGTTTGATAGTTTAGTCTTGTAGGCAGCAGTGAGTGAATTGTACTAATTAGCACTACTGCTCCCCTTCTCAGGGGTAGCAAGAATGTTTCTTAAGAAAAATGTCTTTTATAAAGTATCTTTTATACATTTAATGTGTAAATTTATCCTCTTAAACTATTTATAATAGAGGGATTGTGTAACTACTCTGGGATAGGTTTGTAAAGAGGATGGAGCCATGCAGTATGTGCAGTGGGTAATTGGCCCACTGGCGAGAGGGGCAGAAAGCCCTTTGTGTTTCCCTGTTCAACTGCCAGAGCAACGTAGTTCACAGTAAAAGCAGTGTGGAAAAAGGAGGACAAGCCTTCTGCATTTTGTAGGATTCAGACTTGTGTATTGGATTAAGCTTTAAGGGCACGTATCATAGCAATAGACTTGCATGAGGTTAAGAATTTAGAAAATCTGTCCCTCAGACATCAAGAAAAAATCCACACATCAAGTAATAAAAGTTACCCTTTCCCAAGATCTTCCCAATCTTTCAGCATAGCACTGAACAAGTCTAACACCTGTGTGACAAGAGATGTGTAATTCTGTTTTCTCCTTTAAACGGGCTCGCACTCAGAGGTTTCTGCCAGCATTGCTCATTGCACCAAGGGCACTCGAGCCCTGTGAACAGTTCCAGTGCTCCACGTGCTTGCTGCGCTTTGTGGCTATAGGGGCTGTTTTCCTGGTGCTGTGCAAAAAGCTCCAAGAGTCTGATGTGTTTTTGAGAAAGCCCTGTTGTTCCAGAAATAGATTTAATGGCCATTTGTTTTCACCACCTTCACTGTCCACGTGCCCCCCATTCAGGCAATTCCTTCTTCTTTCTACTTCATCTGGTCATGGATTATTAAGGGATGACTGGGGAACAGTGGGGAGAATGCAGTTAATTAGCATTAAAAGCACTGTTGCCAGAAGAACATCCATCTGACTGGATAAGTGCATGTCCAAACTCAGTTTGTTTTATTTATCAGTGCCATCAGTCTGAATCTGTACAAGGAAAATAGTTGATGGATAATATTTAGGCCAATGTCCTCCTTCCCTATATTAGAAAAGATAAAAGTGTTCTATGACTTAAACTTTGCTTTATTAGCAATATTTTCAGCCTTATATAAAAGACGTTAAGAGCCACAGGCAGTTTCAGTGTCACGTGAAATAAACTCCCAGAGAACACTTGTTCATGCTCATTGACCACAAGATTCTTTACCTTCTTTATGTGTGTAGAACGAAGCAGCAGGAGGAGGAAGGTTTTAATGTCTGAGGTACAGAAAAAAGGATGAAATTCCCAAGCATTGGCAGAATAATAACATTTGGCCATCACTTGTAAAAGCTGGAAATCCAGAAGAATTTCTTCTGTGAAATTAAATTCAAAATCTGCAACTAAACAAAAAGCCAATCAAAAATAGCATCTTTGGGTGTCACCTTCCATAGCTAGGAGAGAATCACTGGATATGATATTGAATATTCTACTTCAGCATTTATTCTAGTCATGTTTTCCTCTTCCACATTCCCTTGTATTAAAAAATGGTGAAGAACATATTCTTCCACACATCTTAAAAAAGAAAGAATAAAACATGATTGTGACTGCAGGAGGCCATGTTTTCACAAAACCAGATGGAGATAAGCCATATTGCTGATTCATGTAAGAGTGGAAAACATATTGGATTAACTGTTCTTTAAAAGTCTTTGCTCGTTTAACACAAATGAGGGTACTAGTTACTTACTACTTAAGTAGCTGTGTTAGTGTAACAATACTGAAAGTTTTTACTCTGTTAAAAGAAATTATCAATTTCTTTATCATGTCACATTTTAATTCTTCGTATTATTGTTATATTTGACCAGAAGTTCTGTTGGAGGTACTCTGTACTGAAAAATTCTATTTGAGAAAATGAAGTATTTTATATGAATAGGTTTGATATTTAAAAAAGTAACAAAGCATCCTTGCTTTTTGAGGTTGAAATATTTTATCTTGGAAGAAAAAAAGTCAAATGGGCTTTGAGTAAGATTGAAAGGTTTTATTACAAAAAAATAAAAATATGAAAAATAATAGTTGTATCACACTATTTTATAATAACAGTTCATCTGCATTAGAGAACATAGACAGTCTCTTGAGCCTTATTGACAAATACAGCCTCAGAAAGATCTTGTATTTTCAAATAAAACTTCAACTTCTATGACAATATTATATTATCGTGTTAATGAAAAGTTACCTTCCTGCTTCCTCGTGTTCTCAGGGATTTTAGGTCCCCTTCTGAATCAGTGTTCAGTATACTGAACAGACTTCAGTATTTCTGCCATTTCTCACTTGGGAAATGTCAGTAATGCTATCAGATATTTGTGTTCGTGTTGTGGAAGTGCTCCCATGCATAAAGTCAAACCTGACCACTGAGAATAGTGTTACTATCATTTCCAGTGCAAGCAGCTAAAGATGTTTGCAAAGAAAGTATCCAAACCCCCTCAGCTAAACAAGAAAATAAAGTGCGAATTAAAATCACAGAATCTACAAGTAACAACAGTACTTTTAAGGACAGCAAAGTGCTGGTCGCCATCACCCCCAACTCTATCAGCTGATCAAAAGAGATGCACCCCATTCTTCTGCTTTACACTGTGTAACATCCTTAAAAATACTCTGCTATCATTGTCTCATACGAGCAGTGGGAGAATTACAGATCCTGAGGTAACATGGTCAAGGCTGCTAGAGATGACTGTGCCTGAGCTGGGAACAGAAATCAGGTCATGTGCACTCCCTTGTGTAATACTGGTTCTCGACCAGGGGATTTGGTCGAGCAAATAGTCCAACAGAAAGTTGCCATAGTCCTTCTATGTCCACTTGGCTGGTACTTCTACATCTCAGTAAATTCTCTGTGATGCAGTCAAATACTATTACTTACTATGGCAGGTGTACTTAGAAGTATACGAGATGTCTGTTTCATTGGGTTTAGGTTTTCTCTTTTTTCCCTGCCTGGGAATTGTGTGTAATTTAAGAAAAAAAGAAGAAAAAAGTGTTTTAAGTCACTGATTTCTGCAATAGTTATTTGCATCCAGTTTTAGTTTTGGAAAAGTGGCTGTTTCCTTGGCAGTTTTCACAAAGACGAGAAGAGTTGCAATGAAGGCAGTCTATAAAGTACTTATTCCTACAGGATTTCAGACTTTTGTTTTAAGTTTTAGGATAAGAGCAGTTTCACATATTTGCTTCAACTACGCCTTTCATCTCTAATAGTAATAATAACACTTAGCACGTTTTGGCTTCAAAATGCCTTACAAATGATAATTCCACAACACCCCAGTGAGACAATAAGCATTTTATTTGCCCAAGGCAATGAAGGGAGTTGCTGTCAGCACTAGGATTAAAGTGAAAAGGAAAAGGATGTGTACAGAGAGTAATATTTTCAGGACAACTTTATAACAGTTCTCTATTTCCTCTGAACTCCTCTTTATTTTATTTGCCTTCTCCAAAATACACATTTTAATACTGAAGAGCTGAGAACAGCAGAAAAAAAACAACTAAGGATGGAGATTTCAAGTTTGGGTTTGTTCATGGACTTCTCACCTTCCACCTTCCCACCTTCCTTGCTCATTGTACAGAGATTTAACGCTTTTCTGTGAGATCTCAGTATCAGCCTTAACCAACCAGACCAAGGAAAATAGTTGTGGGGAGGCAAGAAGGAAACCCAGTGCTTGAGATTATTTGATGTCCTGGAAACAGTGTAATACTGCATGTCCTTTAGTGAATAAGTCAGGGTGTAAAAGTTAGAAAGGAACTGCAATTCCATTGTCAGTGTCCCGAAATTTCAGTTTTTGCTTGTATCTAGAGAGGGCAGCAAAGAGCTGCAGTTTGAAACTGCTGCAGTGGGTAACCTGCTCTGTCTGCTTTTTCTTTGATAACACCCTTAAAATAATTCATCATCAAAGTACTTTCAAAGCTTTCCTCAGTTTTCTGACTCTAAGTATAGTGACAAGCTTTTTGGGGGTAGCTCTAAGTTATGAGACAGGATGGTTAGAATTAACAACTTGACCACAGGCAAAGGATATTGGCAAATTGAGACAGCCTCATAATCACAACCTAAGCTCAGTTTATCAGTCTCAGTGCCTCCAGGTAATTTAGGATATTAGAAACAGAATTTTTATTAAACCTCTGGAAACCTATTAATTGTCAAATGCATTGCCCTGAAAGAGCAGGCTGGATGTGTACCCCAGACAGACAGCAGACATTAAACTGGTTTCATTGCTCTTCAAAAGGAAATCCTGCTCCCTCTTGCACAAACACTGCAGGAGCAGATGTACTGCAGGCAGAGAGGATGAGTCTTTTGAAGGTGAAGGAAGGAGGTTGGGCTATGGGATATTTGGAGGGCAAATATGTGAACGTCACTTCGTTAAAGAAAAGGAGGTAGGTACCAGTCCACTTCCCAGTGGATTCAGCAGAGATGACTCCTTTGGAGCAGAGATGTAAGAACAGTAGGGCATTAGTCTTACAACATCTGAACTTTCCCTTGTACTGTTCATTATTCCCAGCTACCTGGCTTAAGTACAGATTTTTGTCCCAAATTTTTGTTAGTGCAAATTTTGCCACTATTTTCAGGAAGAGTGGCATTTGAGGTTAGCAGAAATGTCCTTACTGAATGTCCTGTGTTCCCTTGTGCTCACCTACAGCACAGTTGCAATCTAGCATGTTCACAGCCACCCCTGATTACCAGCTTGTACGTTTTGTGGTGTGCAACTATGCCCAGCAGCCCAAACTGTGGATTTATACCAGTAGTATTTTTCTCATATTCTGGGACCTAAGAGGACTCTGTTTTTACTGTACCACTCATGTACTTTGATTCTTTAGAACAGGCTCAGAGCTGGCCCTGACTTCATGCACTGACTAGAACTGATTTCCATAACATCCCTTTTGAAAGCAGGACTTTATATCTTCTTTAAGTGGAAATTACCTGAGAGAGGAGGATCAGTGGAATGTTACCTATGTGTATATATATCAGATGAGGGGTAAAGAATGCAGAGTCAGACTGCTCAGCAGCAGGGCAAGAGGCAACAGTCCCAAAAGAAAACAGGAAAATCTATTCAAACATAAGAAATAAATTTTGTTGTTACTGTTTAAAGCATTGGGGTAGATGAAAACTTAACACAGGCAGATGAGAGAACTTGTGGAGTCACCACTTGTGAGATATTCAAAAGCTGGACATGACCCAGAGCAGCCCATTGTAAATGACCCTGCTTTGAGGAGAGGGTTTGGGTGGGAGGATATCTGGAGGTCCCTGTCAACCTCAAGAATTCCATAAATCCCCACTCTTGACCTGCTTGAAAACAGTCAATGGTTGTGCACATCCATTAAAACCTGCATGAAATGTTTATTTAAATATAAAAAATATTACTCATTTTAAATTAGTTTGATTCTTTTCCCTAATAGTATCAACAAATAAATACACTTTTTTAAAACCTGTAGTACAGTATCTGTTTAAAATATGATCTCCTTATCCTGCTGCCTGATTGCCATAAAGAAGATTTTTTCCTAATATCTGCAAGACTGTATAAATTCACTTTAAATTCCATTTGGTAATCTTCCTTCTATCATAAAGTTTTTGGACTACAAATGTCATTTGAAGGTCCTGAGCACAAATAAAGTATGAATTATGGTGGAAATCTGTCAAAGACATAAAGGAAATGGGCATGCTTTTTCTTACTCTGTTATATAAATTTTGTGACATATTAACAAATAAATAAAATACAGTTTTTACAGAAAATGACTGATTTTTTCGTAGTTTAAACTGGGCATTCCTGAAAATCAAGATCACTCTTACATCTTCAGTGCTGTAGTGGGAGAACTTTCATGGTCATGAAACAACACTAAAAATAATAATTATTTAAAAAAATAAAAACCAACCAAAAACTCATGAAGCTGAGCCGAAAAGTCTGGCAGAGAGAAACAAAACTGATTCAGAAACAGCTACAGCATGCTGCTTGGCTTGCATCGGAGGAAATTTTCAAGTGAGCGCTTTAGTAAACTCATCTCACATTAATCATTCTTAGATGTTGGGTCTGTCATTTGCATTACTTCCCTACTGTTGGCAGCAGCATTTTGAGTAATTGAATACTGTTTTCATGTTGTGTCTCTTCATTGGTCATCTTATATTTAGACTAAATTGTTTGGGGTTCCCTCCATCCTTCTGTTTGTTCTCACTGCTGCCATGTGGACTCTGTCCAGTGGTTAACATCTCCCTCAATGTGTGGACATGCACCAGTCATCCTGCCTGCCAGCCAGCAGAGACTGCTGCAACAATTTAGTGTTGCAGTTTTCAAGTAGATGCAATTTCTTTCAAAACAGGGCTTTTATAAGAGTTGCTCCCTACCTGAGCCTTCTTAACTTGTAAGCTTTTCAGGTCTTGAAGCTGGAAATGAGATCATGGCCCTTGAGCTGCTCATGTTTATTCAGTAGAGAGGAAAAGCTATTCTTTTGTGTCCTTAAGGAGTTATGTACTGTGTAAGACTGATTAATGCTGGTCACATCTGTCCAGTTGTGGTAGTTTACCTGGGCTGAATGGATTGAAAGGAGATACGGCTGATGATGTCCCCACTAGTAAGATGTTTTCTCTCTCTACAATAGCCTGAGAGGGCTGACATGTTTGACCAGTGGCTGGTGGAACCATGGAAATACATGGCTCCTTTTGTACTATCAGTTCAGTTATTTCTTATCCTAAAGAAAATGTATAAGAAGTTCTGTTCCTCATTACACTTCATTTTCCTGCTTCAAGTTCCAGGTCTATGTATAGTTATATTCTTAATTGGCAAATAGAAGACAAGTCAAGAAATGAATAGGTTAGGTTTGCTAATATCACTGGGCTTGTTTGTGTTGAAAGTGAAGTTTAAATTTTAGCTATTCACAGTTCTCTGTGTTTGTTTTAGTTTGTTTAAAAACAGCTCAATTTTATTGAATTAGAACACCTGAAATACCCCTAAAGGAGATCATAACAGAGTGAAACACTGTATTAAGAAAACCAACCCAAACCTCCCTCTGTGCTTCTTCTTGCTATGCAGAATAAAAATGAATTGAGGATAAAAGATCTGAGAAGAAAGTCAGAGGGTTTAGAAAAAGACAACTTTGTCTTTTGAATGAGTGCAATTTTTTGTGTGACCTCTAGACTCTCTCAAAAATTGTTTTGACCCTTGTTATGACCAAGAAACAGTTAAGGAACCACAGGGGAATAGACATTATGAAATACAGATTGCTTCAGTCTCAGATCATTTTTTTTTTAACTTCCTTGTTTAATGCTGCATAAAGTACCATTAAATCTTCCTCTAGGCTTTATGAATCCTACTTTGTAGGTGATCGATCTCAGACATTGGTAGGTAGTCAAGGACTGGTGAAAATGAATGTCGTAGAGAAGTTCAGAGGGGAGACTATGCCCTGAGGACAGAACAACAACAACAACAGCAAAAAGTGCCAGTCCCTAAGTTTAGTACCTACAAATTTGAAGCTATCTATGTTTTCTTGGTTTTCAAATACATCCCTAGTACCACTGATTAGCCAGAAATATATTCTGAGTGATTCTGCAAGTAAGTGTTTCCTGCAATGTCTTAATTACATTTTTTTTTTATTTTCTTCATGGGATTCCACAAAGCCACAAGCGTGCATTTTAAAATGTACTGTTAGAAGGAAAGAAAACAGTCACCAAAGCTTCCCCAGTGACTAATGTTGTGTAAATACTGTCATGGTACAGTTGGATTTATTTTTAATTATTAGGCCAGCCTGGGGAAGTGCTGTCAGAGAGCAGTGATAGCCTGTCCATTGCTCATTTGAGCAGAACAAAGGGCTTGACTTGGAGCGAGTTGCAATGCAGATAGTGTTGTCTGAGTTTATTCTGCCTTTCTTGTTCTCAAGCAGCAGAAATGTGATCTAGAGCTGAAATGGAATTTAATGCTAGGGCAGGTCCCTGTGGAGTTGTAACTCAGCTATACACTTCTCAAATTAACCACAGTCTTATTGTTTAGTTATGGTTCTGACCATAGTTAGGAAATCATAATTCTGGTCTATCAGAGGTGTTGCTCTCATTGATCTATTTCCTCCTTTACTTAATATTTTTTTTCTTAATTTATACTTCTTTTTCTTCTGAGAAATGTCTTATTACATTCAAATCAGCATTAGATCCAATAAAATCTTAGGACTTTTTCCTGTACAGATTTGTTCACACTTTGTTGCTGAGGTTTTCCAAGGGGTTACACACATGGAAATGCTGTTAAAACAGAATTGGAATAAACTGAATGTGAATAAATAACTTACACAATGCATATCTTACTGTCTTGTCTTGCATACAGTATGTTGTCTTTTCTTATCCTCTACTATGATAGCTCTGTTCTGTTTTATAAACCCACTGTTCAGTCTGACTTGGTGTCACTGCTTTTCGGAACTAGATGTGCACTAAGATGCTGGTTAATTTTTCTGTTACAGGGTTGAGACAGATTGCTGCAATTATAAGAAGAGTTTATTCTACTTGTGTGAAGGAAACAATGACACATGAGTAGCTTATGTTGAGACAGGCTGATATTTGGGGAGAATAGCTGAAACAACCTAAATAATTCCTCAAGCTCAGAAAGCAATAAATATCCA
The DNA here is from genome assembly GCA_035221455.1 of Xenops minutus. Lineage (NCBI taxonomy): Eukaryota > Metazoa > Chordata > Aves > Passeriformes > Furnariidae > Xenops > Xenops minutus. The sequence goes on from JAWWEE010000040.1 coordinate 10,298,801, forward strand.
GGATGTCACACCTGGAGTGGGACTTCATTGCTTGACTGTGAACACCTAATGCAATTTTAGACATCCTGGAATATCTGAGGTGTTTGCAGAGGGTACATTGATATGGCATGGGAGCTAGTGAAGGCCTGTGCTGTTCTGGATGTGCAACTTGGTGGCCACATGTCCAAGAATCATGTAAAGTATCCCCAGATGTGTTCGTTTTTGGTAGGCAATTGAAAACCGGCCCTGCATTCTAAACCAGCACAACGGTCTTGCAATGAGATGTGGATCCCGGATGTTTTGCTGTCTTTATGTCATCTCATTCTCACTGCATACTGTCCCTTTATGGATTTTGGTTGGTTGGTTGGTTGGTTGGTGCGGTTTTGTTTGTTTGGGTTTATGTTTTTCCCACACAGAAGTACTGTCAGTCTGGAAGCCCTTTGTAAGAGAATACTTTCAGACCATTTGAAACTTATGCTAGTTTTACGTATGTGTTTATATAGATACATTAGAATAAGTTTTAGGATCCTAGATATGGACTCCTTAACCCACATCTTGAATCTCCTGCCCACACCCTTCCTGCAGAGCGATGTACTGCTTCATGCAGGGAAGGTCAACACATTGAATGCAGCAGTGCATGGTGGCATCTGTGGGTGCCAAGATATTGGGAGACCCAAGCTCATCTCGAGTTCATTGTATTCAGAGGATTACTTGGCATAAGCTGTATTTAGTGTCTAAAGAAGCTATGTCATTATTTTGTTCAAATCTCTGTCGGATGAAATCTTCTTCTCAACCAGGCTTAAGCACAAACATTTGAGATGTTTTGGATCAACAGGAACCAAAAAATTATTCAGAACTTATTCTCAGGGTCTTGATGAGGAAGGAATGTCATGAAACCACACTGCACAATGTGAATTTTCTGCCTTTTGCACCAGAAAGAAGGCATGGAAATGCTTGTCACCAATCTAGTATCCACAAATAGTGTGTAACATCTGGGTAGAAGAGCAGTTTTGAGTTGATGGGGAGAGATGCCAAACCCAGAGGAGTCAGATATGCAGAATTATTTTAACTGTACTTTTTGAACCAGCTTGGAAGGTCCTAGGGATTCAGGGTGGAAAGACAGAAAATATTGGCACTCACTCCTTGCAGAGCATCAGGGTATTCTCACAGTATAAAGGAGATCCCTAGCAGCTGTTAAACTATTAGAATTTAAAACGTTAATGTGTTTAATTGCAGGAAGTTCAAGGAAGGTTGAAAATGTCGCCTACGACTTATATTTCATTATTCCTAGGTGGAACTATCCAACTCATCATTGCAGCCATTTTAGTGAGTGTCAGCTCTAATTCCCTGGAGAGAGTCAGTTATTTTATAAAGGAACAGAATGGCAGAAAGGCTGAGATATTATTGTTTGGAGGATCAGGTGAGAAGAATCTGTTATTTCAGGATCTGTATACATATCATAAAGGTATGTTCATAAAATGACAAATGATCAAGGTAGCTTCTCCCTTACCAGAGCAATGGTTACTGCATGTACTGCATGTACTCTTCTTGTCACTTGGAAAAAAGTAGCAAGACACATGAGCTGATCTGCTTTTGTGGCTAAAGAAAGATCCAGCATGTTAGTTTAAACTTGAGTGAAATCTCTTCTTCACTCTTGGCTATAAACACACATCCATGTGGTGGCTTGAGCTGACAGGCAGTATCTTGGTTAATCTCAGTAACTAGATGGTGGGCTTTCAGCCTGGAGAGATAAATAGGACTGCCATCCCGCTTGTCTGTTTGGAGAGCTGAGGAAGCCTGTGGGAAAGTCTGAAGTCTTCACAATCTGAAAAATCCTTAAAAGCTTTAGTAAATATTTCAGTTTCCAACATTTGCAATGGAAATGCCACAGTGAGTTCTTGGTGGAGTCTACAACTCAAAGGTCTTCTAGTAAATGCAGAGAAATGTAATGGAAATCAAAATACATTCTCTAATAAAACTGATAATACTGCCTTAGTTTTCATTATCATGTAAATTTTCTTCCCTCTTAGTCTCATTTATAAGATGATTAAATCTATTTGCATGAGCTACTTGGTGCTGCCCATGTATGGAGAACTGGGAATTATACAAGGAAATATTTTCTCATCTCTGAGTTAGATTAAATTAAGCCATATGTTCTGGAGTTTGTTCCTGTGATGCAATTGTATTTTCTGTGAAGACATTTTCACAGTCTTTCATCCCAGAAGGCATAGTTGTCGAAAACTTGATTTTTTTCAGAGACCTTTTTGCATAACAGGTTAGAAATAAAAAGACAGTTTCATGCAAAAAGAATGTGTATTAATACTAATACTGACAGCTTTATCCTTTCTATTCCCACTTAGACTTACTTCATTTACTACTTCAGTCAAGCACCTTTTAAAAAGTCTACCATTTCATTATTTCTTTTTGGATGAGAAAGTATTATTAAGCATTTACAGTAGCTAGGATTTGAGGAGTTTTTTATTACTGACTGAAATTGTGGTGATAGAACAGAGGCATCTATCCACAGGTTTTTATCTACAGCCATCTACAAGTTTCCTTCTATTTATAAAAGTTCTGAGAAAAAATTCAAAGCCAATATTCACAGAAATTTGTTCAAAAGAAAGTAAAGCACGTAATTTGAGTCAAACATGCCACTGTTTTGATAATATAATATAAATGTTCTAGTGCAAAAGTTAAATGCAGAAGTGTGCCTTCGCTCAAGTTCTGGTCTTTAAAATTATTAATTCTCTCTGAAAATGACTGAGCCTGGACTTCCATTACTCATCCCATTACCTAATCTAATGCAGAACATGTGAACCTCCCTAGTTAACCTGCTCTGAATTACATGTCAGGAGTGGCCCATGATTCATCAAGATTGAATTGTGTTCCCAACATGTGGCTTAAAAAGGGATCTCTACACTACTCTCATTTCCATTTAAATCTTAAGGGAAATGGGAATCATACAAAAAAAAATCAGTATTTGACATACCTTGTATAGGTGCAACAAGATGGGTATTAAGAATATTGTCTTCTTTAGCTCCTATTGAAAAAAAAAACTGGGCTTATTCTTTAAGATTTTGCAAATGTTAGTGTGGCTGATTTGTTGTTGAGATGATTAATCTGATCTCTTTAAATATCAAGTAATTGAATTGATTTTTTTGTAAATTTGAAACAAATATTTGCTATCGTATAAAATATAAAAAAATAAGTGGTGAAAATTAATGGCATAATAAAACATAATAAAAATAATCATCATAATAATAATGTACCAATCTCTCCCCTCCACAGTTATACATAAATAGTCAGATATCAGTGCTCCTGGATGTAGACAAGGGCTGCAGAAAACAGCAAAATTCTTGCTTGCTTACCTCAAAATTAATTCCACAGTAATTACATGCAGAAATTAAGTACCCCAAAGTCTTGGTTTCTCCTTTCCTTTCTCTTTCCCTGTCATTATTTTTATCATTATATTGCACCTCCCTTGGCTCTTTAATCCCCTGAAACATTTCACAGTCCTGATTTTCACATTCCAGCTCTCTATTTTTTTGTGTGCCCAGTAAGCTTTGTGTTCTTCATAATCTTTCCTGCTTTCATGCACATGTGTTTATCTCTCCACATCCCCTTATCTATTCACTCTCAAATCTCCTTATCCTAGATTCAGAACATACACTAACCTTGCCCAGGCTCCAATCTCCCCCTTGCTTTGATGATGCATATGGCTTTCAGTTGCCCAGCCCTCTATACATGTCAGTTTGCTTTTTCTCTGCTAAAACTGTTTCTGCCTTGCTTTGGTATAGGATGATCAGGGAAGTCTGAACAACTAGTGAGTATCAATGTAAAAATTCCTTTTTTGTCACTTGCTACTTGGTGACCAAACTGACATGCTATGAATCAGTGCAGGAAGCTGTAAAAAGACTGACGGTTTCCTGCAAGAAATGTGTATCAGTCCTTTTTCAAATCCCAGTCCCTAAAACCTTTGAAAAAATCCCATGATGTTTATAGTAGGAGTATTGTTGCCTCCATTAACTAGCTGTAGACTGTCAAAGTTCATAAGGACACCAAAAGATCTGCATTTAATCAATGACATAGCCTGAAAAATGCCACTGTCAATACTACGAGAAATATTCTTTGTTATGTACAATTGTTGTAGCAGGTTTCTCTGGAGTGGCCCCAGCAAGGCTCCCAGCCTTCTTCCACAGCTTGAAAACGTGACTTTACCTGCTACTGAAGTAGTCATTGCCTCTTTCACTCCATTAGTTCATAGATATAAGTGACTGTTTAGCGCAGATGTGTGTCCTAGACTTTTTGTGCCAATTTCTTGATTTACTGCATTAAGTATGTTGAGTCTATTCTTCTCCAGTTCTGAAGCAGAATTATTTTGGGAGGAATATGCTACAACTATGTAACTTAGGTGAAAGAAAGATACGGAACTGAGATGATCAGTTGGTAGAGAATGACTGCCTTAGATAAGGAGGGGTAGGCTACATTTATCAAATTTCAGCTTATTCTGAAATAAATTAACATAGCAAAGCTGCTGAGCTTTCAGGTGGGACTGGATTCTGTTCTATGTTCTGGCAGTCAGGAGCAGTCCAAAGGGGAGCAAGCAGCTGAAATATGTGTTGCCTTTCCTCTCTTGCTCCTTCCCTCTTAGCCTTCTCCACAGAGAAGTGTCTTGACTGGATGATGCAGCAACAAGGAAGGGGAATCTGATTTCTTATGCTTGTAAAAGTGTTTTTTCTTCCTTCTTAACAGGGGTCTCTCTTCTCTTGGAGATGAACAATGTGATGCACATAGGCACGCTTTGCACTTCTGGTTAATGCAGTGTTGTTTAGATCCTGGGTATCATGTCCATTGAATTCAGAGGCTTTACTGATGTAGACATACAAATATCCTGTGTCCTGGGATGCCTTTGTAAATGAATTTTTCTTTTTTTTCTTTTTTTTTCTTTTTTTTTTTTTTTGTTCTGTCCTCAGCGGCTGATTTGTGTTATTCAACATCTGTTGCCTTTTATCACAGTGAATTTCAGCAATAGGCAGAGTGATTCCTTTCAGTTAATATACCATTTTTAGCAGAGTTATAGAAGGAGCAAGAATGAAACAATATACAGATACTGTTTAGAGAAGAAAAAACCACCAAAACCAGGAAAAAACCCACACACCCCAACCAACCAACTAAACCACACTACTGCTGTGTGTAACAATAAGTGAAATATATTGAATTTCTGTTTCTTTTTTTGATCATTTTAATCTGAGGGTGGTTATTCAGAAAAAAATATTATTAAAAATCTTAAGATTTATAGAATTCTAAGTGATAAGAATAAATAGTTTCATTTACAAGACTGTTCACCCTTTTTCACAAATGACCAAGACTGCATTGCATTTAATAAGCTTTTGAAAGAAAATGAGAATTTTTTGAAGAAAGGACCATACATGACATGAAGGGATCATGTGTCAAGTGGATGGTTTAGACTTCCTTAACTCTTTTTTCAAAAGCTGAAGAGTTGTGGGGTTTTTTTGTTTTGTTGTTTGGGGTTGGTTTGTTTGTTTGTTTTTTATTAGCAAGACACAGTTGGTAATTAGTGAATTTTTTACTCAACAGCTTCTGAAAAGTTAAGAGAAATATGATCAGATTTGGGTAAGCCAAAACTGACTTGGTGTGATAAAGGACTTCCTTATGATTTGTCTAGAAAAGGAAAAAAAAAAAAAAAATCAATTTTTTTTTTTAACATTCAAGAGACATGAAATTTTTCATTAAGACTTAGAAGTCCCAAAAGGATCAAGTAGTTAATTATTTAGTACAAGTCAGGTTACTTTATTATTATCAAAAGACTTATGACTCATATTATTCCTGAGGAAGAAAACTATGCAGGGAAGAGAAGCAAAGGCTGTGCTTGTCTCATGAAGAGAGAATTTGTATTTTGAATATGCTGTAAGAATGAATTTCCAAGGTCCTCAGAGAAGGTGTGAATGGGGAAGGGGTATAGGATGTAGCCTTTGTGTTCTAGAGTCCTTATTTTGTACAAGTTAAAGCAGTATGCAAAGATGGAAAGACTAATGAGGTAATTAAGTTGAAATTTGGGGGTTTTTATAGTCTCCTTCACTTGGAAGGATCCTAAGGAGGTTGTTATGCTGGAACTTTCTGTACAGAAACAGAGGCTCTCCCTCAAGCTGAGGTGACAGTAGGTAAGGTTACAGAAGATAAGAAAAGAGTAAAATGTGAGAGAATATGCTTGCATTGGTTAAAACCAGTTGGGAAACAGGACAGGAATATGATTTTCCTATTAGAGGGTATTCATTGGCAGGGTTTAAAAGGAATTAGGTTTTTTTAACCTGGTCATGAATCATCTGGAAAATGATAGTAAAGCTTGCTGATCATAATAAATTATTCTGTATAGCAAAGACAAATGGCAACTTGAAAAGCTACACTGAATAACTGAGAAATCCAATAGCAGAGGACAGGATGTTCAGTATTGAAAAATTATGCAAATGAGAGAGAAACATTTCCTACTTCTGGCTCAGCAGTGAGCACTGGGATAGCACCATTCTGGTTTCTGTGCCTTATAAAACATCCGGGTTGCTTTTCCTTTTTTTCTCTCTTTTTGATAATTTCAGAGCTGAAGTTTCCAGCTGGTGGTTTTCCCTAAAAATAGTTTTAATGTGAGCACAGTATGTGCATTTTCTTTCACTAATTTTGTAAAGGTACATTACTAGTGGTACAAAATAGCCCTAATTTGCTCTTGGATACTAGAACTACACAAAAAGATGAATGGGGAGTATATGTACATATAGACAGCTTTCCTTTTGTTGCTTTGGGCAATCATATAGTTAAGTGATAATGTTCCTGGAGATTGAGTCCATGAAGCAATAAATGGCTTTTATAGTTGATTAAATGCTGAAGTGCAGCTGGAGCTACAAAAGCCATCTCAAGCAGTAAGTATGTTATTACCATTATGGAAAGATAAAAGTAAAACATCATGGGAATAGGAATCTTTAAAATTTTGAGGCAGGGAGAAGAACAGGAAGGATAGTATTTTCACTAAGAGTATTTGCAGGGTAGATATAAACCAATACTGCCTATAACCTTTGCAGTTTTGAACAAATCTATGTCTATAATATGTAACCGAACACTGTAAACATTATCTGTAAAACTTTGAAGCGATGATGACACTTGCATTTGAGCTGGCTTGGATCTGAATTGGGCTGTTCATTTCTCAAAAAACCAACCAATCAACCAACCAACCAACCAACCAGACAAAACTAAAAATCACTGAGAAGGAACACCAGTGGGTTTTGCAGCAAGAGTAATTTTGCACAATTTTCCTAAACCAATGCTAGTTCCAAATTACATTGGGTTTGGAAGCTCCCCTGTTAATTTTTCTTTATAATCTCTGGCCTCCTAAGGCATCTCCCTTCCCCTGGCAAGGGTCTTTTATTATTAAAGGAGGTTTGAAAAGGAAGGAACTGTGAGAAGGACAAGACTAAGGTCTTGCTGATTCTGTCTCTAGTTAAGTAGACAGAAGTTCTGCAGCAGCTGCACATACGAATGCCTTCTTCAAATCCACAGCAAAAATGAGGTTGCAAGCTCCTTTTCTCAGGAAATAGATACAAAACTTAATCAGGCTAGGACTGAAGTGAACAGAAGTTCTTGTGCTGGTGCTGTAACTAAGACCAAGTGGTCATTCAGGAAAAAAATAATTATGTATTATGCCGAAAATTTACTATCATCAAGCAGTCATGCTTTTCCATAGATATCTGAAGTGATTCATTTTCTCACTCCCTCTGGCCCAATGAAACATGTAGGAATAGTTATGTGATACAAAATATTCCATAATTGTGTATAAAATTATCAGAAGGGCTCAAAGCATATGAAATAAACCTTCCACAGTGATTGGCTGAATATAATATCCTCACTTTTGAACCAGGTCTTCAGGACTGGGCAGGCAAATACATCAGCATCCAAGTGCCGGAACTGAGTGGTGAGCACACATTCTCTGTCCCGGTCTGTTCCAGTCATTGGCATTATTTTGTCCAGAAAAGCCCACAGGTGTACAGTGGAGTACTAGGAGTTTAAAACTGTAGACATGGACTGCTAGCACATGCAGGACTGTTCTTATGTCACATTTAGCCAACTGTGTCGTGATCTCAGGCCTTGTAATCAGAGTCAAACCTCCAGCAACTGCTGCCCAGTGTATGTGTCCCTGAATTTAAGACCTAAAGATGAGTCAACAAACAGATAGTGGGCCGAGCAGAACTGCTTCTTCATGGCATCTGAGATGCTTGGAGATCTCCAAGACTACGTCTCCGGAATCGTACATTTAGATTAACAGATGTGTCTCCTTTCCACATATTTTAAGATTCATGAAAAATGGTTCAGTAATGAGGGCCCAATCTGTTCCCATTAAGTCAGTGAAACTTTTGTCAGTGACTTAAATGGAAGCAGACCTGAGTCCAATACAAAAACATCCTCTCACTAGAAAAGCAAACTGAAAAAAACTCAATTGAACTAGGTATGCCTGGAGTATTGTGTTATTTAGATCAAGTTGTCTACAAGCATTTCTAGTCTGTGCCATAGTTTAGCTTTAACTCTCCATTGAGCTTGAAATATATTTAATATAAATAACATTGGAAAGCTGTTATTTTCACTAAATCTTGTATATAGGTCTTGAATGCATAATGTGACAGCAGGAATACCATGTTCCTGACTCTGTCTTTCTGTAATTTGATCCTGATGAACAAAAGCTCCCAGGGACTGAGTGTGACCTTTATTCTGAATTACAGTTGTTGCATGTCTCTTTTTTCAGCCATTTGTCTAAACTCTTGCATTGCTCCCTGAAAGAATTTTTAATGTCTCCAGAGGGAAAAGGCCTTTATACCACCTTACATTTTTTAACATAGAAAATAATATGCATGTTATCCTATTTTGCCTTTGTTAAAGGCATGAGAGAAAAAAAACATACCTGCACTTTCCTTGTGTAAGTGTATTCTTCTGCCCATCCCTTAAACACATTGCAGTTCTTAACTGAAAACTTTAACTTCATTGTGTAACTATGGCAGCATATATTCACCCAGGTGGGAAAGGTCTCAAGAGTCCATCTGCTCAAAGCAGAAGAAACGCTGAATTCAGAGCAGGTTGCTCAGGGCTTTGTCTAAGTGGGTCTTGGAAACACCAAGAATGGAGAACCTGCAGCCTCTGGGAATCCTGTTTCAGTGCTTAATTACCCTCACAGTGATTTAATTCTTTTCTTATACCCAGTGGAATCCCCCTGTTTCAAGTTATGCCCATCACCTCTCTTTCTTCTGCATTTCAGTAGAGAGCTGGGGTCTATCTTCTTGGTCAGCTTTTTGATATTTATTGGCAGGTTGCAGTAGCTAGTCCTGAAGTCTTCTTTTCTCAGGACTAAAACAAAAAAAAGGGTCCCTCAGACTATGCTTATTGAATTATATGTTCTGTTACATACACCTACAGTGTCTTGAGCTGCAAAGCATATAATTAATTATATATGTTGCTGTGTTTTTCCTGAGGTTGGATAATTTCTGGCATTATTCATTACAAATTTGAATGTCTTTTCAAAATGGTAACTAAGCAAATGGCTTATAGCTATTAAAATTAGTCATAGACAATGTCTGAAATTATTTGAATCCATAATTGCATTTTCAGTCAATAGAGTCCGTTATGAGTCTGTTTATCTCAAAATATCCTGATGCATACCTTTATTTTTCATGTGATTTAATACGTCAGCTGTCTAAGGAACTGTTAGTTTTCTTCAGGCTGCTTTCAAATAGACATATTAATGTAGGGTGAATACAAATGCATAGTTTCTGGAGCAAGACAGGAGTTGAACATCTGCCTGATGATACACACGCCAGGGATCTTTTTTTGCTTTAGTTGAACATTATGCCAGTCCTATGGTCAGCTTTGGAGACAGCAGATCTACTGATCTCATGCAAAAGTACCCCCCACAAGCCCACACATCATGCTTTTATTCCTTCATGATTACTTGCTTTACCCGAATGAGGTACAAAAGATCTTTCATTACTGCATTAGTAACAGAAATCTCAAGAGAAAGCCATGAAAATTTTAGTGTTCAAATAAACTGAGTGTGTGTCACATCAGTGCTCCAGCATGACAGCTCAGAGATTTCTCAGCAGGCCTTGTTCCTGCAGCATGTCTATGAGCTGTTGGGAGCTGTTGAGACAGTCAAGTTCATGCTATGGGTTGCATATTTGAGATTAAATTATATCCCTTTTTTCTCAGTTGCAAATATGGGGATGGACATTCATAGCTGGTATAAGGTTTTGGTAGCTATCCATGAGATTTTCACGTTCAGTTAAGGAGTGTAAACACAGCTGTTTACTTGTTTTCTACTCTTGCAGCTAGCTACTGAAGCAATGTAATGTTTTCACTTTTCAGCAAATGACATAGACATCCATTGCTGACATTTCAGCAAATGACATGAAATGCTCCTATTCTAACTCATGTTCCACTATAGTTGCTATGGTTTGCAGGACTTCAAAAACACAAAATTATAGTTTGTTGTTGTTTTTTTTTTCTTTTTCCCTGGTAGCTAAATTTAAAATAAAAATGGAGAAAAAAACCCCAAACAAATCATATGGTTATGCCTATAAATGTTGACATCTGACTTCTAGCAAAACAGGATTTTTTATTTTGTTCTGTGTTTCACCCGTGATTGCAACTGTTAGGCAGGTGAGGCTGCTACAGGTGAAAGAAAAGTGTGCAGAGTAAGTCAGATTTCATAAGCCACTGCACTTGAAGGCATAGGATCTCTTGGGTTCCTGATTCGTGGGAACTGTTGGACATCAAAAGACATATGAACAAGATATTCCTAGTTGTACGAAATATACCTAGACACCCTACTATATCTGGAATATGTGATTTAAAATAATGCAGACATTGTGCAGTTCTAACATAAAAGTTATGTGTTTCATCAGAATTTACATTTCTTTGAGGAACTGTGAAGTGTAGATTTATAGCACTTGGTGATCTTTGGCAATGCAGTATATGCAGCAAATAATTTTCTGACTTGAGGCATGCATGAATCTTTTTTCTCCTTTATTTTATCCAGTGGTTACACAGTAGATGATTCAGTCATTAGATGGTGTGTTTCTGTCTTGTAAACACAGATGTGTTTAGTGAGGAGGTTAGCGGCAGTGAGAAATGAGAAGTATTTCACCTGCTCTTGACATTATTATTAATTATTTTTATGGCTCACAAAAGTATGCTAGGCACTTGAAGGAGCCATTAAAGCAATTTAATGCTTTTTTTAATGCTCCAATAACCAGGAAATTTTTTACACATATATTTTTCTTTATGTAGATAATTTTACAAGATATGCTGCTAACAATCACCTGCCAGCTCTTTGTGTCACCGTTGCACATGATGTGTATGGCCCTGCTCTCTTGCTCTTTCCATTTCACAAGTGAGGCTGGGATTCTGGCTTATACTGTCACAGTGCTGGATATCTAAGTGTGATATCTGATATGCATTAATTACAATATAATTTTGCATTCTGCCCATCCTTAGTCACACCTTTATGTATGAAACCTAGAGAGAGAACCTGATATCAATAGGTGTTCTTGAGTCCACACTTGCTTGCTTGATTTGGACCCTGAGAGAGAGTTTGTTTCAAAGGAGAATGAAAGTGCCTAGTTGTTTTTGCTCAAAGTTAACTCTGGTTTTCTTATAGCCAAATCTCTACATATCCTTTTATGTTTAGAGCTATTGTGATTTGGAGTTTACTTCAAGGATTTGAAACATGAAAAGGTGTTGTTGCATCATGGCTTAGCACCTCCAGTTCATGCTGCTTAATGCTTTAGATGTGGTCTAGGTTAGTGCATAGCACATCTCTGTGTACATCCCCCGTGGCACAAATGAAGAGTATTTCTTGCCTACAACACAGTTCAAGATTTAGTGCTCATATATGATACAACTCCATTGCACTTGGCTTTACCACCCAGATAACTTTGGTTTAGTTCATTTTGTGTTTATATATATATGTAAATTTATATATTTAATTTTCTTTTGTATTGGTTTTGCACAGCAAGGTTTTGTTAGTAGGACACGACAGGGGTGGCTTCTGTGGAAAGCTGCCAGAAGCTTCCCTCATGTCCAGTGGGGCCAATGCCAGCCCCAAGATGGATACACAGCAGGACAAGGCTGAGCCCATCAGTGACAGTGGTAGTGCCTCTGGGATAAGATAGTTAAGAAGGGGGGGAAAGCCTTGTGCAGCAGCAACTCCAGCTGAAGAGAGTGAGATTATGTGAGAGAAACAGCCTTGCAGACACCCAGGTCAGTGCAGAAGGAGGGAGAGGAGGTGCTCCAGGTACCAGAGCAGAGATTCCCCTGCAGCCCGTCGTGCAGACCGTGGTGAGGCAGCTGTGCCCCTGCAGCCCATGGCGGTCCGTGGGAGAGCAGAGATCCACCAGCAGCCTGTGCAGGACCCCATGTCAGAGCAGGTGGATGCCTAAAGGAGGCTGTGACCCTGTGGGAAGGCCATGCTAGAGCAGGCTTCTGGCAGGACCTGTGTCCCCACAGAGAGAGGAGCCCACACTGGAGCAGCTTTTCTGAGGCAGCTTCGGATCCTTGCACCCTGTGGAAAGGATCCACAGTGGAACAGTTCATGAAGAACTATAGCCTTTGGGAAGGACTTCCATTGGAGAGCTTGTGGAGGACTGTCACCTATGGGAGGGACCAGAAGAGTGTGAGGACTCCCCCTGGGAAGGAAGCTATGACAGAGACAATGTGTGATGAACTGAGCATGATCCCCATTCCCCATCTTTCTTTGCCACTGAAGGGAGGAGGCAGAGAATTCAGAGTGAGGTTCCACCCAGGAAGAAATCCAGTGGTGAGGAGAAGGTGTTTTTATGATACAGTTTTATTTCTCGTTACTCTACTTGGATTTGATTGATAATAAATTCATCTAATTTCCCTGAGTCAGATTTGTTTTGCCCATGATGGTAGCTGCTGACTGATCTCTCCCTGTCCTTATCTAGACCCATGAGCCTTTCATTACATTTTATCTCCCCTGTCCAGCGGAGGAGGAGGGTGATAGAACATCTTTGGTTGGCAAGTGGCATCCAGCCAGGATAACCCACCACATCTTTGTACAATTTTATGCTTGGACCAGTCTCATTAACATTTTTTCACATAATTTTTGATAAAATTTAATTATGTTGTTAAATCAAATGAGAATGTTTTTACGTATGATATCAAATCATGCATGTTTAAGTCTGTAGCCATCAAGAATGTACAAAACAGATGGACTGTCACGATCTATTGTCATTCCTAAGCAAACCTAAATCACATTTTCTTAATTAAAATGTAACTTTTTCTTTCATTTGCATTTACTTTGAATCAATTGGGATGAAGAGCAAATGCTGCTAGTTTTAATAAGAAAAGAAATTCTATTGGAAATCCAAGTGAAGTGCTAGAAGCACACCTCATTAATCAAATTGGGAGTATTATATTTGACATTGTAAAGGGATGCAGGAGCAAAAGACCATTAACTTTTAGTGCTACTTGGAATAGAAGTGTACCATTTCTATTTGTGAGTTTTTGGAAGCGCATATATACAAGGAGCAAACAAATATAAACAGCAAAGAATACACTTCTGTATTTAAAAGGTTGTCAGAATTCATAAGCTGTTGAAACCAACCTATTAATTTGAGACAGTTTCATTATCTAAAGAGAAAAAAAAAAAAAGAAGAGGGAGAGAAGAGCTCAGTGAAGTGTAACTCATTCCAAATATGTGCTGAAATAAAATCACAGGGACAGAGATTTGTTCAAACAGCAGCTCAGGGCAGACTGTAAGTTGTTCTAAAAACAAGTGAAGGTTTTTAAAGGTAGAGGTACTATATTAATATTTTTCTTTTCAATTAGAGAAAGACAGTGGGTGTTTGTGAGTGCATGCATCCTCTTGGCATTTAACAGCATTTCCCTCAAGGGGAGATTACTGCAGTTTGTTTAAAAGATCTGAAATACAGAGTCAGTATTTTATGAGTGTCCAGCAAGTGGAGTTTGAGTGTATTTCTATAATAATAAAGATATCTTATAGTGCTCTTCATCATAACACATCCCAGAGAGCTCTGGAAGGCTGTGAAACACAGAACTACATAGCTGCAGGTACTTATTGCACCACCTACCAACTTGCAGGCAACATTGGAAATGCCTATTACTGCTTTGTGACAGCACAACACCCACCTGCATCAGAGAACAGGGAAATTTCTTTTAAGATTTCTAGCTGTCTTAAGATTTGCTTCATTATTATTTTAATATCAAAGTTCTCCTTGGGTTTATAGACTTATGAAAAAATGATATGAGGTTGTTTTAATACCTAAAAGTCCTACATGGTGTCTTCTGCTTCTCTGTTTTCCTGGTTTGGGGTGGTTCTTCTGTACCACATGCACACATATGCAAGTGCTTTCAGAGCCCTCAGCAGTGTAGGCTCCTTAAGTTTGGTTCAGAAGTGGTGTTTGGAGTTAGGAAATGAATCAGACATGATTGAATTAATGTAGTAAATTCAAAAACTTCTGCCACTAGTTAATTAATTGATTTATCTGCAAAAATCTTGCTGTGGAAGTGGGGAGAGCCTTGACACCAGTGTAACAGAGCTTTGTAAAAGTGGCAAATGCCCAAGGGCTCTTTGCATCTGGTGTGATGATCCAGCTCAGTGCTGAGCCCCAGCCCTGTGCCAGTGGAAAAAGCACCACCATTGCCTTCACTGTCAACTCTATCCTTTCCTAGAGTTAATAATGGCTACAGGAACGTTCTTCTGCCTTTGGAGGGCAAAGACCTTTCCATCATAAAACATTATTAGCTTTCAAGTGCCCTATTCTTTTTCTTGCTATTTTGGTTCTGTCAGGAATAGACAAAAAACACGGTTGAAATCTATTACATTAAAGCCTTGTATTTAAACAGTCTTGAGATTAATTTTGTTATTGAAGCTTTCAGCATTTTTTATACCCTATTGAAATTGCTGGGACTTAGGAGCTGTTTGCACTTTCAAGTGTAAAGTTTGCTCTGAGGGATTTGACGCTTCAGAAATAAATTGCTACGTATTTATTGCTATAAGGATAATCTTCCAAACATGAATTGGTGCTGCTCTGACTTCCTGAAAGTTTAGCACTTCTATTGTAGAAAACCGTTCCAATCAACAAAAGAGGGAAGCTGCTGATTACTTTAGTAAGATTTGCTACTGCTACCTGAAAGCCTGAAGGACAAAGATGGCATGATGTGCCCATAAGTAGTCAATCAATCACAGAGGGGAAAAAAAATCACATGGATATTTGGTGCTTAGGAAATGCTCCTGAGCATTCTGAGCTAAAACAGTTTCTAATTGTAAAACTATGCCTGACATATTCTTCACTATACCAGTTTCTCTACACCAATAGTAGATCTAATGGTTGTAATTCCTCAACTGAATCATAAACTGCACTCTTAGATTTGGTCAAGTTGGCTTTATAAAATTTGAAAAGAAAAAAAAAAAAGGAAAGAAAAGAAAAATTGTTTAACTGAAGAAGAGATTTTTACTATGAATCTACCACTCCACTTCCTTACAATTTTCTTTTGTCCCTGTTCCCTTGGAGATTATTTGTAAAGAGGGGCAAAACAAATGGTGGAAAATAAGATAATATGTTCTCATAAAAATAATTCCTGTCTTCCTTGTTCCAATCTCCACAAAAGCAGATTGGTTTAGGCACCTGTTATAATGTGTATTTTATATTTTTCTTTAATGGCACTAAAGGGTTAAGAAATTAGAAATTTTAGACACTGTGTATGCTGAATAAATTCAGTGAGTGAATACAAGTCAAAAACATCTGCAAGGTGAATGACTAAAGGAACAGAATCAGCATGCTGCACGGGTCAAGACTGATAGTTTGTTTTATCTTACCTTTTTCTAGACCTGCAATACAGTGTTTAGGAAAGCAGAGGTAGAGATAATGGATATGTTTAGAGGACAATTTGGGGAAAAGTGGATCAAACCATTAAGTAGCAAACTTAAAAAAGCAGATTTGTTTAAAAGTTTATTTTCAGTTTTAATAGAAAAATATGAAAGCGTTACGCTAGAATAAAACCCCTTAATGTTTTTTATTGGGTGACTACATTGTCTTTGAATGAGAAAATTGATGCATTGTTGATGTGCTAGGGAAAGATTTGTGCTCATCAAGATGGTTCCTGATGGATTAGTTTTCAGGATAAAGGTGGTATTATTTGGAATCATATGTGACATATTTTTGTAATGCTTTCAAATTACTGAAATGACTGCCTTAGGAAACAGAAAGAAAACCAACCATATTTCATCTGAATACAAATGTGCAACATGTTCCTTCCCTTTTTAGGAGCTAAACTTTGCCTTCCATTGCAGGTCTTTTCTAGGGGTATGCTGAATCCAGTCACAGTGTGATGGGACAGTCACATCGTTATATGTGTGACAAAACTAAAGCTGTATTAAAAAAAGAAATTATTTTAATTTTTTGAAGACACAGTCTAAATGCTTTCAAATACAACGTGAACATATTTAAGATCTGTGATTGATTGCATGTTATTGTCTAGTCAGTGTCTCTGTTAATCTTGAAAATATCTATTTCTGTTCTGTTAAGGATATTATCCACTACTTAAGTGACAGGTGAGAGTTCATTACATTTTATTGGTCTTGGGTTGCCATTGGCAGTGAGAAGGGATATTTTGGAATTGATAGCCTTTTTACCTCCTGGTCGTTTCAGGTTATACTTCAGAATCAGAAAAGATGAACCACATAAAACTCATTCATAGTCAGAGATTGTATTTCACTGCAGTTGTTAAGCACAACAGAAGCACACACCACAATTTCATCTCTTCTGTTAAGACTTAGAAGCTGTTCCAGTACTGAATAACTTTTAGAAGTGAATAAGCCACCAGCTTCTCTTCTTTTGTGAATTCTGTAATCCACTCTAATCCGTTTTAAAGATGGAAGTGATACTGATGAAGTGCAGGCTCTGCAGAGATCTTGGGATCAGTCATCTTTCCAGTTGCTAGAAGGTATCTCATTTTCTAATAAAATCAGGAATTTTACATTAGCTATTTATATTTTTTGTTAGATCAGATAGTGTCATTGGGTCTAAGTGACTTATTTTGATGTTTCTTTACCATGCCTTTTTATGTGTTGTGCACATATTTTGTACTGTGCAAAATCTTTTTGTAGAAGTAACTAAGCTTACTGCTGACTTGAGACTGAAATAAATGAATAAGAAACATCAGGTGATTTAGTTTCCCGGGGACAACATCCTTTTTTATAAAATATTGTCTGATGTTGCTGAGCTGTGAGAATCAAAGAAGGAAAATGCTTGTATTAAATGTAGTACATGTGACATCTATATACTCCCTAAACTGAGAGTAAATTGTTGAGTGGATGGGGCATATTTTGGGTGGTATCCACAATAATAAAATACATGACTAAATCTGTAGAATCTTTCTCTAGTATTAATCAAGTTCTTCAGTAAAGCCACTTTCCTAATAGAATTGGACCATGTTCTTGGTAGAACAAAAATCATTCTAATTGATTAATTGATTACAAGCTGAAGAAGTCCTACATGATGTTCAGAGACTGAAGTTCAAAGACTTCTAGATAATACCATAAAATTAAATTTGTTCTCTGGCCACTGGAGCAGTTGGCATAGTCTGGCTCACATCCCTATTGCTTTTCTATTTTCTAGTCAGAGTCAAGGGTAGGAGCCATACTGAAGGAAACTTCATTACCCTATCCCTTACACTTTATCCACTGAAAAATTTCTTCACTGTAGATACGTTTTTCATAAATTTAATCCTTATTTTGGATCTTGAAAAGATTTTCAAATAAGTAATCTACACCTTCTTAAGTATGTTTGCAGGCAGCTTTAAG
Organism: Xenops minutus; assembly: GCA_035221455.1. Lineage (NCBI taxonomy): Eukaryota > Metazoa > Chordata > Aves > Passeriformes > Furnariidae > Xenops > Xenops minutus. Next base: position 10,316,673 of record JAWWEE010000040.1, read on the forward strand.
AGTAGTTTATACAATTGCCTGTAAAAATTTTCAGTTATATTTTCATTCTGGTTTACTTTGTAATCCACTTTGTTCCCAAGGTGCTAGCCTGTTATTTAAAGATTAGAGCCTTTTTTTCAAAAGTCACTATGAGCTGTTTCTAATTTTTGTTTTTGTTTTTGGGTTTTTTTTATTATCCTGATCATCTCTGAGTCCTTTCTTCTCTATGATGGTCCTCAAATTGCTAAACCAAATAAGCTTGTTGCAGGAAGATGTTTCTGGGCATGCTCTGCTCTCTACTTAGAAATCAATGGCGTAAGAAGGCAGCATTGGGAACAAGAATATAGGGAGCTGTAGTGTTCAGTGAGGTCTGCAAGGTGAGAGTGACAACCTGGAATTTCATATTGTGCTAGAGAAGGTGATGGGATTTATGACTTGGGCTCCATTCCAGCAAAGTACTTAAAGCCAAAGCATAGTCCCATTATGTAAATCTATTTATAGAGGTCGATATATTCCCTCTTTAATAAATGCATGCAACTCATTTGCATTAATAGAATTTACGAGTTAACATTAAGGAGAAAAAGTAGCTATTAGTTTGAACAGCAGGTTTTTTTGTGTTAATAACTTTTAACCTTTGTCCACAAAAAATATCTATGCATTAGGTTTGTTCACATTATATCTCTGAGAGTGAGATAGCTTTGACACTATCTTTTGGAGCATAATGTCTGTCACATTCATGATTTGAGGTGCAGCTTTTGGCATATAACTTTTATTTCCAAAAAGCAGAATTTTAAATTAAATTATTGAAATCATAAGAAAATTTAGAGCATCAGTCACAAATATGCTTATTTTGCAACAATAGGAACCCTTTGATACTGTTCCTTACAAAGTGTCTTTTAAGAATGTATTTTCACAAATTTTAAATAAATGAAACATTTTTTTATGGGATCCTGCAGTTATTGATGAAAGTACTGAAGATTAATGTCTAAATGTTGAAATAAGCATGAAAAATACTTATTCAACAGGATCTGGGAGGAGTATGGGATGGTGTGACATAGAGGCAGAAGGGGCTACAGGCAGCTGAAGTTTTTGAGTTACCTTAAAAATAAGTAAGAAGCTGCAAAATATTGTTTCTGCTTTGGGTTCAAGTTTGGCCAAGTACTGCCTGTTACAGAACTGCTTTTAGCTGCTGAACCATAATAATATTTCCAAACTTAAACATTTGTGAGTTCGGAGTCTGTGGGGAAACAATATTCAGCATTTGGCAGAGAGCAGAGTGGGCAGAAGGAGGTGCAGCGGAAGACCCAACAGAAATGGAAAGAATTTCTGCAAGATACCATGAAAGGAAAGGTTTGGCAGAAGTGGAGAAGAAAAGCAGGAGCCAAAAAAGTGTAAGTTCTGAAGGAGTAAGGCTGGAAGACTTCACAAACCTGGTATAAGGGATGCAGAGGGTAAAGAAAAGCCAGGGGTGATACAACAGAATTGTGTGCAGCTGATATGACAGGTTTACTGTGAGTCCCCAGGCCTGGATCTGTTATTTCTTAGCCCTACCTTTAATGAAAAATGTTCGTCAGCAGAACCAGCTCAATGCTGCTTGTCAATTCAGACAAAACTGAGTATTTTTTGCCCTAAGTGAAAGAGAAAAATCTCCCTCTCTAGCTGCTACAGTGTGTGGCAAGAGTGGGAACACCTCCCTCTGTTTCCACTGTCCTTTCCCAGGCACACAGGTTATTGCTGGTGGCAGTAATAACAGTAAGGTGATCACCTCAGGACCATGCCATGAGAAGTGACAGCCTGGACATCTCTTACTAGGACAGTCTGTCAGTGTGGACTTATTTTGCCTCTGCCTGAAACTGGCCCTATGTTCCTCTCCAGGTGGTAAGTTCACATGGAAAGAATGCCTTCTTCCTGCCAGCCACTACTCTTTCTTCATGAGCAGGCTATCTTAGTCTGGGCCATGTCCTTAAATAGCACTATAAGAATTTTTCTTTTCAATTTTAACTTTTTTTAAAAAATACATAAAATTACTTGCAGTTTGCTACCACTTTTTTTTTTTTCCCCTCTCTCCCTGAAACCCTTGTTTTCTTCACAAAATCTTGTCTCAGTCAGAGCAAGGGATAAGTGATGATCACTGAACCAGTAACTACTCAATATTTCTTTTTAACATCAGCCATATGGTAAGTCTGTGATCATTGCCTAACTCGGTCAGGGGCTTAGAGACATAAAGCTTCTTATGCCTTTGTTAGGCCAGCTGTTTCAATTGGGAGGCTGAAGATCAAGCAGCCATAGTGCTGAATTTATCTAAAAAATCTTACCATGTAGGGAAGGATTTTTAAAAAACTGACTATAACATGTGCTGAGAATTCTTACCTAAGAATTCTTACCAATTATTTAAGGCTAGCCAGAATGTGTCATGCCTTCTTTCTTACCCTTTCTGGTTTTCTCCAGTTCTTAATCACAGTAGCAAACATCCATTTATTTTACTATTTAACCGATTTCAGCAACATCAGAAGGGGAAACAAGGCTATTTCAGTTTCAGTTTTATTTTAAGCACAGTTCAAAAGTTTCTGTAACAGCTGGGGGTAATGCAAGAAACATTTTCTGTCATACTAGTTTAAAATAAACTTTCCAGCACTATCACAATAGCACCAGTGTTATGATCAAATTAGTTCATGACAGTGCAATTACATGACAGATATCTAGTAACTTCTCACTTTGCTGCAGATTGTGATCAGATGTGCCTTAAATACACCTTATCAAAGAACACTGTCCTTAAAGCTCTTAAGGACATTAATAAACTTCCTTATGATGTAATTGCAGAGAGTGGGGAGAAGTGTTATTACCCAGAACAATAAGGGGGAAAGCTTGTGTTTTTCCAATGTCCATAATGGCATTACACTGAGAATAGAACTGGCTGCTGAGTTGGCTGTGGGTGTGTGCTGCAATCGCAACCAGAGCCCACCCAGCCTTTGACTTGCCCCAAAGCTGTTCCCATTAGCCCAGACACTGATGTTGATGGTCCCATTCCCACAAATGTGTCTCCTGTGACTATAGATTGAAGCAATTGGATAGACAGAAATTTTGCTTATCTTAAGCCTTATGATTGTAAAGGGTAGAAAACTTGGTTGAGAGGATCTGAAACATCTGGAAATAACTTGTCATGTGCCTCTCCTCCTCAGCTTAGGAATTGTGTTAGAAACAGAAGGCTTCTACAGGTATGTTAACCAGAAAAAGAAGGTCCAAAAATGTGTGCACCCTCCTCTCCTCCAATAAACAGCATTGGTAAACTGGTAGGAGATGAGGAGAAGTCTGAGGTACTCAAAACCTTTTCTGCCTCAGTCTTCAATAGCAATGGGGATGCTGATGGAGCCAGCATTGTGCACTTGCAGACCAGAAAGCCAAACATGTCCTGGGCCCATCAAAAGCAGGTCAAGAGAGGGGATTCTGCCCCTCTGCTCTGCTCTCAGGAGACCCCACCTGGAGTGCTGCATCCAGCTGGGGGGTCCTCAGCACAGGTAGGACATCCCTCTCCTATGAGGAGAGGCTGTGAGAATTGGGATTGTTCAACCTTGAGAAGTAAAGGATTCAGGGTGACCAAACTGCAGTCTTCCAGGACCTGAAGGGAGCCTACAAGAAAGATGAAGAGACACTTTTAACAAAGGCATGCAGTGAAGAGCAAGGGGGAATGACTTCAAACTGAGAGCGAATAGGCTTAGATTAGATGTTAGGAAGAAATTTTGTACTGTGAGGGTGGTGAGATACTGGAACAAGTTGCCGAGGGAACCTTTGGAAGCCCCATATCTGGAAGTGTTCAAGGCCAGGTTGGATGGAGCTCTGAGAAACCTGGTCTGGTGGAAGGTGTCCCTGCTCATGGCAGGAGGATTAGAACTAGATGATCTTTAAGGTCCTTTCCAACCCAGGCCATTCTATGATTCTGTGATGAATTTGCCAATCAAAAAGTCCTGTTCTTGAGTCCAAATCCCCAGTTAGAAGTAATCAAATGGATTCTTCAAGACCAGTGTTACAGAACCATCCCGGGTGCAGAGCCTGCACAGATGGATTTGTGCTGCCTGGAGCAGGAGAAAGAGAAGTTACAGTCCAATAAATAGAGCTGCAGTATCAGCTACTCCTTATTGTAACTTTCCACAGTATCTCACACCACATGTGTCAATAACTGCTGGCAAGTGTTGACTTTGGGACCACTAATCTCACGGCCAGCTTGTTCATGGTAGCAGTGAGTTGCTGGTAACAGTGTGTCAGCAGTTGTAGTTACTGCCCTTTACAGTTCTGCCTCTAGGTTAAGAGGCATTTTCCCATGCTCTCTAATTACCAGCAGAACACCAAAGAATTAACACTGTCCATCTGACAGATTCTGTGATACTGTGTGATGGCTCCCGCTGAAGCAATAACCATTTGCTCACTGACCAGTTCCTGCAGAAGATTTGTTTTATAGCTCCATTCAAACACATTTAAGAAAGCAAGAATCTGAGGAGAGACTTTATGGACTGATATGAGTAAAGCTAAGACATTGTAGCTTTTACACTGACATTTTTGGAGGTTTAATTTCAGCCACCAAATGTCACAGTCATCTAGGCAATCAATTTAGAATGACAGAAAACATTTAGATAAAAAAATCATCTGTTGCATAAATACAGGTACGGGGAGGGGGCGGGGGGAGATATGAGTTTTCTAATGAAAGAAAACAAATTAAAAGCCTGTCTATAGAAGAAAAATTAAAATGGAGTGATGGGAGAGGTTCTCTTCAAATATCTGTTTTTAATGTGCAGCCATTTCAGTTTAACACGATGGGGAATGAAAAGTATAAGGCAGCATCAAGGGCTTCAAGCCAAACCTAGTGTGCTGATTGTCAGCAAATGGTGAAAACACTGTCAAGTAGCAAAAATCAGTGTCTGTCTTCTTGCACCAAAACAGTGATAATGTGCCCTTTGATTGCCTGGCAGCATTAGCATGGGAGAAGGCAGTCCTGCTCATGGGAAAGGGCCTGTGTGAAAAAGAATGCCCTGTGCATTGGTGGAGCTGCAGCCATGGCGTGGCCAAGCACGTATGGAGAAGTGGTGATGGCTGATGGACTCAGAAGGGAACAGCATCAGCCAGGGGTCTGGAAAATGAGTGGAGAAGTTATTTTTTCTCCTTATTTATGTCACTGGGTGACGTAGCTAAGTCATCCCCTCTGCTGAAGTAGTGAGGAAAAGGAGTGGATCTCAGGCAGAGGTGAGTAACTTTTCATTATGTGCTTAACATTTCAGGCAGGTATGTGCAATCTGTCTTGGTTCTGAGACTCGAAGAAGAGAGAGGCATTAAAAAAATCAGATCCAGCACCAAAATATCACCAAGAATTATTTGAGAACCCTAGATATAGGGATACAATTTTAATTTTGTTTAGGAAAATGGCACTGAAGTGAAATCTGATCTTGATTATTTCTCTATAAACTAGTGGTAAAGCATAGCTGAGAGCAGAAATTGATCAATAAAAGTCAGTCATAAAACCAAAAATAGAGAGAGGTATTAGGAGTTTGTTAAAGTAGAAAAGTATATGAACAGAACATGTGAGAGACAAACGCTTTAGCTGAAGATTCAAATGTGGTTCTACTCATCATAAAACTCTGATCCTACTGAGTTTCATAGCAAAAGTGCACAAGCACAAAAATAAACTGAAGTCTTGGAAGCTCTCATCACCTTTTGCTTTAAATTGTGGTAAATGGGAAGCAATTTTTCATTATCTTGTTCTTTGAAGTTTTCAGATTGTTGAGTTCAACAATAAAAAATCACATCAGCAGCATGAAGTTTAAAGTAGTGAATTGATTTTTAAGCCCTGAAAGCCAAAAGCAAAGTTTCAGTAACATAAAAATGTTAAGCCTTGGGGTTCTGGGTCTGAGCACTGCTGTAGATCATTTCCACTTGTGCAATGGGTACAGAAGAAATCTAGATCTTGTTAAATGCCTTGCTTTAATACATTAAAATCATTCAGAGGTACTTAGAGCATCAGCATCTGAGCAAAAGGTCTGAATGGGAAAGAATTCTCTGAATCCCTGTAGGTCATTGTCAGTGAAAATTCTGTATTACTAAATTACAGTTGCTAATGGATATTCAATAGTGAAATATGCTATTGAAAAATGTAAGAGAAGACCTAGCTGATTAGGCAGTGTGCTGCTTGTACATATCGGAAGTATTCCCATCCTGTCGCCACATCTTTCACTGGATGCTTCTTTTAATCCCAAACTGCTGCGTTGCTCATTGGACCTATTTGTTGTCCTTTTTGCAGTTTCTGTGAGGTTTTTAAGCATTTCAGAGCTGAGCCTTTTCCTGCTGCAGGCAGCCAACATCACATAGCACAGTACTGTTCTCTGCTTACTTGCCACAATTGCTGGTACTGCAGTAGTAGAGAATAAAAATGCAGGTTGCATCTGCCTATTCAGTACAGTTGGAACTTAATAGAAAAATCAAAATATTTTGTTATTTGGGAATTGGAAAGACAATACTCAATTTAATTTGAGTTAGCAACAAAGCCTGAAATCACTGATTCTATTGGGAACTGTGTGGAATAAGTTTGCTTGCATTTTGCCTCTGTGATTTCATTGATAATTTCAGGCTGCTGAGCAATGTTTATTAAATTGTTCTTAATATTCCTGGTTGCCTACTTGTATCTGCGTGAGTAGAAAAGCAATGCTTTTGCACATTTCTGGGCATTTGTGTAATAGAAAAGATTTCAAGGGAAAAAATGTTTCCCTCCAACAGGAGCTGATTTGTAAAACGCATCTCATTGTGCATCTCCTTACTTTACCCTCGGGACATGTTCTTCCTGCTGTTGACAATGAACTTGGGGAGAGCTGGGGCATTCCAGACAATGTTTACAATATTATTCCATGTTTGTACTGAGTGGAGAATGTTTTAGACTTCTCCATTTCAAAACTCAGAAGTTGCTAACCCTTTCTACCATCAACTTTCCTTTTATAGCAATTCAACGCGCTGCAGATTTTGGGGCTTAACAATTTATAAAATTATTGTTAGCTTGGATTTAATGGGTTTTTTTGTTTGGTTGGTTGTTTTTTTTAATATTGGAAAGTAAAACACCTCTGTTGATACTTTGGTGTCAAAAGCAATAATTTTTTTTCCATCTTACATCTGATATTTTGTAAAATTTCAGTGGGAGGTTTGGGTCAGTGTTTCTTTCAGCAGTTGTCAGTCGTGTAGTAATTATTTTTCATAAAACTGCCTGAGCTTCTCATAGAGATGGCAGCAGTGCTGCATGCTTCGCAGCTTTGTCCATCCTAGGCTATTCTGTCCCAGACTTGCATTTAACCTTGCAGTTTCTTTCACTGCGTAGGCAAACCTGCAATGCCTCTCTAGAAATAATAAAGTGTGAGAAATCTCATATAAAAATAGGGTAATAAACAAGCTAAAGTAATGTAAAGCAGCTGGAGAAAAAACAGCATCAAAATTAAGACTAGTTCTAGAAGAAGATTAGTGAAATGAAGGACATTTAAAATTCATGCATTATTTCCCCATTGAGCTGTCTAGAGTGCAGGTAAATAGTTACAAAGCAAAATGTCATATTAACCTTTTCCCCCTATTTTTAATTCACGCAATCTAAACACAACCACTGCACAGGAACACAGGTAGTTCCATAAGACAGCTATTCAGCTGGAGGAAACATTAATCTTTAAATATAAGGTTGTTCAGTTTGTATTCTGTTACGGATTATTTAGTGCTTTTCATGTCCTATAGCTCAAAGTGTTTCACTAAGCAATGAACTATGTTAGAGATGTGCCATGAATGCAGAACTCACCAGAGCTACAGATACAGACGCATTAGAGGTTTTTCTGTGTCTGAATGCTGTCACTTGGACCTATACAAATGATGGATAGGGATGAGTCCTGTGCAAAATAGATGTATGCCTTTATGGAGAAACCAGAAAATGTGAATCCAAGAGTAATATTTGCAAACAGAAAAGCTATCTTTGAGATAAAGCTTTTTTTGCCACCCCATGAAAACAAAATTGAATGTGTGTGAAAAATACAGGCAGAAAAAATATTAGTAAATATGAAGCAGTATTCTACATTTTATTTTTCTTTAATTTATTTTTCATTTTGCCAGCAGCTAGAATTCCACAAAATAACTAGACAACGCATTTTCCCATGGATAGCAGAAGTGTGTGGTGACAGTTATTCCCAGAAGACCTTGCACTCTGGGTAGATAGCACAAGGGTGGTGGTGGCAACTAAAAGATGAGAATTGATGTTTGAAAGCAAACGAGTTACAGTTGTATGACAAATTAATGGTGAGCAGCTGCAGAACAATGCACATATTTTTAGTCTATTCAGTCATGAGGTTATAGTAATGTGCTTCATCATCTTTCTCTGGAAAAGTGAGAGTCCTTGCTATTGTTGGTACTTCCTTGGCTGATCTGAAGTGACTTTGTTCACTACTGTGACTTGACCTTGTTTAATGATTTGCCTACATCCTCAATCACATATTGATTGGAGTGCCTTCTTTGATATTTGAATCTTGATGTTTCTATTCCTCTTTCTAGTATCTTGAACCCTCTTATTTTCCATGGAAGTCCCCTGTCTCTTGCTGTGTTTACTGAATCTTATAAGATGAAGAGACAGGATAGAATTTAAAAAGAGCATAGAATAGGATATGTGCTTCCTTGAAGTCTCATCCTTCTGTATCACAACAGTGTGAAGGTAGTACTCACTGAATCTAGGAATAAGAAAAAAAAAAAAAAGGTATCTTGAAAATTAAGTATTACTACCATTGCAGTGAGTATCTCCAGTCATGTGGCATGGTATGTTATAGCATTTCTTGGGCACATCCCTTGGGCAAAGTGACTATCTTGACCACTTACTGCTCTTACTGATGATCACAGAAAGGAAACAGTCTGAAAATTGTTTCAAATAAGAGGAGTAAAAATACACTGAAGCATCTACAATAGTTTTTTTTTTCTATTTCTGTTCTTCCTGTTGCCTTTATTCAGAGGAGATCAGAGAATCACCAAAGTCAGATTTTAGTAATTTTCAGAACCAGCATTTTTTCTTATTCTAGAAGAAGAGAACTCTCATTTTTATATGTATCTCATGCTTATGTATACAGTATTGTACAAAAAGCACAGTTCAATTAATATAATAATTGGCCTGATATGATATTAGCAGCAGAAAACCACAAGAAAATTGCCTTTTGGAAGAGATGGATTATGGTCCAGCTAGCCCATTTGTAGAGTATCAGTTCTTCATATCCTGCTACAAGTAACAGTCAAATGCCTTAGCCTTTGGGTTGGAATGCTCAAATTTAGTTTTTGAGTACTGTTTTGTTTTGTTGTATTTTTGCATGTGTGCATAAAGGTTGTGGGGTACATCTTCAGGCATTGGGCAAAGTTGAATTTTTCTGTGATTGTTCAACTGTGTCTAGTTATTCACAGTGTCTCTTGAGTTTGATGCCTAATGTAAACAGAAATTAAACTCTTTATTTCAATGGAGTTTTGTATTCCAACTAACGGATAATCTAGTTGGGTGAGCTCTGAAACTTTGGAGTAAATGTTCCAAGCAGACTGAATAGACCAGAGCCATTTTTTTCAAAATCTTTCCGGTATTATTCTCTGCCACCAAGGGAGGTCGTCTCTGATGCCCTACATGATCTTTCATGGCAAGTCATTAAAACAAACACAGTTCTCCCTGCGGGGTCTAATGGTCTCTCCATTCTTTGGTATGAATTGGTTGGTTCTTGCTACAAGCACATCAGTACGTTATTATTTTAAAAAAAAAGAAAAAAATGAAAAAAATCAGTGGCCTGTTAACATGAGGTCTTGGCTCAGTGTGACAGCATTAATTTTTATACTTGAAGACTGACTCTGGGATAAAATACCAAGATCTGTTCAGCCCCTCACTCTTTAACAGTTTCTTCACTGTCCTGAGCAAGTCATGGAAACTTTCTTCTCTTGGAACTGTGGCTGATAACAAATACTGCAGTGTCTCACAGGCTGCCAGAAAACAAAACTTCTGCTGCATAATCCACAAGGAGAAGGTGGTATGGCAAAGGAAAGATACATTATTAGTCATAAGTTAAAAGGAAATGCTATAAAAATACCATTAAAATCATATGCATTTCAGGGAAATGCAGCTTCTGAGTAGCTAATAGAAAACAGCATCTATTGCATGCTGTCAGGAGCAGAGAAGAAAAATGTCAAATGTGCTCTGCTTTGTTACAGTTCTAGATGCACCCCTGTGTGCTCCAGATCTCAGAGGTCTTGCTGTCCCTTGCTGGACTGGCGATGTCTGTCTCATGCTGGGGAGCCCCAGCCAGGACATACTCCAGGGCTCCAGCTGTAGCCTCACCCATGCCAAAGTGAGGTGGAAATCCCTTTCCATGAGAAGGTCATGTGTAGTGCAGAAATAGCTACTCCCTCTCCAGTTTAAGCTCTTCCAGAGCTTTGCACATGATTTCTCTCTTTAAAACCACTGAAGAGGTCTCAAACACTTTAGGATTGGATTTGTATTAATTTAAGCAGTCTTTTGCCCCAAGGATCTTGGAGTGTGGAAAGGAATTCATAGTATTTTATGTGTAGAAAGCCCAGGGTAGGATTCTTTGCTGTTAACTGCTAAGGACCAGTCTCTCTGTGGAACAATTTTATTCATGTTCTTGCAGTTGGTGTGCAGCACGTCTGTTGTATTAGTTGCTGGAGAAATAAGAATGTCTGACTTTTCTCTTGCATGACTTTTATTGTTGTTAATATTAAAAGCTTGCTAGCAGAGTAAAAACTGCTGTCTGGCATGGCAGGAGGGACAGTGCTTTCCAGGTACACCTGGAATTTGTATAGAAAAACAACTTTGGGAGAAGTCACCTATAAAAAAAAATGAAATTACTTGGCATTGATAAGTAGTACCATGACAGTTATGTAGACTTAGATGTTATAATAGATGGGAAAATGTGAAAGTTCATTTACTGAAATGAGTGAATATTCTAACCAAAAGGTTGATTAAGACCCTGTTTAATACATGTCAGTTCATGACACAAAACAGCAGGGCAGTATTCCAGTATTTGGTATGCCAATTACAGTGTAATGAAATAAAGTATATTGCTTTGCAACTTGTCAGACAACTGTGTAAAATGTGAAACTAACCTAGCGGGTTATTTTCTCTTACTGATCATCCAGCACAACTGATGTAAAAGCCTGCACCTTTATATAAATAAGGCTTCAGTCACTTTAGAAGAATAACTATACACTAGAAATTCTTATTTCTAGGTTATGCTATGGTTTGGAGACAAACTTTTTCTGGAAGGGGCAGCAATCAGTTCTTAAAGTACAGAAGCAATCTTTTGTACTTGACTAACATTTAAGGCTGTCTTATGGAATCTGTTTCTTGCCTTGCTCTTAGCTATTTGAACTTTCCTGTTGTCAGTAAAATCTATAAAAAATGACAAGGGGATTCTGGTTTATACACAAGTGAACTTTGAGCTCTCTAAGACAGTGGTCACAAGCAAAACCTGAACATATCAGAATTATTATTTCAGAAAGCAGCCATGGCTGATTGTTTAGTGCACTTGATGTTCAGCTCGTCCAGCAAGATTCCAAAACTGAAAATTCATTCCTGCAGTACTGCAAGAATTGTCCGCAAGTAAGTGGTGTCTGATACGGGAAATAGGGTGTTTCTTAAGTTTCATACTTGTTTACCCAGTAGTGTGTTTTGGACAGCAAGCTGTTTGATGAGGTAGTAGCTGCTGTTTGGCAGTATCATATATGCAAAAATGTCCAATGCTTCTGTGATCTTCAGCTATAAAGACTGCTAAAGTGTTCCTGCAGGAAAAAACCTCATAAGCAAGTCATGGCTTCACCTTTGAACCACAGCAAGACGTTTTTCCTTAGTCAATAGAATACTGAAATCTGAATAAAATATTGCTTGGTTTATGTTTATCTGCATTCATTTATAGTGCAATAGCTGTATTTCTGTATAATTTAAATTTTAAGCACTTATTGGAAATAACTTAGAATGGGTTTTTTTTAAAACATTTTCATTGCATTTGTTTCCTGTGGTAAGTATTGGCCATAGTATCAGCCTGGGAAACACGTATTCTGTGAATGCCTAAATGAGCATTGCAGTGAGGTTTTAGGACAAATTCTATACTTTGTTATATATTTACAAAAAATTACTTTTAAATTGTATATGACAAAACCTTCAATTCTCAGTAGTTTAGGAGGTAACATCCAGTACAAAATGTAACCACAGACCTCAGGTATTAGATTTATAATAAAATTGCTTTCCTGATTCTAAGGCATGCTTTATAGAAGTTTTATGAAAAAGCAGGTGTGAGGTTTTCTTTTTGTTTGAGGACTCTCTTTTGAAATTTGTATATTTTTTTTGTCTAAATGATCATCTGTTTCATTATTAGTACATGAATTCTTGTTTAAAAACTATGTACTGGTTTCACAAAAGTGCGAATAATTTATATTAGGAAGGCTGTAGCTTTCACTAGAAATGACTGGAGGTGCTGGTCAAATGGATAAAAATAAAAGCAATTTCTTGGGATACTGTGCTTTATTTATAACTTTTCAGTATGTATAAGTCAGCACTACTATGTTTAACCCAAAATTTAAGACTAAAATAATTTATCCACATATAATAATTATATAATAAATAATATTTTAAATAAAACTAATTAAAAATAACAACAAAAAAAGTGTAAGGTAAAATCTCATCTCCATTCAGCTGGTGTCTGAGTTCAGTGTGCCAGGGTTTCAAAATCAGCCATGCTGAGCCTCAGAAATATTTTGCTTTCTGAGAATGTCATCTGAGGATGTGGTTAGCCCAGTGTCACTTTGAGTGTTCCCTGAGTGCTGCTAACAGGCCCTGGCAGCTCTTGCAGGACATGGTGCCTTCTGCCTTCACACCTAGACAAGTGCCATCCATGTTTTTGGTAATATACTGAAACATAAACTATGAAAGAAAACCCTTCAAATATTAGATCTTTCAAAATCTTACCCCTGTGTAATAGTCTTTATCCTTAAAAACATATTTGCTACAGGTTGTTCGTGCTTCTTGGAGTCTAAACTTACTCTGTCTATGGGGTTCTGAAGGTGTGAAACTGATGGATATTTGACAAGTAGGTTGATATCTTTAATGCAGGAGACATGCCTTAATTAAATTTGGAAAATCCAGCTGTGTTTTATTGGAGGGGAAAATAGCAAAGATTTTGCTCTATTATCATTTAGTTGTAAGTCACCTCTCACATACCAAAGACCAATCAGGACAAAGCAAAGAAACCTATTTTCAAACAGATAAAGGAATTTCTCATTTAATCTATTTTATTATATACTTTTAAGATTTTTATTCATGGTGAAGACAAAAAAAATCTGTGAGCAGCATATTGCCACTCACATCTCCTTCTTTTCAAAATCACATTTAATTTGCTTGTTGGTTGTGTAACTCATTATGGCAGTCATTATGGCACTGACAGTCCTTGCAACTTCCATGCATCTTTCTTCATTTTCAGTCTAAAAGAGGGGTTTTTTTTCTTGTTCCACAGGAAAATTAAGCAGTCACTTCTGAAAAACAATGAAATCAAACAGAAAAATCTTTAGGTGTTTCAAAGAGCAGTGTTGGTACCATGGAAAGTTGTGCAGCAACTGCCTGTAAAACAGTAGGGCTGGGAGAAAGGTAATACAGGAAAAAAAAAAAAGTTAGACCAGGATTGCTGCAGGATAATGAAAAATTAAGACTATTTTGAGATAAAATTTAAATCTTAATCCCACTGTAGACATGTAAATAGGAAGGCAAACTGCTGAGGTATTGCTCTATCTCATTGGATACAAATATAAAAAGTCTTAAAATACTTGATGCTCTTGCTATTGCAAGGCCCTGTATCTATTTAAGAGGCAATACTTCATCAGGGCCACCACCCACCCAAAGTAGGGCTGTCAGGGTGTGCAGTCTCAGTTGTGGATGCACTGTGGTGTATGGGAAATGGTTGTATCCGAACAGTAAATGCAACAATTTTGCTGTTTGATATCTGACCTCCTTGAATGTGAAAATAAAGGTATAATTCTGCTGCTCTTCATTGTATTGCTGCTTGGACAGTGCAGGAAGAGCCTTTGGACAAAAGCAGCAAGGGCTGGTTAGGGTGCTGCACACCTGGGAAGCTTTCAGCTGAAATAGGGGGCAGGCATCAACAAAGGTTAGGGAGGACATCTGGGGGTTTATGGATCCCCTTTGTTTGCAGATGTTACCTGATAACCCTTGTTATCAGCACTAGCTCAAGAGGCTCTGCAGGTTCTTACCAACCAATTTGCTGAAGTATTGAGAAAGGGCAAAATACACTTACAATTATCCTGACAAAGGAAGCCCAGTCCAGCAACCCTCAGGCTAAAGCCAGATGCCCTTATGGACAGAAATTGAGTCATATGATACCCAGGTAGTTTCTTGTGCAGTTATTCTTTATAGATTTTGAAGTATTCTTTAATATCAGATATGTCAGCTTTACTTTTTCACTGCTGTGTTTCTGAGTGCATTCATAAACCCATTTAAATATATGTGGAATTATAAATATCAAAATAATGGAGCTGAACTGAGCTACAGGAACAGCCCAAGTCCTCTGCTGAAAAGACACATTTTGAATTTGTCTTTATTTCCGTGTCACAATAGTTCAAATAATAAAACAGTTTAAGTCCTCCTAACTGTATTTTTAAGTTTTTGTGACCGTGCTTAGACAATTTATACCAAATAATGAAAAAAATTATCAAGCAAGACAGAACACTGTAACTATGATAAGCAATATTTCACATCCTTGCTAATTAAGAAATGCAGCAAGAAAATATTTCACTTATTTTGCTATAGTCATGAGTTTCTATTTTTTATAGAAAAAATACTTAGCTAAATGATAGAAAAAGTCCACTTTCTGTGTCACTCTGAAGTACTTTGTTATAAAAAACCCCAAAACTGTTTCTCTAAAAGTAAAGCAAATTGTAAAAAGAAACTGATAGTTACATCATCACAATCACAGTATCAGAAATATGTTTAGAATAGTAGGAAATCATATTAGTGTATTGTTGTTCTCTAGGAAAGAAGAAGCATTTTGAAGTTGCAGTTTTCCCCTTGCTGGGGACTACACTGGCAATGGAGGCAGGCACTGAAGGTCCATCTATCACCTACTCAACAGACCTGTGCAGAAAACTGACTTTTGAGGGTTGCTACCCTTGCAGGCTTGTAGCTTATTTGATGGTGCAGTTGTTTCTGAAGTGCATTAGCTTCCCACTGTCAGTGGAAGCAGAAGAGGGCAATTCCAGATGGAAATTCAGGTCTTTCTGATTTCCCTGATGGAATTGCCCATTTCTTTTGTTGAGTGTAGAGGCAGTTTATGGTAATTATGGTGTAATTATGTTCACCTAATTTTAGATCTCCACAGGCATTTGTAGAGTCTGGTTGGTGTGGCATGTACTAAGCAGCTGCTTTAGGGTGAGATGAATCATGCCTAAAAATGCTCATTTCTCCCCATTTGCTGTAAGAAAAGTCTGTATAACTACCTCTTAAGTAAATGCCTCAGTTTTCGGTGTAGGAGAATAATTAGGTCATCAGCATTTCTGTGATGGGGGATTTAATCTAAATTCTTTTCCTAACTGGTGCTCCACTTGGCCTAAACAATTAAGATCCAGAAGCTAAAAAGAAAGAACATTATTGAATGTTAACATAAAAAAAGAATGTGGTTGTCACAGTTAGGAAGGAACACATGAGTTCCGGTTTCAGGAAGTGCTGAGCAAAAAGGTATAACAAGGACTGGAAGCCAGAACCACCATCATGAATAAATGCCCTTAAACTAAGCCTTGTGCTCAATCTGTCTCTTATTCAGCAAACATTTACACAAAATTAAAATGAGGCATGATTTAAAGTTGCCTACAGCCCTATGGCCTTGTACTTGGCATACCATGTTAGTTGGGCTGAATAGGTTTGAATTACCTGCTGCAAAAGAGGGGTTTGAGGTTGGACCAGGTGCCACCGTGCCCGGATGATGTTCCTGGATGTTGTAGAGTGCAGGTCGGGGCTTGAGGTTTCCTATTCCTTGTGTTAATTTCACATGCAGCATATCTGTTGCAAATCCTTTATTTTTTTTTGTGGCATCCAACTCATCTCAGCATTGTCCATACCGTCAGCCTCACTCACTATGGATTCTAACTGGGAAAAGGGAAATATCTGTATGTTCCCTAGTTCCTTTAGTGCTGAACCATTCCAGACCTGTTCCTATATGACCAGACTTCTTGAACCACAAAGGACATACCTTTTGTCAGCTCAAGGAAGCGTTTCAATCTCTGACAACATTTTAAACGTTCAACAGCATTTCAAACCTGACATCTGAAGATTTTTAAATTGAAATGTGCATACGTGCAAATTTCTTTTTTAAGCAGCAAAAGGTGACTTGAAATCTGCCTCTACTCTATATTCTTTTTGTTACTTAGTATGCTACCTGAGAGAAATCTGGTTCATCTCTCAGGAATATAGTCTACCCTCAAAGTAAACAAGAGAGGAACTACATTCTATATGATAGTGCTGGTACTATACTTTTAAAAAGGTAAAAAAATAACAACACACTTTGACCAAAAAAAAGAAAAATAGAGTAATTTTCTGGGTTAAGTCTAGAATATGCTTGATAGTAAGACCTTACAATTATAGAGAACTTTTTATTTTAAACAATTTATATGTGCTCTGTAAAGAGGCAATGAGTTCATGTGCCACCTTAGAACAAGCAAACAATGAGCAGTGACTGACACTACACAGGAGAACAGTGAGAAAGGAATCACTGGACCAAAACCAGAACTTTTCCAGACACTGGAAATAATTCCTTACTCTATTTCTTGCTGATTTTTGACCTTTATTTAATCTAAATGAATGGACTAATGAAGCAGCACATTAGTTTTAAATGCTGCTGCTATGCTTTTTTGATTAGCCAGTTTGCCATGTGAACGAGTGCACTGTCATAAGCAGACACTATCATTGAATTTTTTAATGTTAATATTTATCATAATAAAAAGGTACATGCTATTGTCACACAGGTTTTAAATTAGATACTTTCATTTATTGGTGGAATGAACCAAACAACAGTAAGGGAACACAGGTGGACTCAAGGATAACACTGAAGATGGAGCTAAAATTTTCAAATACATAAGTAATTGAATAATATAAATTTTAAGTTATATATTTTTAAAAATTTACAAGCTTCTTTGTTCTTTTTAAGGATTATCCTACTAAATTTTTAATGCATTTTCAAAAGGAATTGTAACCTGTCATACTTCAGTGTGTGAAGTATGCAATTGCCAATTAGTATGCAACTATGCAATTTAGACAGACATAAAATCAGGTAATATAATATCTATGCTATCTTTATTGCACTTTCCTTTGAAGCATCTAGATTAGCTACACCCAGGAGTTCATTAGACTAAGTGGACTCAAATGCAATCCCATTTTTTGATTTCTGAAAAGAATTATTTGAATTATAAGAATTATAAGAATTACTGGTTTTTGTTAGATATGAACTCCAACAATATATGTACGATAAAAAAAAAATATTCTTTAGAGTGCCTTGTTGGAACTTCTATATAATTTTTATATAGACTTAAAAAAAAAAAAAGGAAAATAAATGGATTCTGTCTAGAAGAATTTGTAATTTGTGATCATTTTCTGGTTTTCTCAGAAATCAGTGTAATTAGGGTGATGTTTGTAGCATCTAAATGTATAAAATTCTTTTTTTGTGTTTTGGGACCTGTCATGGTAAACATCCTAGTATTTGTGACACAAACCATATTACTTACTGGGCTACGCTGAAAGACATGGTTGGGCATCCAGTGGGTTAGAACTATGTTAAGCTTCATTACCTTCTGGAAAAATGTTTTGCAAACACTCAGTCTTCTGCACTGAATAAAAATGACTGGGTTTACACTAAACATATTTCATTCCAGTGGAATTTAGAAATATGAAGCTAATTAAACTTAACTCTAGGTAATATATGTATAGATAAGACCTGAACATTTACTGTGCATTTATATATTATATATACTGCTATTTATTTTTTCTCTCTAAAGAACAATGACAAAATGTTGGCCTGTGACTCAGATTAGAGGATGTATGAGTCACCAACGTGCCATGAGAATATCCAGTTGTCAAATCAAATGTATCATTTGTGTTAGCAGACTTGTTTAAGTAGAAATAATTATTTCACATTAGACTTTAAAGAATTAGGTCAAAACTTCATTTAAAAGTGGAGGAAATCAAGCTGCTGTTCTTTATTATTATAGCATTATTTCCCACAGTAGTGTCTTGGTCTTACCTGAACTTTTGTCTTGGTGAGAGACACCATTGTTTTCTAAATGAATTTAGAGTAAAGAAGAAATTACGAGATTGTTAGGCAAACAAGTAGCTTAAGAATATGTATAAAGTGGAAAGTATAAACACTCTTGTCAGAAATCACTGGAGTTTATTTACATACATAAATGCAAAGACATCTCTCAGTTTGGGTGGGCCCATTGCTAGCAGAAGTGTAACTCAACTGGTGTTTGAAAATTTCTAAGGAAGTAAATTCTTTTTCCCAGGTAAAGTAAGCCTCTCCAAACTGTTTCTTGCAGCTTCAAAATAACTTAGATATGTTCCTTCTAGATTTTGCTGGTTTTATGGTTCCTGAAACCAAGGTAATAAATAAAAATTAAAAAACAAACAAACAAACAAAACAAAACAAACACAGAAAAACAAAGAGATAAAACCAAAACACAATGAACAGATGGAGAATTAGCAAAATAGATGAAACATACCTTCTTGCATTGGAACAACTTTAATTGATGGTATGTAGAATACTATTTACTTCATCATTTAAATGTGGTTATTCCCTGTGTAGATCCCAGTATATTTTCCAGGAAGATGGTAAAGAACTGTTCCTCTGGGTCAGACCTCTTCTTGCATAAATTCTCTGTCTTTGCCTTTGACTTTGTACTCACACAGGGCCCAAGGGGCAGCCAGTGCCCTGCAGTGAGAGCTGGGGACCTCAGCACCAGCTGGTGAAGAAGGGTAGCAATGAGTTGGTCTTTGCAACACCCAAACTGATACCAGGTTATTAGCACCAATAAAGAGTCTTTAGAATTGACCCCTACACACACTTTGGAAGTCTCTTGGCTCAGATATAGAGATAAAACTGAAATCACCCCTTGAGAAAAGCTAAAGGACTGCCATCCAGAACTGTGAATAAACTGCTTAGCCCATACCAGCTTTTTAGCTTTTCTGAGCAGCTGCTGAGATCTCAAGCAATTACAAAGTTCTACAAAAGACTGCAAATTCAATGTGTTGTGAGGGGGAGTCTATATGCAGTTCATTTACCCTGAACAGCTATTCCACAGCTGAGATACTAAGCTTTCCTTTGTCTTTGTGTCTCTGTTTTATGTATAATTGTGGATTCTTAATTGCATTTTAATACCACCTGGTTTTTATTTCTACATGCTCCCTCTAGATACACTTTAATTCAAGCAGAAGATGTATGTATATTTTTATTTTAATATGTTTGCTAATAGGTAATTTTTTTAGTTACAGAATGTATTTTAAATGATTTTAAAATGCCTAGATCAATCTTTCTTACGTGTTTCAGCATTGTCATTAAAAATACCTGATTCAGAAGAAAAAATTACAAATTCTTGTGTTTAGATGACAGCTTATCTAGTGATAAAAAATCATGATTGAAAATCTCAGCCTGAAAGGTATCAGCTTCTGCACAACACAATGTAGTGCTACCAAGAAAATTCACAGAAAGTTTTTTAAATATTAAAAAATTACTAGAGTCAGTCCTCATTTGATTTCTTATGAAAATGCCTGAGAAAAAGTCCTCCCTTTGAAGGCTTCATTCTGTGCTGCCCTGTTCTGTTACCAGCTGGGAGTAGCCCACAGTACCTATCTCCAGTTTTTCTTTTTGACAGGTGGAGACCCTTAGGCATTACCCATAGTGGCCAATTCTTATTACCTACTTATGCAGCATCTGTGCCAAATGGTTGACTTTAGTGGAATCATTTTTAATAAAGAGTGGACAAAGTGTCTGTCCTGGGTGCAAACAGTCCATTGTGTGACTTCATGGCTCATTGCGCTAGAATTCAAATGAGACCTTTCCAGCTTTGCATAAACCTTGGAAAATAAAATATTGTCCACAGAATATCTTCTGGGAAGAGTGAGGAATTCTATCAATTGGAACTTCCTTCCAGGAAAAAAATCTCTGGTAGAAATCTGGGCAAGGAACAGGACTAGAAACCTTGCTGCTTCTTCTTTATGCTAAGGGTGATGGCAAGAAATGTCTGTTGCTTTGTGTTGGGAGGCAATTAGTTGTGGAGATGGAACCCTGGAATAATACTAGTCTGTTGGTAATGTGTTGGAGAAAAACTGAGGAACGAGTTGAGCAACCAAATTGAGTCCATAAAAAAGGGAGAACTACTTCAAGTGGTCGTTACTTTAATCTCCAAAATGTGAAAGATGGAGTGTATTATGTACACCTGAGCAAGGGAGTTTTATTCTCATCTAATTGCTAGATGTAGATGTATTTTGGGTCTCAGATTCCTCTGCTCAGCCATAGCCACACTGATCATTGAACAAATGTACATACCTGAGAAATTTTCAAACCACGAAGCAAGGAATCTCAGTTGGTGTTTTTGTTTGTTTGGGGGTTTTTTGTTTGTTTTGGGTTTTTTTGTGGTTTTTTTGTACTTAAGTACAACATACTGAGGTGTGTTAAATTTTTTTCTTGGTTTGGGCTCAAAGCACATCAGGTGCAGCTTGCTAAAGGAGTGAGGACCTGTACAATGTTTAATGTAGTTCTTTGTAGTGTGAGATGCACATGTTCTCCTTTTGGTAGCACCAGTTCAAAAAAGGCACTTCAGGTTAAGTGATGTTAGTGTGAATCAGTCAGATGTGGAATTGGTATGTTTTAGCTTCATTCACATGCCTCTGTGTTTTATGCATTAGTTCATAGTCTCACATATTTCTGTCTGACTTGAAAATTCCTTACAAGAAGTCACTCCTTGTTTGACGATTTAAGGAAGGGCTTCCATTTACCGGTGTTTTGTGCTTGTGCTTAAAAATTAAGTTCTTTGTAAGGTATTCAGTTAAAAGTGTCTCATATGTTAAGTACTTGCTGAAAAAAAGGATTATAATGTAGTTGAAGCATTGGACAGATCATGCTTTGTGGCCATAAATGGATCAAATCCAAGCAAATGGCTGCTGTGGATGTTTGACTGTTCAGAAAGTAGAAAGCAACAAATCAGGCAAGGACTTAATAAGCCCTCAGCAGGTTTTCTGTGTGATTATATGTACAGTAATCTGAATCGGTCTTCCTGGTGCAATAGACCATGGACTGAAGTTGTTCATGTTAACTTGTACTGCGTCATCTGACTCACCATACTCCTGCACACTGGAAAAATCAGAGAACCACAGACCACTTTGGATTGAATGGGACCTTAAAGATCATCTGATTCCAACCCCCCCACCATGGGGAAGGACACTTTTCACTAGTCCAGGTTGCTCAAAGCCCCATCCAACCTGGCTTTGAACATTTCCATGGATGGGGAATCAACACCTTCTCTGGGCAACCTGTTCCAGTGCCTCACTACCCTCATAGTAAAGAATTTCTTTCTTATCTCTTCCTGGAGCCTTCTTTCCTCCAGACTGAGCAGCCACAACTCTCTGAGCCTGTCTTCATAGCAGAGGTGCTCCAACACTCAGATCATCTTCATGACCCTCCCCTGGGCTCATTTCAGCAGGTCTGTGTCCATCTTGTGCTGGGCCCCCATGCAGCTCTGAAAATAGTTTTGCAATAAAAGAATATTGTTTCAGTCATACACGGGTCACTACAGAAACATTTTTAAAAAATGTTCCCAGTTAATGGTTGTACTGCAGAACACCTTGATTTGAAAGTAATTCTTTCTGCCAGAAACTTCTGTACAAAAATAACTGGATTTCAGCTTTGAAGAAGAGGTTAGAAGTTAAGGAACTGGAGAGATGACTTACTAGAATTCATACATATTTTATTTCTTTTAATACCTCACTTTTCACCCCTCCAACACAGGTTCTAATGGATTCTTGAGTCTCTAGAGATAGTTTTAAACATTATTTTTTCATAGGATGAAGTGCATCCATATGTCTGCTTTATTGGATGTTCCTACTGCTCTCTAGAAAACAGCACTTGTGTTGACAGCAATACTTTTTTGCTTTACATTTCTTCAATTAAACAACTTTTTGAGAGACCAAGCCATATGGATTTAGGATCAAATTCTGATTTTGGTTTTACTGTTATATAATGTGGTGTAAGCAGATTTAACATTTCAGTAGATGCCTAAAAAGAATGAATTAAAAGGTCCCAGTTTCTATGTCACTAAATCACTATTTTGTGCTAAGTCAGGTAAGGAATCAAGATGATATTCTTAGTAAAACACAAAAAAATCATTAACGGCTTTATTCACTTCCCATCTGGTATTGTGAAAAGGAGTTTAAAATGAAGCTTGAACGATACTTAGGCAAACTTTTGTTGATAGTTTGACTAGGAAGTTTCAACTTCAAGCATGAAACCTAATTAGGAATTATCCCAAAATATTGGGGGTGGAGGGAAGTGCATTAGATGGAGTGGTGAGGCTGTTGGTAGAAAATTTGGAAGTGGGCTGCAGGCAGTCTTATGAGACACTGGTTTCTAAATGCTAATGTTGTGTTTTCCCCCATCAGTCTAGGATATTTTTTTTCCTCTTTCTCCTTTATGATTCCTCGTCTCTTTTACCCTGTCTAAAGGCGTGTCTATGTTGTGGCTCACCTGCATAGCTGCAGTTAGCCTAGCACAGGTGGCAGAAATCATATGTCATGCCACAGCACTTCACTGTGCCCAAAAGAATCAGCCTTGCTGGGGACCAGGATTTGCAACCTGGGCACAGCTTTGTGATGCTGCAGCTGCATCAAGCTTTGGTCTTCTTGTGCCCCACTGTGCTCTGCAGAACTGCTTTCCAAGGCATTCTCTCTTGGTTTAAGTGTGTAAAAGTTAGGCATATATATTTCAGCCCCTCTGGTGGCACTGGAAAAAAACAGGCTGGCCAGAGCTGTCATTCTGCCATCTCAAACATCTATTTCAGTACTGGACAATGGCACCCATCTTGCTCTATTAACAGCAGAAGGGCACCAAATGACTATTGAAACTGAATATCTAACTCTTAGATATCTGAAGATGAATCATATTTTTTTGATATTATCATTTAATTTATCCCCAGTAAGTGTAGAAATGAACAATGAGTGGAGGTACAGGAGTCAGGAATCCTTCAGCTTCAGTGGTTTGAGTGTTTTCAACATTAGTTTTCCTCTTCCAATATCTGTACTATTAAATCCCTGACAATTCAAAAAAGCATCAGGGACACCTTTAAGAAATTAAAATCTGAAAGTCAGTGAAATTAAGTAGTTGGGAGAGTGAAAATGCATGAGGAATAAGGACTTCTGTAAGAATTGTGAATAGCTCAGGTGGTGCCCTAGGGTAACAGGACAGCCAAGCATTGACCATCTCTCTACCTCTGTGGCCTGTTTGGAATTTGCAGCTTCAGAAGACTAGACACAGATATCCTCTCTTGCTCCAGAAAATATGTGCCTTCAGTTTTGCAAATGTCCTAAAGGGATTTTGAAGAGAATCTGAAATTTATACCCTTACAGGTAATAAAGGCATGTAGAGTTCTGTTTCATATTATTAATACAGAAGTGAAAGATGAGAAGTATAGAAAGTGGGGGCAAAAGCAAATGATAAGTAGAATATAAAAATTTTGACTTAGTACATAATATTTTCTATGTCACTGTTATTCCCTTGTTTTATATAAAAGTGTAGTATTTTTATTCAGTATTATGCAATGTAAGAGCTATAATGCTGTCTGATGTTGGGAGAAAAGAGTATGGGGAGAAGCAAATCAATTGGTGAGAATAAGTGCTAACAGCATAATAACATCTACTTTTGTGCTGTTGAATCTATGAGATTGTAAAGTGATTGACTTAAAGAAGACCAAAGATTGTATTTCTGTGATTATGATAAAAATCCTACTGGAAGCAATCCCCAAGCATTTTGCAAGAGTCATCAGTACATTTTTAAAAGTCTGTCTTCAATAGTACAACAACTTTATTTTTCTCAAAGCATAGCATGCTGTGACTGAAATCTACTGATGTGAAAACACCACTGAGATATTTTGCTGCAAAGATGATTATCACAAGTGGTGAAGCACAGCAGCAGATTATCTGAGAGATTTGATCTTACGCATTTTCTGTAGGTATTTAGAATTAGAATTTCCAAACACAGTAAATTTATCAGTTGCATTATTCAGAATGCAACTTCATAAACATGCTGGTTTTACAAATTGCTTTTAAATGGTGCTTTCAAAGGCAGAGGCTGGTGAATGATCTTCTCAGATATCACCTCAGCAGGAGCTTATTAGACAGCATGGGAGGTGTGTACTTAAACTGACTCCATTATATGGACAGCATTATTCTAATTGACCTTCAGCACATAAAATGCAAGTAAGTTTTTTGACCACCTAATAGGCAACAGACAGAGAATAAGTGATTATATAAAAAGTGTATATACTGGATACTTCAGCTTTCTGGTGCATATAACATTTTTAAGGTAGCCTAAATATCGAATAAAGAGCTATGCTGGGTTTTCTATAGGCTTTTATCACCTGTTAGTTGTTCATTCTTGCAGAGAAAAGTCAATCATACTACTCTGAGGTAAAGGAAGTTCCACCACTTTTAAGCACCTCTCTTCTACCTCTAATGCACTCACCAGCAGCAAATATGTTGTCTAACAAATCTGACTCCATTCCAGGAAACCTCTTTAAACAATTGTTTTCAAAGCCTAATAACAGTGACAGCATTGCAATATGAGAAATCCTACTTTTAAGAAGCCTTTTACACCTTTCACTGGTGCCCTCTATCTCTTAATTAAAATCTACTGTAAAGGAATTATTTGTTTCAAGAAAAGCATCTTCTAAAATAATTTTGAAGGAATATATGAGATTGGAATAAATGGACAACTGTTACTGAATAAAAATACCAGTTACACCCAAACTTAGATTTCTTTTCAAATAAAGGCTGTAAAATTTTATATAATTAAAGCAGGGAAGCTTTCCTTCTGGGACCTTTAAATACAACAGCTGGAAGTGAAATTGGGTGCTTCCTCTCTTAGCCATACCAACACTAGAAACAAAAATTCCTTGTTGAAAAACAGGCTCAAAAAGTCCTAAAACATCTCTTAAAAGCTTTTTCTAGGGGAATGATAGTTCATGTTTCTCGGAGAAAGGACCTGCAAAAATGCCTGTCTCTAAAATGCAGAAAATTGTGTGCAGCAAAGAGTATTATGTGTAATGGCTGATTTGGAATATAAAAATTCCACAAAGGATTGAACCTGTTTATGGAGGCCAGGGCAAAATCAGTTCATCTCGAAAGCACCCAGATTTCTGGAGGATGCAGGAAGGTATCTTAAGGCCTTGAGCGATGACAACTTTTAACTGCAATGCTTACAAACAAGGTAAACCCCATAGCTATAGGAAAAATCTACTCAGGCTAGCGTATCATTATTTTACATGTCCTGTTATGCCATAGGAATTAGTTTGGAGAAGCAGCACTTTGGTTGGTCAGGTCAGCAATCTTTCAGATGCAGGAAGACACCAGAGAACCTGTTGATGGCAAAAAACATCTTAGTTACGGAAGAGGTGTGAGTGATGTAGAATACCTATCATTTTAGAAATATGCCATAATAGGGCATGATCTAGGAATAGCAGAGAAAGCTTGTTACTGTAATCTGAGAGAATTTGAGTGGAAACTAAGAAATACCATGTTGGATAATCAGTAATGGGGTCTGTCAACACTGACTGCTGTATCTTCCATTATTAAGGGACTTACATCTGCAGAAAAACAGATGTGAAAATGAAATAATACTTCATTTGAAGAATCCAGTATTAAATAGAATGACAAATATAATCCTGTCAAGCAATCTGGTGTCCTGTCTTCTGTGATGTGCCAAAAGGAGTTTGGAAATTTCAGTGTTTTTGTTCTGCTCATTAGCAATACCTATTTTCCTCTGTAAGTGGAGCAGCTATTGAGATATCAATGGAGTGCTTTGGGAAGCACTCTATTGAAGGGAATTGCAGAGGGGAAGCAATCTGGCTGCTGTAACATTTGTCTTGGCTAACAGAGTGGTATAAAGTACATCCCTAGAGTGCAAGAAAAATGTTGATGTCAGACTATTAAACCTTCAGAAACAGTGAAATGCCACTTAATATAGCGTTATTAACTATTGAACAGCATGAACTGTCCCTTTTGCACATGTATATTCTGATATTCCTTTATTATGTGATTGCTTACAGTTTATCACTTAAGATTGTATAATGTCACATGCTTTTCTTCAGAAGCCTCAGACCTATGTCTGTTATTAAACATGGCTAGTAAGAGCAGAATTGATTAAAAGATATTTTTTTATTGCCCTTCCCTTTTTAACCTTGAACATCAAGCGTTAGTATCTGTAATCTTAAAATATAACTGTATACCTTTGCCTATACTTGGAGTGGGTTTTGATCTTTCCAAATTTGCAGCCATCAAATGACAGATCTGACTTTTCTGTGTTATGCTTTTAAATTCCCCACATTTGTGATGCAGAAATTCAGAAAATGTAATTTGCCTTAAAACGTTAGTAATACTCATGCTCGGTTCCATGTTTACGGACATATCAAATTGTTCAGTGACATTTTTCTAACCCAATCCTCGTTTCAGTAGCCTTTGGCAGCCTGGCTACTTTGAATCTGAAACTCTGAATAAATTATTTAGAATATCTAGCATTTTTCAGTATCAGTTCTCTTGTTTGTGGTGCAGTAGTTGGCTGCTATCCCAAAACACATCCTTTTTCCATTTGTGGTATTTTATTTTTGGCACAAGGCACAAATTATTGCTTAGAATAGTAATAATGATGATGATTACAATAATGATGATAACAATAATAATAATGAAGGTAGAAACGATATTAAGTATCTCTTCAGGTACCTGTTAGGGCAACAGATAACCTTTATGCTTGTAGAAAAGAAGCAAAACAAGAGGCATAGCATAAAT
The DNA here is from genome assembly GCA_035221455.1 of Xenops minutus. Taxonomy (NCBI): domain Eukaryota; kingdom Metazoa; phylum Chordata; class Aves; order Passeriformes; family Furnariidae; genus Xenops; species Xenops minutus. The sequence goes on from JAWWEE010000040.1 coordinate 10,343,779, forward strand.
TAGTATAGCATGACTAGAATGAATTTATAACATGAGAAACCTACTTGCTAGGAGAAATTAATTTTATATACTTCAGTTCATCCTGTAGATCAGTATCACACAATGCAGACTGGGTTCATTTTGGTTGCAGATAAACCAGAAAATGACTAGTCGTGAGAGGCCCACTGTGAGTCCATGGGATTAGAGTAGAACCAGTACTAAGTGACACCCCTAAAAGATGCACAGTCTGCTTGTTACATCCTCAACCAGACGCTCTACCAGTCTGCTGATATTGAGCCACATTATTTGGTAATATAGATATAGCCTCTCTTTAACCATTCACAAAAGCACACAGCAGTAGTTGATAATTTTTGGAAGATGTGCTGGCAGCATCCTCAGAAGTTAGCTTTCCTACTGGTTTTCATTGATTTACTGTATTCCCTTTATCACTGAAATATCCTCAACCAAAAAAGTTGATATCTCCATACACTGGACTATTGCCTTTCTGAATGAGGGCATCTGCCTGCTCTTCTTTGACAACTGGTGAATTAGTACATCTTTTATGTGTTCCTTAAGAACAAAACCCACATCCTTTTTTTCCTTGTTTTTGGTCTTTTGCTGATTAAAAGATGCCTCCAGACTGCAGTACAGGACAGAACCACTCAATTTTCTTTGAAATGTCTCTCCTCCATTTGTTTAATTAAAGCACCAAAAGTCAAATACCTTTGTGGAACACTTCTGAATTCACCTCATGAATAAGATCATAGCTTCAACTGAAGTCGGTCTTGAAACAGCCAGCCAGTCTTTCTGATGCTCTGTTCCAAGCTTAAACCAACATTACACATTCATAAACTTCTTGAAATGTTTTGGTTGCTTTTTTTTTTTTTTCTGGGATAAACATGATTTGCACTTCCCTCACTGTCTTAGTTAAAATAAGAGAGTTCCTCAGCTCTAAATGTTCCTCCTCAGGAGTTCACTATTTTGATGTAGAAAGCTAGTGCTGAATCTGAGTTAAACTGACGTGCTGACACGATATAAAGCCTAACTTGCTTTATATATGTGTGCAGAAAAAATGTGATCATTAGCAAGGGCTCTAAATTGTATTTGGTTTATAATGTTCTTTGATTGCAGAGTCTGAAAGTCTTTAGGGTGGTTGGTTTGTACTACACTTACATAGACATATATATATATTTCCTTTTTTGCAAGGTGTTTCCTTAGGCCTGACATCTATTGCAAGAAAGAGGTATAAGGACATAAATGCATTAGGTTCATGCAGTTGTATATAGATGCCAATACTTGCTTGTTTGGGACATCAAGAGCTTTGGCCCTGTGGAGGTCTCTTGCTCTGGGGACTCAGCGTGACTGGCACAGCTGGTAGGGTGTGCTGTCTATTAATATGGATCCCAAGCTGCATTATTTTTTCAGGTATCCATACAGTTTCTGAGAACTTCAAATACAGTAAGCCTGATGCAATCTCTAAATTCTTCTATCATGAAAACTAACTTACAGTTTTGGGGAATCACTTGGTGGCTCAAGGAGCCTTCAGAAGCAACCTCAGCATTTAAATTGAACCCAAGGAACATTTTGGTCAGAAGGGAGTCCTGAAACAAAAATCTGCTTCCTAATGTGAGCAGATGATATAGTTTATTTATTGCATGAAATATGCATAGTGAAGTAATTTTTCCTCCTATGTTATTATCCTTTCTCTGTCTTCCTAAAGCAACAGAGACACTTGCAAAGTTCCTAAATGTAACCATCTGTTTTCTCTGGTCTGACGCCTTATACCCCAAAATCTGAATGCAGACCTACTTTGTCATTAGCATTATTTGAGTTTATTAGTACAGGATGAGTAAACAATCTGACTTGCACACTGACATTGTTCTGCATATGAGGCCTAAGTCTACCAACATGTGTCCCAGAGGCCTCACAGTAGTGTTTCAAAATGGATAAAGGTAAAATAATTAAATCTAAATGCTGAAGTGAGTTCTGTTTCCCTTGAGTCTTCAAGTGTGTAGAAGAGAATCCATGAAATGAACAGTTTTCTTTACCATAGCTGCAAAAAGATCCAAGAATCTGGCCCTTTATTGTTTTGGTTTCCTTTTTTATTGCAGTCTTAGAGAAACAAAAAAAATTTACTAGCTTCCTGATTTAAAACCATAAATCCCTCCATTATCTTTGCATGCTAGTTTAATACTGTCAAGCCTGTTAAAAATAGAAAATGGCAAATTGACTGCTGTCATTTCTTGTATGGTGTAAGCTTGCTTAGATATATTGGGCCTGTAGCTCTAAAAGAAGGAAATGGCATTGGGAAAGTACAGGTCTAATATTTTATATGGTATGCATCAAAATCTCAGTGGAGAAAGGCAGGTGAAATTATAGGCACATCCTCCTTCGTAATAGTTGCATCTGAGGCTCTTTTAATGGCTTTGTACCATATGCAGACTGATATTGACCTTAACATGCACAGATAAAGATGGAAAATGTGTAACTATTAATCCACACCTCAGTGGCTTGCCAAATTCTTTATTGCTCCATGATTTTAGCCCACTAGTTTTCTCTTTTAATTAAGTAACAACTGTGAGAATGTAATAAATTCTGTGCGAAACAACTGAGCATACTCTTGAACTCCAGACTCTTGATTTCAGTCCAGTAGATCACAGCCATGGAGACAATGTCCCTGAAGGGTAGCAAAGTGAACCTAGAGCTCTGTCATCTCATTTTTGTCCCCTGATATGACACCTTCCTGCTTCTGGGAATGCAGAGTGAGCAATTTTAGTCCAGCTTTAATCCTGTGTTTTGTTCTGTGGATCAGCAAACTGGGGTATTAGAGAAGTGCAACAGCAGTCTCTTCCCCAGAGGTTGAGGGCATCACGTCTCCGCAGGCAGAGTGCATGATCTTGCTGGAGTACCCACCATCTGCCTGCCTACAGCTCCTGGGAACAGGAGCATTTTATTTCTCTGTTGAAACATATTATGTAAGCACACATATTTTGCACAATCTAATTTTGTACAGTGCACAGTGTCTCTTTTGGTCATTTGCATTTTCCAGCAGTGCTAATTAATTCAACACAAGGGGACTCAGCTAACCAACCAGACTGTCCCAGAATATAACAGCCTCTTCATGCACCGGGCAGCTGGTTCAGTGCTCCAAAACCAAGTGCTGTCTTTCATGCTAAAGTACCATTCTACACAAAAGGTACCTTTGATGGCATAAAGACACTGCCTTATTGGCTGGGCTTAGCAATGTACAGTAATTTTGAAAGGTTTATTGAGTGACATTACAAAGACTTTATTTTTTATTAAAAAAAAATCAATCCTATTTTTGTAGCTTTTTGAGAACATGCTAATTTGAAGCTACCTTGTCTTTACATGCTGGGGATCTACTGTTGTCTTCTGACACAGACATATGAGTTCATGCGGGCCGAGTCCTTGCCTAGAAGTGAAGAAAGGTATTGTACTGCTTAGAAAATACTGTCAGCAGTAAGTACATGGAAATCATTAGCCTTGTCATCTACAAATCTCTGTTGTATTTGGTGTTTAGTTATTTTTTTTGCTTTAATTTTATCTTGCTAGCTTCTCTCTGAAACAAGTAGGAATATTTTATTTTCCATATGTAAAAAAAAAGAGGGTCTGTAGGAACTGCATCCTCAGAGGGAGTGATTCAGAGGCAGAATTAGAGTATCTGCCCTGCCACATCAAAGCACCCAGACTGATGGGCACCTGGGTTCTTCCTTTGCCTTGACAAAGTGCTTGCAAGCAAAACAGCACAGAGTGTGACCCAGATTAAGAGTTCTCTGATCTGAAATGTTGTGGTACCTGTAGCTGAGTGTGTTTATGACAAATATTGTTGTATTTAATTAACACCCTGTCAAAGTTGGTTTAGAGATATTCTGTAGCAAACCTGATGCATGGTGGTATACAGGGCAACTGAGGCCTCAATAGCTTAATTTTTAGGTTTTGTATTGAGTATGACTCAGTCTTTTACCAAAATTTACACTGCTTTGATTGTACTTTTACTGTACATCTTCAAAACTTGACTAGTGTGATGGATAGTGCTGGGAAACCCTTTGAATGGCTTTTATATTAAGGTAACAGGTGCTATCTGTCATGCTCTTGTGCTATAATAGCTTATGAGTTTGTCACAGTAAAAGATGCTTCACTGACAAATTGCTGGGGTTTTCAGCCTTGCTTTTTTTTACCTTCACTTTTATTTCTTAAACTAAAATTTACTTTTTTATGCTAGTCTTTTAATTCTTAGTATTAATTATTAATTAATATTGTAAGATTATTAATCACTTTATAAGACTACATGAAGAAACAGGATGTTTTAGATGTCTCCAAGAAAGAAAAGAGGATTAGTTATGCCTTGTTATAGAGTCATTTTAAACAACAAATCCTTATTTTGTTATAGATTGTTCTAGCTATATCTAGCATTTTCAATAATTAGTATTATAGTGAAATTGTGTGCCATTTCCAGGTTTTTGTACATTTTATCAGAATTTCAGGGTTTTTTCCTTACAGTCATCCATATAATATTTAACCATCCTGAATGACATAGAGAAAATGGCTTCCCCAGGCCAGGGAAAAAAATTATTAAAGGCTTGAATAACAAATCCAGGGGAAAATGAAACTGAATAATATATAGCCTTAGAAATATGTCTGCTATCCTGTCAATGGAATTAACAGTAGTCTTCTTGTCATCATCATCATCATGGCTAGGCTTCGCGAACAAAGATTTACAAGGGCTCTACCCACGCTTGCTACAAGCACGCTGGTG
>JAWWEE010000040.1:10348634-10388343 GCA_035221455.1 Xenops minutus
GTGAAATTGTGTGCCATTTCCAGGTTTTTTGTACATTTTATCAGAATTTCAGGGTTTTTTTCCTTACAGTCATCCATATAATATTTAACCATCCTGAATGCCATAGAAAAAATGGCTTCCCCAGGCCAGGGAAAAAAATTATTAAAGGCTTGAATAACAAATCCAAGGGAAAATGAAAACTGAATAATATATAGCCTTAGAAATATGTCTGCTATCCTGTCAATGGAATTAACAGTAGTCTTCTTGTAAAGTTCTAAATATTACACCTACTCACCTACTGTTAGTATAGTTATTTGGTTTAGTTTTTTTGTTTGTTTGGGTTTTTGAGAGGTTTTTTTTTGTTTGATTGGGTTTTTTTAATCCTAATAGTGACCTGCTGCACTGGTAGAGCAGCCTTCCTTCCAGGGAGCCTCAAACATGCCACATTGTTCATCTGCTCTTCTGTCTTGACTGAAATGCAGGTTTCTTGGTGTGTAGCACGTATCACCACTTCAGTGTTGTCCTACAAGGACTAAATATTGCTGAAAAAATAGCTGCAAAGCACCTCCTGTTTTAGTTTGTCCCAGCATTTTGCTCATGTTATGACTTGATATGAATGCCGTGACACTTGATTCTGTAAAAAACCAGCTTTTTGGTGGAAGGATATCTGTTTGATAACATATATGGAATTCCATCTCAGAGACAAGCGATAATTTCGTGAACTCTGCAAAATTCAGATTACCTATTGCAAAACTGAGTTTGCAATTGACAAGTTTCAGGAGTACAAAGTCTGCAAAATGCTGTTATTCTATTTAGGACTATCAGAAAGCAAGGAAGTGATGTATTATGGTAATGATTTTTCATAGTACATTATGAGTTTAGACTGAGATGCTGCAAAGCTTTAAAGAACTAGGCTACGATGATTCAAATACCAACCTAATTCATATTTTTAAACTATTATTAGAACTCATACAATAGTAGCCTCTGTGAGCTTGCTTCCCTCATAAATTGTGTATTACTGGGATTCTTTTACCCAGATTAATCTTTCTTTTTACAAAATGTCAGCACATAATTCACAGCCTATTAATATGGCAATATTATTTCCAGAAGTAAGGAAAATAAGACTCTATCTCAAGCAATTAAAATTCTGAAGCTATGATTTAAGTAAAATACCTTTCAAATAATTCAAGTCTGGTAAAATTATGCCACTATTCCAATTCAGTATTTCATATTTTATTCAAATACATGTCAGACCTCAAAGTTCCATCACAGTTGTCTTTTGCAAAGAAGATAAAATGAAAAGAGTATTAGAGAAAAAGAATATTTGTGTCCCTAGTAGATGAACAGCTGTATTGATGTATTAATAGAAAAGGAGCATTAGACAGAACAGTAATTTTGCCATTAGAGATGGGGAGCAGTTGCTGTCTACTTTTACAAGGAGCTGGCTTTACCCATTGCAAAGCAAGGGCAGGAAAATGTTTGTCCACAGGAAGAGAAATTTGAACATAGAAGTTCTGCATTTTCTTGAAAAATAAAACTTGTAACAGATTGTTCTTGAAGATGGGCAATCTATCCATGTATCTCTCAGCACAGGTTTTTAGGAGCAGGCAGAGCTCAGGGAGGGCTGTAGAGGCTCTGGATGTGGACAGGAGAGGTGGCTTTCAGCACAACTAAGATGTGAGTGGTTACTGAGAAACACTGTCTCAACATGCCCTTCTTGCAGGTGTTGTGGGCATCCAGTTGCTGACCCCAGGAGAGTTTGCAGGGTTTCAGTGCTAGGTGATTCACCCTTAAAGCACAGAGAATTACGCTGACATAATGAGACATAATTTGTACCCAGCCAGAATGAACAAACCCCACATTATCACCATTATGGTGTATCACAGATTAATGCTGCATTTGAGCTTTTTCAGAGAAATCAATTTGTGTGTTTTTTTCTAATGAACATGTCAGTAAGCAGCACACAGAAAGAAGCATGGGTATTTTTTGTTTTCCAAGTATATATATGAAAAAATGTTCTGCTATAGTTTGATTAAAAATACAATTCTTACATCTTTATGACATTTTTTTTCTCTTTGGTTAGCTTTGTCTGTTGGACATTTGTTGCTAATGTAGATTTTTCCCAGAATAATAAACATCTTCCTGGAAATATATCCAACTCAAATAACAATATAAATGTTTTTCTGAAGCTACATCCAACCTTAGTAATTCTGCTCAAGTGTTTTTAGTATGCTGCAGTCAATCCCTGGTTAAACTTATTCTATGAGTTTGCATCTTTATGTGCCATCAATTTTCAAAGATACTTTGTCTTTAGAAGAATACCAGTGAAATGAATTATTTCCCTTTTCCAACTGACTTCTTGAAATCAGTTTCTAGAACTTTTTTTGGGAGCTATAACTGGGAGTTAGGTTATATAAAGAACATTGGCTTGTTGTGATACCCTTTGACAAAATAAAAGAAGATTTCTATGAGTGGGAGTATCTGAATGCCAAGTGGTATTTGACTGCTGGTAACTTTTGTAAATACCTACAAAGTTCAAGAGAAATCTATCCATGCAAATATTGCTGGGTTCTACGTGACTGCACAGTATGAGCGTCGTTTTTGACATTCTCACTTTGTAAGTAAATGTATAACCTCTTAGAATTTTGTGTTTGTCAAAAACATCTGTGAAGATAATTATTTGTCTTGTAGTAAGTCTTGTAGGAACAATCACAGTCTTTTAAATGTCTCAGTAGCAATCATTACCATTTGTATCTAATTTATCAATCAAATAATTGATAAACTGGAGTCTCCTACAAACAGCTGTTTCATAATTAGCTTTTTGTGAATTTACAAAACTGGAGAAAAAGGCAGGTCATTTCCAGACAGGCTTTGTAGAGAAGCAGAAGCAGTATTTAAGTATCACTTTATTTATGCACCCACTAATTGGAACACTGAATAAAAGACTAATATTCTGAAAGCAAAGTGCCCCAAACTGTCTTCTCTGTTACAGGAATTAGAGCTGGACTTTCTTTTTACCAACAAGTTCAATCATGGCATTTCACAAAAACCAGTCTAGAACTGTGCTGAGCAGTAAATTAACTGAAGAGAACAAAACAAAGTACCTCTAACTAGCAAAGCTACAAAATGTTGTTGCCAGTTAAATGTAATTTTTTTGAGGTTAACTTGAGGTAGCTTTGAGATAACAAAGTCCATGTTTCATGGTGCCAGCAGGCTTTGGAGGTGCTGCAGCTGGATTTGCAATGGATGGCTGTTTCTGTAGCCAAGAGGAGTGGAGATCTATATTGTAATGAGAGCTGAAGTTCCGTAACTGAGATAAGGTACAAAATGCAGATGTGTATGGCTCACTTCATTCCCCTGCTGACAGAGTCCCCCTGAATCATCACAAACCACATTTTTGCTTCCAGCACAGTGCACACTTGGGTCTTCTCATTTCAGAGGTTAGCCAGAAAGCTAAGAAAATAAATCCAGGGCATCCTACACTTTCAGAGTGTTCCTAGGATCAGTCTACCCCTGTGGTGCTGGTCTCATCTTGCGGCTGCTGCAGGGTATCCTGTTTATCTAGTCCTTACTCAGACTGCTCCAGTAGCAGGTCCTGCAAAGGCAGGTGTAACACAGGGGTGAATTGAACCCAGTCTGTCCTAATCAGTGAGGATTCCTCCGTTCCCAGCAATACAGAAAGCAGAAACTTTCTCCACTGTGAAGATCACAGAGTGTGCAAACCTTAGCCTGTCTCTTGGTTTTAGGAGAGCAGGTGAAATACATTGCCCACAGATTAGGGAATTACATATTTGAACAGAGGCGTCTGAATATGAATGCTCACCATGGATAAAATCATTCATGGGCTAGATTTGGGGGTGATTGTTTTTTTGGTTTTTTTTTTTAATACAGTCTTTATATAGTGCCATCCCCCTGCAATTTAACCTGTAATCCCTACAGCCCTGTATTTTTAAATTTTGAATTTAGAATGCTATGACAAAGAAATCAAAGAATATAGCTAAGGAAGGAAGTGTAAGTGTTATAAATACATGTCTATGATATAGAATGTAAAAGATCAATAAGCAAAAAGGTTAGTAATACAATCCATACTCAAAGACAAAAATAGCAAGCTATGAAAGAGAAGGCCATTTTCCATCAATAAACTAGATCTTAAAATGTTTTTCATCATATATGGCACCTATAAGAACTCCAAGATGTAAATTTTTCCAGAGCCTTTACTCTTGACATTTGTTTAGATCTCCATTAAAGGATCAAGAAATAGAATTTATTAGAGTAGCCCCAAATATGAAATAAATTAATTTTCTTCCAGAGGAGTCTAATTTTCTTGCATAAGTCCCTCTTGGTTCTCCATCACACTTTATTTTACCACACATTCCACAGTCAAGCTCATAGATCATAGCTCGCTCCTGATGATCTGAGACTGCAGATAAGTCAGATGGCAGACTTGGCTGAAGGTAGTCATGAAAGGCAGGCAGAAGCTCAAAGAAGATTCAGAGAGTTTAATCTAGGAGGAGAAGGCTTTAAAAATAAAATGTGTGATCTTCAGCTGATGGCTGGGGGTGTAATATTTGCTTCTTATAATTTATTAAATATTGTTGTACTCTTCTCAGACTGCTGTTATAGTGATGACATATTTTACATGGAAACCCAAAGGAACTTCCCTTGTTGAATACGTCCATTACACCATGATTAAGGAAATGCCAGCATTCGTCTTTATACTACCCTGAGCACTAGATAGGTTTGTTGAGAATAATTTCCCTTAAATAATAGGCTTATCTACAGGCTGTATTTTAATAATGAATACCAAGAGGTTTGATATAACTTGGAATTTTCATATTCTCTCTTAAAAGTGATTTTTTCTGGTTACTGTTGCCTGTTAGAGAAACTATTAAAGTAAATCATCTCATACTGGTTCAGAAGTTTTAAATGCCTGAGATCTTTATTAATCAAGTACTAAGCTAAGTCATACTCCATTTGTTTTAAAAGTACCGTTTGTATTACAAACACTGGCAATTCATATGAGTAATGGTAATCATCATTTTCTCTTTAATGAATGCTCTCTAAAGAGTATTTTTTAGTCTATTGCAATAAAATATCACTGAACTTGTGTGAGGGGGAAAGAATTTTGATGCTGTTCTTGAGAGGATTATCTGGGCAAATAATCTGTTTTGGTTCTTTGGTATGGCAGTTAATATGGCAGGTTTGGGGGTTTTTTTATTATTATTTTTAAAATATTTTAGGGTGTGAGTTGTCAGGAGTTTTTTGAGCCCTGGCTAACACAAGATTTCTCACAGCTAGGTAGTGCCAGTCCCTCATTGCTGCTCAAGTTTGAATTGCTGAATTTTGTGCGTCCACCAGCCTACACCGCTGGGTCTGGAGAACAGCACAGGAGGAGGGGAATTACAAGTCGCCTCATATACAACATTAGGTTGTATATGACAGAATGAAAAAATCATAGAGATGCTTATAGGCAAGTGATCATGGTGTCACTGAAATGATTGTTCTATAGATAATCTGATGTTAGAGAGGTTCTATAGCATAACTTCATGCATTCCAGATTCTTACTGAACCATTTAAAAAGATATTCAGAAATGAGCGATTAGACCATGTACATAGCTTTTTATCCATGATGACTAAGATTTTCTTGATATATCCCAGAGAGAGTCACAGAGGAAATATTCTTGCATCCACCTTCATGGGTAAAAGGCTTAACTCATTCATAGAGAAAATAACTAATAAATCAGGTATTTCTGATAGCTGATTTAAAGAATTCAGGTCATAATTTAGGTCAGTTAAATCATCTATGAATGATGAAGGATAAGTTGTTCTAGCAGGCACCAAAGTGTATGTCTTCTACTGAAGATGTTCAGAAGGAACTCAAGCTGTTGTCAGATATCTGTGGAGCTATACCATAGTATGGATATAAAGCTCCAGGTACCACCTGAGTAAGTATTTGGGATGAGACTGCAGTAGAACAGTCCTGCTGAAGCTAGTGGAAGCCTGGTCATTCAAAGCATTTGACTTGCCAAATATATGGTTTATATTTACAGTTAGAAATGAAAGTTTGTTGAAGTCAAAGGGAGACCCAGACTGATGCAAGTCAGGCAGTAGAAGAGAAGAGACACTTTATACTGAAAATTTATGAGCTGGTCTGCTTTCACAGGATAACAATGCTAAAAGTCTTGCTTGCTCATAGATATTTCTAACCAGGAGTATTTATAGGAGCCAGGGAAGCTGAAATCTTTTACATTTTAATGCCAGCAAATAAAATATCTAAGGCAAATTATTCTTGGCTGAGATGCAATTGATTGTGCTGTTAAAAAACAATTTACCTCACCAATTACCTTACCATTTTAGGAAGTCAGTTCACTGAAAGGTTATGATACAAGATGAGAAAATACTAATGGGTGAATACTCAGAAGTGTTTGTTGAAAAGTTATAACCATAAAAATTTATAATGGGTAAGACAAATTTTTTACAGCTAACATTGAGGGAACAACAAGAGGAATGAATGTTCATGTTTAGAAGAAGTCCTTCATGGAAAATAAAATACAAGACTAGACTCCAGATGGAGCATGAGTGGGTTACCAAATTGGAAGTTACAAAATAACAGTTACAATGTTTAGGGCTAGAGAAAACTATAAACCTTTATCCCTGCTATTTTCTCAAAAATGGCAATTAACTTCTTGTTTTGAATCCTCTAATGAGCTACAAAGTATTCAGTACCCTTTTGTCTCTGTGTTCTTTATTGTATTTCTTTTCTGATTGGACTTTGCTACTAGATTTTATAAAGGGAAGGAAACTTGACAGAAATGCATTCAAACGTTGTAGAATTATATACTTTACTCATTAAATTCATAAGTGTAACATGGAAACAGAGCATTTTTTAGTTCATCCAAGTATATCTAATTTTATAATGTCTGGAATCAAATTCAGTCATGATTATGAGTTTGCCATCATGATTGGTAGCTGTACCTAAACCAGACATACATTATGCAAGAGATCATTACTGGAAGTATTTAATTCATGTCCTGTGTTTCTCAGCTAGCAAAGCAAAGGGATTCATTGGAGTGAATTGAAACTGAAAGAGAGCACAGGCTTCCAGCCAGAAAAAGGAGGAAAAAAAAAAATATAGAAGCCTGGCATGGCTCTAAGCCAGTGCATGCTCCATCACACAGTTGTCAGCCTCCTCTCGTGGCAGTGGCCAAAGAACCCTTTAAATTATGATCTCTGGATCGGGTTTCTAAAGCTTGAGCAGTATAATTCCTCTGACACACTACGATGCTTCCTTTTGCTGTCACATGTGGTAAGCAGGATGTGGCCTTGGTGAGCTCCTTCTCTCTGAGCTCCAGCTCGTGAGGCACTGTGCAGCATCAGGGGATTTGTGCTACAGTGCCATGGGCACATGTAGTCCCTGAGCATCATTCTGAACTCCTCCACTGTGGACTACCTGGGAATAATAGAAAAGAAAGGGGTTTGGTTCATGTCAGGAATTGTTTAGCATCTCAGTAGTTTTCATTGTACTTCAAAAAGAGAAATTAAGGGACATTGAATTATATAGGAAACAAGTTAGTCACTTGTCTAACTGGGTTGGGTGGGACCACTCACTGGTAGTTACTGGCTGTAAAAAAACTTTATCCCTGTTTCTTTTTATATGAAGTTATTGATAATGTCACTGTGTTTTCTCTCTCTCCACAGTAAACCAAATGAAAATATTTTCTGCCTCTTACTTTCAGGGTTTTGGAGGACATAGTCCTATTATTATTACTCATGCTGTAACTCACTGCTGCTGAATCAAGGCTGCTTTACATACTTGTGATTCACTGTAGTTTTTTTGCAAAAAGTCTTATGGCCCCATAATTGCACACATAAAATGCTGTTCTGATTGTACTTTTAAAGGATCAGGCTGCTCTAAAACTCAGGTATTAAAAATACCACAAAAGCACATCTGAAGTGATGTTTGCTTTTAAAAAGCATTAGGTAAAACTACAAAGTTTTTTAGGGGAGAAAAGCAGAATGACAGCTGGAAGGATAAGCTAAAAATATTGCATAAATATTCAGAACTCTAGAAATATTTTAGTTTTTTACAATATCCGCAAGGAAAAATTCATTGTTATATCAAATGCAAAAACAAAATTAGCTTATGCCCAAAGAATTTAAAAACACCAGTTAGTTCAGAAAACAGAATCACTTTTGAAGAAGAAAATTTGTCAGTAGTTCATCTGACTGCTCTTTAAAACTGACTTTATTAATCTTACAGTATATACTCAGATATAAAGAAAAAAATTCATATTGTTTCCATTGTGCTTGGAAACTGGTATTTTTTTTTTCCTCTGCACCATGTACTGGGTTTATTTCTGCTAGACACTTCCTTTTGAATCTGCATGTAACAAACACAAGGCTGCAAGCATCACCTCCTGTAAATATAGGTTGTTATACTCCAGTTTGGAATATGCAATTTGCCAAAAATATCAGGTGAGTCTCTTTATAAAGTGCTTAGGAGGTTTTAGTGCATTTCATTACACATGGTGAACTAAATTAACTAAATGGCTGTGTTTGAAGTAAAAGGCTGTAAATAAAAAGTGTGCTTTGTGGGTCAGAAATCTGTGTAGGTTCCTAAACTTAAGTTATAAGTTGAGTGATTCAGGTTTGTGTCAGTGGGCAGGCTACAGCTGTTGTTCTCGAGCTGGCATTTTCTCAGGCTGCCAGAAAGCATCTGCATCACTGGGCATGTTCTGTATATTAGAGCGAGAAGAGCAAGAGCTGCAGGACCTTTACTCTCTGCAGCTGATCAGAAAGGACAGCAGATTCAGAGCATCTTTCTGCAGCCTCCTCTAGCCCTTGTCTCCTCTGGAATCTTTCAAGAAAGTAGCAGGAGTAAGGATGATCTGGTCTGCAAAGCAAGCCCATTGCTCCAAACAGGGTTAGTGGTACAAAGTAGTAGACTAAGTGGCTCAGCTGGGATCCAGGAAGAACAAAGATCCCTATGGAAGTTCTCAACCTCTGGGAACCAGGCATACAGGTATTTCTTTGTGTCTGTTATGAGCTGAGGTGTTTTCTTGCCCCCCTTTTGATTAGGAAAGTTTGCTCGGTTTTTGCCTTTGGCTAAAGATGAGAGAAATTATTTATGAGCTTTTTATAAATCTGAAACAAAATGTTTTGAAGTTATTGACAAAGCAGCAATAATAAGATTATGGACTTGTAATTGGCAGATAAATAGGAATAGCTGTAAGGAGAAATATATTTTTATTTATAACCATTTGTGCTCTGCAATGACTTTCAAATAATTAGGTAGGAATGTTATGTGTTCCTTTTTGCAGGAAAATCTTTATATAGTCTAAGTCAATAAGTCTTTTGGCAGAGAGTTCAATAGCAAATGCCATTTGAAAAATGTTTTAAGGTTGAATGTGTGAAGCAACAAGTAAGGGATCTATCTGCTTGCAGTTTTTCATCTTGGGAATGTATGTCAGCACTCCATATAGTAATGATTTTCTATATTTTTCTTATGTCAGAATATCAGAGAGGGAAGAAATTGAGTTATTTATAGACTTTTTCTCCATAATTATAAATGTGATCCATATTCAGCGTTAAAAGAAATGAAGAGGAACTGTGCCAGGAACTGTTTATTAATCATGTTGGATTAGATTTGTAGGTATGCCTTTTACAGTGGAACATGATACACCAGTCAGTGGCTAAACAGTAGTTTAATTTTTTTTCTCCTGAAGTTATACTAAGTGGCAAATGCAGATCTTTTAACTCTGTTTTTTCCACATTTCCAGTGCTATGCTGAGATGTTCTATTACTAATGACTTTTTTCAGTGGTGGAAATAAAATATGAACCCTTGTTTGTGATAGTGTCTATTTCTGATGTGAGTTCTATTAGAAATAAATAACACAAAATGTTATATAACATTTGTGTGATCGTTAAGTACAACCACATTTTATTCTGGTTACACAGGGCCTGATGACACTTAACGTTGCAGAGATATTTTGAACCAAGATTTTTGGTTTAATATGTAGGTGAGAAATTGGCACAAGGCCATGGGAAACATAATACCTAATAAAATATTATTGAGATACATATGTAGGTAGTTCTATAAAAACAATACAGTCAAATTTTGTGTAGAAAAAAAAATGAAACTCTATCTATAAGCCTGTATATATTTTCTGAACTGTACAGGTTTAGCTAGTTGTTTTTCATTAACTGTTTTTAAGCTTTAAAATTATCAGTGGTAAGTAATATTGTACCAACTTCATGCCTTCACCAGAAAGCTCTTTGTTGTTCTGTCCTCCATCATTATAGAAACACAAAGGAAAATGATCCACAAAGACTTCACAGATGATTCATTGCTTCCATCAAGGCAATATAATTTTAAATCATGCTTTCATTTGTCTTCTCCCTGACAGGAGGTGTTGTTGATAAGGACCTTCGTCACTACCTCAATTTACGGTTCCAGAAAGGCTCGGTGGACCATGAGCTCCAGCAGATCATAAGAGACAATCTCTACCTCCGCACAGTGCCATGTAAGTAGGGTGGAGATGAACAAATCTGCTTTCTTAGTGGCAACAGACTACCTGAATTAATGCTGCTGAGGCCATTTGTGAAGTGTGAAGAGTCTTCCTGTAAATAGGTCTTTGGCTTGGTTCATGTCTTCTACATTGTTGCTGAGAAATTCAACTGTGTATTGCCAAATTAGTTTCTGACGTGGCATGGGGTAGTTCCCCAAAACTCTGGCTCTAGAATAACTAATAGTAATAGTAGTAATAATAATAATTCTGCAATTGTAGAAAGAACAGCTTTAAAGAAATTAAAAAAGCAGTTTTCTGAGCTGGTTAAATTGATGTCCAACAGAGAGAAATTGATCTGCCTCATATTTCAGTATTATACACTATACAATAATATAATGGGATTTAGAATGCTATAGAATGAAACATGTAAACTAGGAGATTTTGTTTGTGTGCAACAGGCATTGAAATGAAAATTCATACTGTCTTGAAAACATGTCTGTTTGTTGTCACATAAGTCAATGGTATCTATATCCAAAGTATTCTGAAGCCTCTAGAATCGTTTTTGTTGTATTGACAGTATTCACCTATTTTGACAGTAGACATGGAAATAAAGAGAGTCACGTAAACCACGTCCAACTGTCAGGGCCATGACTTTCATAACAGATCTACTTGGCTGACAGGCAATATATCACTTAAAATGGACTGAAGTTCCATTACACTTCCCTCATAAAATAATTGCTTTGTAGACATAAAATGAGTCTTCTGGTTCTGGCAAAAATAGGGTGTACTTTTGAACTTAAAGGCTTGACATAGGAATGATAGGCAGAGGAAGGTATTCTGAGTATGTGCCTGTGTTATTTATATGGTAATGAGTGGATGCTCTTTGAAAGCTGAGTTGTGAATTCTACTGTGTTTTTTACTTTCATAATGTTAAAGAATGGAGCTTTGAAAAGCTCCACCTAAAAAAACCAAATGTTCAAGCGTTTCCTCTCTTTTTTTGGAAGCTGATGAGAAATAAATTCTTAATTTCAGGAGTTCCTTTTGCAACTTATTAGAAAGAACGGTGGAGAAAAACATTTAAAATTTAAAAATTATTACCTGTGTGGAGAAAGTCAAAACCTTTACATTTATGTGAGCTTTATGATGAATTAGGTCTGTCTGAAAGTGCTGCGAAACATCTCAGCTAAAGTGAAAATGCAAGTACAAATAAGTTTTGAGATTAAATCCCACTTCTAAGGATGTCTGGGAGTGTCATTATCTTAAGAATATATTTATTATAGCCCCAGTACCTGCTCATTAGTGCCAGAGATCCAGGCGCAAGGAAAATCCAACAGTATTGCAACTACTATACCTGTAACAGATACTGTCTGTTGGCATTATGGGCACAATGAGGAGGTTTTGGGGTTGTTTTGTTTTCAATCAAGGCAATAATAAAGTGTTCTCATTTGTCAAGTAAAACACGGTACTCAGAGAAGCAAATTTGTCATTCAAAAAATAACACTACAACTATGAAGACTACAGTTCAGAACCTATAAACAATAATAACCTTTCTGCTGTGGCTAATCCATCTTCTGTGTCATTTTGTGTGGTTGAATTCATAGGTCATTATTGTATTACATATTGACCATATTTAAGTAAAAACTACATTTTGAATTGTAGTATGGTGTTGCAAATGACAGCTGCTGAATTTCTAGGTTATCTGGCATGTTCCTGGAGAGCTGAGGACTCTTTAGCAGTGGTGGTAGAAAAAAAAAAAACAAACCCACCAGTGCACAGCTGGTGTATCTTCTTCAAAATTTTCTTGAAAATCCTATGAGAGTAATTCTTCTGAACTGTGGGTGTTTTAAAACAAATAAATTAATAAATGCAGACAGGATTATATGTGATTAGCTAAAGAATTTTCCATTATCAGGTAAATAGAAAGGATACTATCACATGGTTTACATCCCAGATTTCTCCTCAGTCATAATTGCGGTGAATCTTTTTTGAATGCAATTTTACTCTATCTCCAACATTCATGTTTAGGAAGAAAAATTGTTCTAAATTGTTTTCTTATTTTCATATAAAGGCCATGAAATACATGTAGGACTCTGAATGCTATAGGCAGACAACAACTTAGTCATGCTGCATCTTGTGCTTGGTAGTGCTCTCGGCAAACTGCAGTTGCCATGTGGGCAAGCAACTTTCCAGTCCTCACTTATGTGAGAAGAGAGAGCTCTAACTTTGTGTCATTGCAAGAATAAAGCTTTGAGGAGAGTACATCACAGGAAAGCAGTTTTGGTAGTGACAGTCATGGTCAGACCTGTCTCCTTTGATGTGTCCTTCCAAACACTTGCAAATCTCCTTTTCTTTAAGAGCTGGCAAAATAGCATGGCTGTGGTTGAAAACAGAATCTGTATGTGCTTCCTTTCCAGACAGGGAATATGAAATGAATGTGGAAAACATTTTGATGAAACAGCACTGTAAAAAGTCAAACAATGACAAGCCGATTCATAAAAGTAGAAATTTATCTATTAATTTGAAGAGCTGCTCATTGATATCCTGTGGGATATAACCTCAGATTGACAATAGCTTAGGTGAGTTAGTCTATGGAGAGTGCAGCCAATAAATGCATTCTTCACAGTAATGCCATGGAAGCTTTTGTTTGTTTCAGAGCAGGTTGGTAAAGGTTGCAGTCAGCATTGCACTTCGTCTCCCTCAGTGGGTATAGAGCATTGCCTGGGATCAGAGTATCTTTGGCCTACAGGCACTGCATTGCCATCAGCAGGAAGCAGTGGATGAAAAGGAAACCAAGGGAAAAAAAAAAACATTTTTTAACTTAATTTATCAAAGCGAATTACGATTTTATTTTAATTAAGTTCTAGGTTAAACAGATGTCTAGATTATGTCTACAACTAGCAGTGCTGATGGAAAATACTGTACTGTTTTGTCAGTCATGAGAGGGGGAAAGAACATTGTATCTGTCTCCTTTTCTCAGAAATGTCTCAATTTTGCATATTGGAGGCATCAACTCTCGGCTATTCAGTGACTAAATACTCATGTTAAAATAAGAGGTATCCAAAGAAAATAAATACTGCTCAAGATGAAGGAGGGAAGGAATGTGCTTGATGTAGTATAAATGTAGTATGAAGTGATAATAGATGTAACAAAATGAAGAGCAGTCATTGTGTATCACTTCTGATATTATAACTTGAATATTCCATACAGATCATATGAAGGTAATAAGCTATTTTTATTTTCTATACAGTTGTAATAGCTTCTGTTTCTCAGAGATCCTTGCACCCAAATCACATCTGTAAGAAACTGAGGCTCTTGATTCTATCCCCTACTCCCATTCTTTCCATTCCTTTATTACCTCCTTTCTGCTCCCTTAAACACCACACTTTTCTCTCCCATTTTCAAAACCAATACCATCTAAAGTCCGTAAATATGTTTTTATGATGCAATGCCAATATAAATTATTTGTCTAACAGGTAATCTGATGCCTTGACAATTGGAGAGTTGATATAATACCACTAAAGTCACTAGAAGTTTTAACAGTGAAAAAAGGATAAAAGTTGGGAAATTTCAAACCCAGGTTCTTTAAAACAGTTTTTTTCTACAAAAGAATATTGTATATGTTCCTTAACTGATGTTAACTGGCATGTGATTTAAAGAATTCTTGAAGAGCTCTTAGAATTCATAGAATAGCTTGTCCTTTAATGATATTGTCTCTGGTGAGAAGTTCAGTTGCTAATCATATCTGTCTGGAATTATTTATTCATTGTATAACACATGCATAAAGGCAGATGAGAGTTTAGTTACAATATTTATTTAGTTACAATGCTGATTGTCCCCAGGAATCGATCCACTTTTATTTAAACTTTGGGGAGGCTTTCTAGTGTTGCAAAATGGGTTCTCTGGTTCACGTGATACCAAAAGGACAAAGGATAGTGGCAGATTTACTGAATTTTGATGACAGCACTAATCTTACTGATTACTTGAGAACTAGCAGGAAGCTAGAGGGGAAATAGCATGAATCTGATGAGGTATCTTGTCTCAGAAGAACAAGAATAGAAAATAATAGAAGAGGCCACAGATAACTTATTTCAAAAGTATAAGTCATAGTTCTTGGCTTGCCTAAAGCAGCTTGAAGTTTGGGTACAGGCTGTATCTCCCTATGACAATAGGCTTTTCCTGCCTGAAGGTTTTAGATGTACTATTGACCTTTATCCTTAAATAGCCAAAGTATCTTAGAAATCTTGGAATTACAAACATGATGAACAAAACTTGCAGCATTATTGAGTGTAAGCATTGCTATGATTTCCAAACCATTTTTTATTTTGTACATGAACTTTCTGAATTGCCTTCTTGATGTCAAAAGATTTAATATATCTTCTAGATAAATTTAGCCTACATCTACAGTCAAATAAGTAAAAAAAATTGATTTTTTTTCTTGAGCTAAGCTGAGGTGATTTAAACAACTGAATCTTCTCACAGTCTATAGAAGATAAACTGTCAAAACCAGGATAATCTTTACTTGGTGATTTTCATCTGAAGAACAGCTGAACAGAGATCGTAGAGCACCAAAATCTGCTGTTAGAAATTCAGAACAATATCAACAAAAGAAAAAGAGTTGTGCAAAAGCATCTATATTCTTTATCAGATGACCAATTCAGCTACTGAATCCATATTTGCATCATTGAATAAAAAGGTCAAGTATCAATTTTGGCAGGATGTTCTTTTTTTGTTTTTCTCTTTTGGGGTTTTTTGTCTAAAATCACAACGAAAGCAAATCAGTGCTAGTGTTGATGGACATCCTTGTGAATAGATCATCTGGTACAAAATGAATTTTTAAGCAGTTGGCCAAGTTCACCAAATAACCAACTCAATTTATGTCTCTGAAGTGCACCTGTAGTTCAGTAGCATCCTCACACCAACTGGAGCCAAGGTCCTTGCTGTTTTGTTTGGACACTGTGCTCTGTGCAACCACTCCCTTCCTTTACAGAGGTCACTACTACATTAATGAGATTATACAACTCAGACTACTTTAGATCTTTTTTTCACGATTGGAGTTTTTGTCATGCTCCCACATTTAGAGATGAAGGCACCCCTTCTGTGTCTTATGAAAAATAGGAAAGAGTTTCAAACCTGTATGTAGTAAGCCAAGGTCGATGGGCTAGTGCTTCTGTGGTACCATGTTTGCGATTCAAGAGTAGCCTGGCTAGAGTAAGTCCCTTTGAGAAGAAAAAAATTTGACAATGAGGATTACAGAGTTGTTTTTTAACATCTGAAGAATGAATAAAACTTTGGTTTCACTAGTAGTGGTGAGACAAATTTATAATTTACTGATGGAAAATTGTTATGAGGAAACTCCTTTTCTGCAAGTCCTTTTTTTTTTTTGCCATATCCTGAGGTCCTGGTTTTGTCCCATGAAAGTTTGTCAAAACTGTATTTCTCCTGTGTCTCCAGGTTTTGATTCTACCAAATGCATTTTTCTTTTTCCAATGTATTACTGTTATTAACACATCAACCTCTTGACTAGCTATCAATCTGATATGCATTATTCAAATAATTCTGTCAAATTTATTTCAGCAAGTCTGAATAGAGAAAATTCCTTACTGTGGAGATGGGGGAAATATACTTTGGTTAAAAAAAAAAAAATATTATAATAATGCAGAGGTTCCAGACTGTATTTCATATGAGAGCAGGAATCTGGATTTAAGTGCAGAATAGTGTTGTAATTTCAGGTTTAAAATTTTTCTCTTTGACTTTAAAAGTATGACCTGGACTAGGGTCTAGAAAAGACTATGCTTTCCATTTAAGAGATTAGATGTTTTTAGAATTAAATTTAATAATAAATTACATTTGCCATTATTTTATCAATGTATTTCCTCTACATCTCTGTTGAAAATAATCACTAATACCTGTGATATGTTGCTAAGAAATTTTCACATTGTTCACAAAAATAGTGGAATACTTAATATGTAGGAAAGCATGAAATTCCCTCTAGGCTGCTGAAGATGCAGTCTCTACATGTGTTCTAGTGGCATTTAGCTAGTGACAAAATTCACACCACCACTCATTTTAAGTAATCTGTACTTTCTGATTCCCATTTTTGTTCCTGAGCTTTCTGAGCATTGAGCTTTCTTTTTCAACTCGGTACTGCTATGAGTTTTTCAACTCATATTGGTACTGAGTTGAGTAGATTCTTGAACAGTATTTCATTTGGCATTTGTTAATAAGAGAAACACAGAAATGTCATGGGGGTTTTGTTTCTTTGTGTTTTGGGGGTTTTTGTTGTTGTTTTTATCCTTTAAATCAAAATTAACTTCTTGCAAAAGTTGAATTATATATTTTCTGCAGATTCTGTGAACCGCTTGCTGCTTACCCCTGGCTTTACTCAGTGACATCTGATGAGCCCCACACAGCTGCACATTTGTTTTAATTTTTCATCTCTGAATAGAAACAATTTGTTTGCAAAAGAAGGCAAAGTCATTCCCTGTGTATCGGTACAGGTAATCTAAAGCATTATGAGCAGACTGAGGCTCTTCCAGTTTGTTTACAGCTTTTTTCAAAGAACTGATCTCATACTAATGGGAATACTTTGCCATACCACATCTGTGAAGAGGACATTTTACCATTCTTCATTAAATCCGCGTATCTATATGTTATCAACATCAGTATTTAATCATTCTTATTTTCTTGTTATTAATATCTTTGCATGATTTAAGAAGTGTAAAGTGTAAGACTATACTTAGATGATCTCATTTTTTTAGTGTTATCTGATTAGAATAACAGAATAATATTGCTTGCAATTACATTTTTTAGATGATTTTTTTTAAAAAATTCTTCAACTAGAGGGCAAAAGCCCACAATATTTATTTAAAAAAGATGACACTAGCACGCTACTGAATTTTGGAACTTGCTAGAGTAAATTAAAAATCGGTTAAAAGCATTCAGATTCTTCAATGGAATCTGACTTGGCAAGTTACATTCACTTAGTGGCCAACACTACCAGAATATTGCTGGGAAGAAGCTAGTACTGATGCAGCTAAAATAACATCTTGGTAGTATATACAGCTTGCAGTGTCAAGTTGTCTTGTGTCTGAAGAGCATGAAATAGGATGTGGTTGCTCGTGTGTCAAAAACTGCTATAGGTGCCCAAAGCCATCATTCTTCTTCATACTCCAGTTACTTTGTATTTCCATAGCAGTGCAAGGGACATCAGGGTTGGAACCACAGAGACACAGGTAGGTTTAAGTAGGCTTTCAGGTTTTGTCTAGACCTGTGGTCATCCAAACCTGCCTTCTTTTGTCATCTAACTTTACAGAGAGGTAAAATTCCTAGTTGCTTAAGTTTTCATCAGTACAAGTACTTAGGCACCTGTAACATTGTTCTTGGCAGTCATTCACATAAAATAAATCAAGTTCCATATAAAGCATTGTAGAAGTCACTGCTTTTGCTGGAAAACATTGCTAATAGGGAGAAGAGAAACACCCCACATTGTTGGATCCATATTACTAAATCCTGGACAATTTCCTGCTCAGAAAGCTGCTTTGGTGTCTGACCCTGAGAAGAGCTCAGTTGGTCAGCATGGTGCTAATAACGCCAAAGTTGTGGGTTTGATCCCTGTATGAGCCATTCACTTAAGAGTTGGACTTGATGATCCTTGTGGGTCCTTTCCAACTCAGAATATTCTGTGTTTCTGTGACTCCAAGCCTTCAATAACTGGTCAGGGAAAGGAAGCTTATGACTTCAAGCTGTATGCTTCACACAGGTTGCAGAAGCTGGCTTTCATCAAAGCAGATACTTAGGGCATGGAACTTTGTAACTCTAGTCCATACAACAAGCAAGACACTTTCCCAAATATAATTCAAGGTTTATGTCCTCTAGATAAGCTCATACAGCTTATCTTCTTGAGGATAGGCTAAAAATCAGGCTGGTTTTGTATTTCTCTCCTTCTCTCTTCTGAGTCCTGTGAGGAGATGGTGAAAGGTACAGCTGAGTAGTGAGTTATTCTACTGTTCAGAGTTTCATTCAAGGTATACGTGAAATGTAAAGTTCCCCACTAATTACCAAAGACAAAGGTTATTCCCCCTACCCCGTGCCCCCCCACCCCGTGCATCATGTTGAATGAGGGTAGCTATAATACATTTTATCTAATCTTTAGTTTTTCTTTGTGTGCTTCAAAAAATGATAATTTCCTATAGCACTTCAAAACTTGCCATGAGATCATCAGTCACTTTTATCTACAATGCAAATGAGTCTGTGCTTGTATTATGAGTTGGGCACCAACTCACTACTATTTAAATACACAGTTCAAATTGTACTGACTCAGAAACATGGCAATTGGAGCCAGAACCAATTTAGTAATCTGGATTTGAAAGCTGTCAGAGAATAGTTGTCATTCTTGTTGTGTACATTATAATGCAATGTCCTGGAAGAGAGTGATGATTTTTGGAGAAAATCCTTCCTTTCGTCATCTTCATAAAAAGAGAGCATCTAATTACTCCTTTCCTGTCATTATCCTCAGTTTGCATCTCCCATGTCTGATATGTCTGGTGAGCTTTTGCAGAGATTTTTACTTCTTAGAATCTTCTGAGTAAGGTGCAAGATTATTTCTGGCCAAGTGGACAAAAGACCAGGATATCTGAGGGATTCAGTGGTGACCTTGTTTCCCACTAGCTTCCACTTAATCTTAAAACAGTATTAGAAGTTCATGTGGCAATGTGCTTCTAAATGTTTTTTGCCTACTCAGTTGAAGAAAGTATTCAAACTCTAAGTCTTGAAGAATTTATTTCTGTTAAATAATTCCTACTTTATTGAAATTCTTCTAAAATTCTGAAAAAGCAGTAAAATCTAAAAGAAAAGAGAAGGCTTCTGCAAGATGCAATTATATTGTCTCTCTTTGTCCGTCTTGTATTAAATGTGGAAGACTTGAGCAACAATAATAAACATGAGAAAATGTTAGTTCTTGTATAATCCACCATTAGCATCATAAAAGAGAATTCTGAATAAAGATTAAAAGTTTGTTTTTTTTAAAAAAAGAAAAAGGTTACAGATTTATCTTTACTACAAAAGAAGGAAACTTAAAAGAAGATGAACATAAAGGAAAATGGGTGATAAAATAGAAGGATTTGTTATAGAAACAAGTGTCTTTTCTGCTGATATTGTGTGTCCATCAGGCAGTGGACAGGCCTGAAATGCAGACAAAAAACTGAAGTGCAGCTTTGTCCTTTAGCCCAGTACAGACCTTGGAATTTGCAATGTCATTTCTCAATTTCTCAGTGAGCAGCGTGCACACATATCGACATTTCCATAACACTGTGCAATACTGTCTCTTCTTTTGGTAATTTTATGTCAAGCAAACCTAATCAGGACTTAAAAATTTAAAGGTTCTAACTGAAATTCTAGAAATAAGGTTGCAATATTTTGTACTGAAGGAACAACACTGATTGAATTGCCTTTCAAGGTCATGCGTAAAGCTCAATAAAAAAGACATTAAACATTTATGTACCACGTGTATCACTTTCATTTTTAAAAACTCCCCCTATAAATTCCTCATAGCTCACTAGTCACTGCAACCTCCTAATGGTAGTTTTCACTGAGTTTGGAAACATGGAGGGTTGCTGAGGGCATGTGTTTAACTGCATTATGGCCAGATCATGCTCTTGTAGAAAGGCAGAAACCTTCCTGACTTGGGCAAGAACTTCTTCCTGAGGATCACAGCATTGCTGCCATTGTTAAGGACATGTTATGTCATAGACTGCAGTGCAAAGTGCAATAAATGGTCTTTTACTCTGCTTTGGAAATGTCTGCGCTCAGAAACAGTTACCAAAGACTAAGCAAAGGCTGAATTTTAAGAGAATAATGATGGGTTTGGAGAGACAATAAGCTCTGAGTGAAAAATGCACCTCCTATCCTCCCATGGAGTGACACCTCACAGGTCTCAGGGCACATGACAGTATTGTGCAGCAGTCACCTGTGAAGCTGTTTGGGCGGTGGAGGGAGCATCAAAGAAGATAAATTTATAAAGGATTATGTAATAAATTGAAAACTTTCTAGTTTCCTGATTTTTCTTAATACTCAGTCTGAAACCAGACCATTGTTTTAGACTGAAGATCACCTTAAATCCAGTTAAAAATATACATGCAGTAAAAAAGAAAAGACAGAACATTTTCTATTTAATTTCTTGAAGCCTTTTCTGAAGTGATTACTATTTATTTACTCATTTATGTTCTGGCTGATCTTAAAAGAAGGAAGAAAACTAAAAGCTTAGCCTGGGTTAAGCAGTGAAAATAAATCATAAGTCACTTGAGGAATGATTTTAACCTGCTAGGTAAGAACATAAGCAAAATTCCTTGGGAAATGTACAGAGGAACAGTCATAACTTGGAGGACAGTTTTTACTGCTCGAGTGAAATACCATCATGAACTTTCATTGAGTTGAACTGAGAATTAATTTCATTCTCTATGTCCCTGGTAGAATTTTGTTAAATTACTAAAGGCCTTAACTTTCTGCCTGTTGGAAAATAATGCACCACTTCCCCAGACAATACAATGAGTTTTATAGCAGCTTAATTTTCTTTCATTATGTGATTCCATGTAGGACCTATAAAGATGTGACCTGCACAACACTAACAATCCTTCAATGTTAAAGCTTGAACAGTTCTACGTTTTTGGGTCCATTAAACTCGAAGCACAAAGCACATCACATTGGTGGCCAGAAGGATTAATAAAGGTGTAAGAGTACACAGAAATAAGAAAACCATGATTAATTACAGAAACTAAGCTCAACTTGATTATTCCAGAAGTCATACCCAGGAGGCTCTGCAATGCTCTAGCACCAGGTTCTTCCAGCCCGCTTTTATTCTGGTGCAGGTTCATGGCACAAGGTTGAAAATGTCTTTTCTTCCTGTTAGGTACTCCAGCAGAGGTGTTATAAATGTGTTTATAGAAACTGTGTCCAATTTATTGCTGCATCTGGACAGAAGGACAAGAGAAGGGGGATTTTCTAGAGAGAGAGAGGAACATTTAAAATGGGCTCAAGCCATGTATGTACATTACCATGCAGAGCTGCTCTGTTCCCTGTGAGCTGTGTACTGTCCCCATTCAGACAATATTGCAGCATGGAATGGACTGAGAAATCTTTGTCTTCATACAATCCTCCATGTGGTGCTGTAATCTCCCTTCACATCCCAATTCTCCTTTCATATGCCAAAGAGGGACCATAGAAAATATGGGAACACAATTTCCTTGGCCGATGTGGAGTGTCCATATCAACAACACACAGTCCTAACAATTTCAAGGTGATGGCTGTGTCTGTCCTAGGAAAAAAAACTCACAGAGATTTATGGAAAATAGGGGCCCTGTAGACTGGTGGGGAGAGTTTCTTTCTCTTCATTTCCACTTATTGTAACATATGATGCAGTTAAATGTTCCATTAGCTTTGTCTCCACTACTTCATCCATCTCTTACAGAAGTGTACTTCCAAACTTATTTTCCAATGACATGTGCTTCCAGGTTTGAGATGAGAAAACTGATTCTGAGTGATAAAGCCCGATTTTCACTTCTGAAAATATCCTGAAGAACATTGCAACATCTTGGCAAATATTAATCTGAGGCTATTATATCAAAGCAATATTTAGAATATGTCCCCTAGCACACACATAGGTGGGGTTTTTGGGGGTCTTTTTGTTGTGATCGGGTGGTTGTTTTTGTTTCTTTTTCATGTTCTGCATAGGATAATTTATAAGATTGGGAGTCAGAGTTTTGGATATGTTCTCCTTGTCCTTGGTTAGATTCAGGATTCTGACCAGCTGCTTTGTTAAATCTGTGCTATATTTTTCTCTTTCTCCGTCACTAAAAAGCTTGACTGCAAGAAAACAGTCATAGCCTGATAGTGTGAGAGAGACTAACAGTAAAGAGAGTTTTAACTTACCTTCCTGTGACTTTCCAGCTCTGCAAATGAGTTCTGCAATGTGATAGGGAAGAGGGAAGTATAGATAATCAGTCTGCTCTAATGCCATGAGTTCACTCATCAAGGGCAGAAGTACATGGCCATAACTCACCTGTTCATTCTCTGCAGGCAGCATGAGCACCAATGTCACTCTGCTAAGAATTTGGGCTTGTTTGCAGTCCACAGAGGCAAGGATTTGGTTCTCTATATGTCACTATACCAGTAATGCTGCAATACTGTTGATTGGATAGAATTCTGCTGTCACGTGTTGTTCTGCTATCGTGTATTGTTCATGCATAACACTTGAATGGTGGGTCAGGATCCTGCAAGACATTCCAGATGAGTAATGCCATGAAAAGTAATTGTTATTGGAGCTGTTTGGTGGTTTGAGGAAGCAGCCTGTTTTACTTGAATGCAAAGAAAAGGAGCTGGCAACTAAATAAACTACTACTTAAATTCTTAATTTTAGGTTTCATCTGTTTTATTTTTT
Source organism: Xenops minutus (assembly GCA_035221455.1). NCBI lineage: Eukaryota > Metazoa > Chordata > Aves > Passeriformes > Furnariidae > Xenops > Xenops minutus. Next base: position 10,371,553 of record JAWWEE010000040.1, read on the forward strand.
TCTCCTCTATTGTATTATTCAAATGAAAATTCAGTGCATGACAACTAAAGAACACATAATAATTCTATTTTGGTTTTTTTGGTTTTTTTTTAAAGGCTGAATTTTCTCCTTATCCCCTTGTGCTTCAATCTATGTAAATGTTATTTCAATTATATGTTGTTGGCGATTCATACTGCCTGTAGTTATTGTATTTCATACGTGTTGAGGGAAAGCAATGCCTACATGGATTGCAGATGTGAAGGGAGCCATACATCCTTGCTGGGCCACGCGCAACGTTCTGGAAGATCAAGGTGTGAAGCATGGTACTCCCAAGTACTTTGGTGGAACAGGGGACTTGGAGCATGCCAAAAGCTGCACCTTACTGATTTAACAGCTGAATTAGGTCTGCAGGTCTGTTCTCATCCTGTCTTGGAACTTCTGAATCCACTGGCAATCTAATCACCATTGATGACAATCAGTACAATTTCATTACTGTTGTGAACTTTCAGAAAATAACACTGTTTTGGGCTTTAACCTTGTTATGATAACCGAGAAACATCAAGTTACTTTTTCAAAAGACTACCAAATGCTAACAACTCTCTGGATGTAACTAATATAGAATGGCACAAATAGCGTTGTTCATTGTTGAGCTAAATATGTTCCTGAAATAGCAAAATAATTAAATTGGTAGTTTTGTAGCATTTTTCTGTAGAGACTTGTAAATTGCTTTGTTCTTCTGAATTACAAAAAAAAAAAGAATAGCTAACAGTGTAATCATAGAACTGCAAAAGTTTTGAAATGTGAAAAGCAGGAGTCTTATTTTTTCTTTAAATAATATGTTGTTATTGTCATTTGCATAGTTTAAAAATAAATAAACAAACAAAGCTCAGTCTTCTCCCTCAGGTTTAAATTGAGAAGGCTGTCTTCATTCATTTTTATGTTTTTGAAAGAATTCACTCCTGAAGGCTAATTTTGCAACATAGTAAAGATTGTTTTTATTGCTGCCTAGGAAGACATACCTTTGCCAAGGTCATTTCTGTCACTTCTCCTTGTTTACCTCTTTAATCTTTACCTCTGAAAATAAATGTCATGTTGTGGCTTAAGCATTGTTATAAGCAATAGCATGCCTCAGTGCAGCTGTAATTGAGGATCTACCTATTTCAAAAGCAGTGCAGACTTCACAGTTAAACCCAGGTGCACCAATCACAGTTAGAGGTAAGGTGAAAAAATGCAATTCTGTGTGGTCTCGTTCTCATAAACATTACTTTGATTGGGCTATTTCAGCCCACATGTGCTCCTGTGAACTGAAGCAGAGCAGTAAGACAATGGTCTAGGACTGTTCACAGGCAAGAGGAATTAATTTCCTTGAAAGAAAGAACAGCAGATATTGGAGGTAGACTGTGTTTCTATGACAAGAGGAGAAACATTGTGTTTCATCCTATCAGTCTTCTGGAGAAATCAGGGATAAACCAAGACCTTTTGAGAAGCAAATGTAAGTCACAGGATTCAATTACTTCAGTGATAATTTCTGGACTAGGAGTGACTTTGGAAGGAAAGGAATTCAGGCTGTCCCGAGTATTTTCACAGCAGCACAAGCAAGGTCAAAAGTAACAGGCGAGACTAAGTCAGGACAACAGCTTGGTAAAGACCTAACTAAGAACAGAGGCAGGGAAAAAGAGAATGGAAAAAAATAAAAGGAGTTGTCAGTGATGGATGAAGAGATGACAGAGCAGAGATTGAACCACTGAGACCTGATCTCCTCCTGAAGAGTCAGAAGCTGTGTAAGCAGCCTTTTGGTCAGAGGGAAGGTTGAATTATACCTTTTTAGACTAAAAAGGACAGTATGTTGAGAGGTAGAAAATATGTTGCAGCATGGCTCTTGCACTCAGTAAGATGAGTGTGACAGACTGAGGAACACAGAAAAGAGTGCAAGAGGAGCAATCCAGGAAAGTGGATAATGGAGTTGGTGTAGGGCTTGGCTGTAGATGGCAGCAGTGAGGAGACGGGGAGGAGGGAAGAAAGACACAGTCAGAAGGAGGGCAGATACAGGAGAAAGACTTCAAAACAGAGAGAGTCGTGAATCACAGAATTATTGAATCGTTATAGTTGGAAAAGACCTGTAAGATCATTAAGTCCAATCACCAACCCAGCACTGCCACCATGTTCACCACTAAACCATGTTTTCAAGTGCCATACCCACAGGTTTTTTGAACATTTCCAGGGTTGGTGTACACTTGCACTGGCTTATGCTGATTTTCTGCACGAGAACTCAGAATTGCAAGTGTGTGAGACAAGGCTGTGAAGCCTTGTGTGGATGAAGTTCTCTAAGGGAAATGAAGAAAAGAGGGTATATTTTTCACAAGACTGATTGAAGTGGCAAACACCTGGGGAAAATACTTTGTGGCAGGATCATTAAAGACTGCATTATAATATAAATAAGAAATGACATGAATTAAAACTACTAAATTATGACGTTTTCTAATTTTTTAGTGCTGCAGTTTACAAGTGTAATAATTTCCTTCTATCATAACTTACAGAGTAGAGGTAGTCATACAACATTTTTTTTTCCTTTCAGGGTATAATAACATTTTAAGGGGGATAAAAGTATTTAGATTTTTATTTTGCTCCTGCTTATAGAACTGCCAACATTAAAGACTATTCAGGAAAAAAACATTTTTCAAGCTCATTTTAATGTAAAGTAACTACAGGTCTCAGTAAATGTGAACACTGGAACAATTTCTTAGTAGAAAACCCAGTATTGCTTTAAATATTAATGTAAAAATTTTAGTTGTCCTTCTCAGGGAGGCTGTTTACCCATAAATTTACACTTTTTTCCAAATATTTAATTAGTTTTATGCAATCATTTGGATGTTATTGGAGGAAAGAAAAATAATAAAATAAATGTTGGCATTTGCAGCTACGAGTCTTGAGTAAAACAGAAAACAAAAATAAAGGAAGATTATGAAAAAGTAGAAGCTTGCTTAGATCATATTTATCCCAGTGTTCATAAAACAGAGATTATGTTGTTTATTTGCAGTAGTTGTGTAAAGCTTATGTGAGTCAGGAAATAATTAATAACATGTGATCCTTGTGCCAAACAGGCACTTATGTACCAACTAGGAAAGCCAGTAGCATTTTTTAGAAAACTACAGTGGAGCTATGATAAAAGAAAAGAACAATAATGAATATTTTCTGCTGTCAGTTGATGTGGATTATGCTCTTTTAATCTCAAACATTTCCCCTGGGTTTCTGTTAAACTCAGAACCACTTGAAATGCATTGTGAGTGCTGGGGTAGCTCAGAAATACATTGCAATGATTTGCTCTTTAAAATGAAAAATGTTTTTGGCTAAATGATAGTGTGAACTGAACTTTCAAGGAGTTTTCTCCACGCAGCAACACTGTGCAGTGCTCCTTACCCAGAAATGTCCCTGGACTGTCTTACAGTCAGAGGTGCTCAGACAGGTCCTGGTTCCAGACAGCTCTTGAGAGGAATCAGGAATAACTCCGAAGCCTGCATGAGGTAAAAGAGTGAGAAACAGAAGATGTCCTTTATGAGATATGACAAGGTTTTAACCAAATTGTTGCAGTAAAGGAGACTGCTGCTACAGAAAAAAGCTCTATGTTTAGTTTATTTTATCTTTAGAGACTTAAAAATTTCTAGATTTGCTGACTATTCACGACAAAATCAGTTTTGAATCTTATTTATTATTTGGCATTCACCTTTGGTTATATGTGTCTCTATTTTACTTGACTCAATATATTAGCATTTGAGCAAAGTAAGAATGTACATATGAATAGTTTCTTGGTTAATTCTTTTTGTTTCAATAAGTAATTTTAATCTCATCTTCACAAGTGATAGCCAAGAGCTGCGACAGCTTCATGTTAGTGGCATGTCCAAAGACCAAAGAGAATAATGTTCTTGAAAAGGTATTTTTGTGTGCATTTTAGTCACAGAATAACTCTGCTGTACTAAGGGTGTGAAAAATTAATTGATAGTGAAATGACTTAACATATTTAATTTAATTTACTTTAAACATGCGTAAATGATCATGAATCTGATGGTTTCTGTTATTGGCAAGATGCAAGCAGCAGTTTACTGCAAGATAGTTAGAACAGGAGCAAATTTAAATATGTTCATTTAAAATGTCCAAAATGAAACAATGTGACCAGGCTTCACAGGATTTTATGCTGAATCTGACCATATATGCTGTAGGAAATTAAGGTCATCCTGTAGTTTGAAGTGAAAATTATTTAGGGTTAAAAAAGTATCTGCTTCATTTTAGCGTGTATCTTGTTTCCTGTGTGACCTTAATAAGGTCACTAAACTTTTACTGCAAAATCATTTTATTCATATACAAACCAAGACAAATAAGAGCCTTTGTAATTTGCTTGTGAAGGCAGATTAATGAAGATCCATACAATGATTTCATATCACCTAGTATAGTATGAAATGGAACATGCCAGCAAGTTAAATATATTTAGTTAGTATTGCCAAAATTGAAGTCTCAAAAAGTACTCAGATCAGAGGAAAAAACATTCCCAGGTAGATTTTGAATAATGGCATATTACTACACTCAATCATTTTAGGTTTTGTTTCCACCCTCTGTAATAATTCCTTGCTACTTGTATACTAATAAGTCACAATACCTACTCTCTGGAATCCTTGAGCAGGGTGGTTTTGTTAAACCCTAAATATATAAGACTTCATAACATTGTGGGAGGACTGGGATTTTTATTATTCTTTTATCTAAATGCATGATTATTATTTTCATTATTAATAAACATATGATTTCATATCTTTCAAGAGGGACAACATTTATTGAGAAAAAAATTAAAACATTCCTTATGTGAGTAATCTCCTCAACTTCATGTTGCCCTCATGCCACAAAGACAGGCTTGGGGAAAAAGGTATTCTAGGGCTCTCTGACTTAGTTGATTTAGATTTTTTTTTCATGTAAGGATGGTGAAAAACAGATAAAAAAGAGAAATAAATCAAAAATGTTAGACTCCCTATCCATATATGGGACTTTAAATACAGATCCAGATCCATGAATAATCTATAGCTCAGTAGTGGTTTTAGCTGGTAGTTAAATGGAAGTTCTGCAGTACCTTTGACTGAGGTATAGTTCTTATCTGTTACTCAATCCTGAGTTAAAGATTTGCAATTAAACTCACTAATTTTAAGCCTGTTACAGGCCTTAGTGGATTTCTTCTGAAGCTTTCTTCTGCAGAGTATCCCCAATTACTATTCCTTTAATTTCTTATTTATAATTTTAAATACGTAAACAGAGGTTGACAGAAATGTGTGAAGTGTTATGACCTACTGTGTTCATTGCCCTGAGAATTGTTTTGTGAAGTGTCTCGTTATTGTCACTTGCACATTCAAGCACAACTTACATGGACAAAAACCATTTTGTTTTCTTTTTGATACTTTGTAATGAAAAATAATGCTTATTCTGTAGATAAAACCATCTCTAGGTGGGCTATGGCACAAATAGCATTGTAGCTGACACAGTTAGTGACTTAGATGTCAAGGCCTTCAATTACACATTTATACCATAGACATTTTTCTAGGAGAAAGTAATAACTACGAGAAACATGAAGTATCATTCCACTGTGTACCACATATATGTCAATTAAGCTCCAAACATCCATTTTCAGATGATGTCTCACAGCTTTCCATTCAGTAAACACTGAGTAAATAGTGTTTTGATCAATGGGGTAAGAAAAATGCCATTCACTTCCACAAAGAAAGTTTGCCTTTCATTTTTTTCCAGTTTTATTTTCTCCTGAACACAAAGACAGCAAAACCAGGTTGAAGCAAACAAAAAACCAGGATACAAACCCAGGATGAAGGACAGTTTGACAAAAAAGCGTGAAAACAAGTACATGTATGTTCACACATTAAAGTGTAGGCTTTTATTATTTACAGGTTTTATTCAGAGATGTTCTTTCTGGAAAAAGTAAGATATATTAAGTCAGATAACCTTAGAAATTTCATAGCCAGGGGGTTGCAACTTTTGTAGGATGAATATGTAAAACCATCCAGAACTTTCTTCCAGGCAAAATAAAAAGAAAATCAGAGTAAAATTTAATGTTTAACTACCCTAAAAAAATATTAGGAGTTGGTGAAGAATCTACAAGGAACAGCAAAGACAAGAAAGTATGCTCTGTTCTACTGGTTGAAAAGTAAGATTGATAAAAATAAAAATTAATTAGACCTCCCAGAGCACAAAACAAACAAAAAAATTAGTTATTTGATAACTTAAATAGAAATGAAATAAAAAGAAGGAAAGGTGGTTCATTAAGAAGGGGTGATTAGGATTAGGTATACACAGCAAAGTGCTTGTCTTACTGAAGTAGCTTTGCCTAATTGCTTTAGCAAAGTAAAGGTCCACTTTTAGTCACCCTCTATAGAAAGATTCAGGAATTAATACCAGAGTGATAAAAAGAAATATTTAAGCTAAAAGAGGTTAAAGAAATGGTTAAAAACTGAATATGAATCCCTTAAACCTGGAAATTAATGGCACTTTAGAAAATCTGATGGTTTTTGGTTTTAGGGAGCAAATTGAAACTAATTTTAAATATGTGAATGAGGCTACCTCATATTTTCCCTGTGATTGCAATCTCAACTTGTTGACAGAAGGAATATCTTTCTAGCTGTTCCTTCTCATCCTGTATGTGATTCTCCTCCGGTGATGTGTTCGTGTGCCATAGCCCCATTGACAGCATTGGGATTCTTCTTGATATGAGTTTATGCTTTAGTCCAGATTAGCAACGTCATTATATGCCTCAGTCCCAGTGAAGTCCTGGGTTGTTAAATTTAATTACTAAAATATGTATTTCTATATAAAAATTGCTTGAAGGAAGAAATTATGTCGTTATTTTTTTAGAATCTGGATATAGATAATTCCATTGGTACTTTATAAAGATAGAACTTTGACTACACAAACTCTGAGGAACAGTGGGAGATTTCTCAGCCCTTCCTAAAAAAAACACTTTTCCTTAATTCACGGGTTTGTGATTGTCATCAGCTCGTCCCAAGCAACAAAACAGCGCTGATGTTAATCTGTGATATGAAGCCATTATTATAGCATCAGAAGTGTAAGATTCTCTTTGAGCTGTGTGTTTATATGCTTTTATGATATGTATAGAGAACTATAGTCGACTATTCTGAGTGTAGTCAGTACTGTAATTTTGTGTGTGTGTGTGTGATATAAGTGAGAAATAGAGGAAGGAATAGACAGATGTATCTACTTTCATGTTTTGGCAGTTTCTATTAAAAATAGGGACCTCTTGAGGTTATGATAATCAGTGGGATGCTCATTAGTGAGAAGTAAAAGGATAAATGTGAGGTTTTTTTTCACTGAAGCTAGAGGACTGTTAGAAAATAAGAAAGATGATAATGAACATCTTGAAGGTGAGACAGCTTCTTAAAGTTAAAATACTGTAATGGCATTAATTTATTGCTATTACATTTTTAAATTCATTTCAGAACCCAGCAATTCTTTTATTTTGCTATCTATTAGATTTTTATTAATTCATTTCTGCTTAAAAAGATTTCTATGTGCAAAGTGCCATGCAGACACTTATTTAAAATAAATTTTTGATTTAAAAGTATCATAAGTAAAGTAAAACTATAACAAATCTAGTGGATAGGGTGTAAGGCATGTTGCGGAATGAGGGAGCATTCATAAGCACAAACACCTTTTCTTTCCCACATGAACTGTTTCTAGTGAAGAATGGCCTCTGGAAAAGAAGATAAAAATGTGTTAGTCCAGAACTAAAGGGTAGTTTGTATAACACAAGTTTTATATCAAGGAAAAGAAGAACAATAAGAGCATTATGTTAAACCTTTTCTGGTACCAGAGGAGATACATTTATCCTGTTCCCTTCCCACTTCCTCTACTCTGTGGGTCTCTAAATAAATTTGGAACATAACTGTACAAGTTAACTCTTAATGAAATAACTTTTTTAAAAAAAAATGAGAAATGAACTCTACAAATCAGATAAAACACAATGCTTCTACTATTTCATGTCATCTCATCAGTATGACAGATGGTGCAGAGGGTGACCAACCCGCTGCATTGAGTATCCTGAAGGAATGAGGCATTCTGCAAAACACAAGTAGCTTCAAACACATATTTTGTGTAAAACAAATCATGTCAGGTACAAGAAATGTGGCTGCAGCCATCAAAGGCATTGCATAAATATGTTCACACCTCCAAAAGGTTGTTTGGTCAGAGATCGACATTGCCAAATAAAAAATGAAAAATGTATCCATGTAATGATAGAGGAAACAAGTACCTTCATAATAAATAACATTAAACTTTTTGTTCTTTTGAATAGAAACCTTTTTTACCCAGAACTCATGAACAATAAAGAATATTTAGTTGACAATACTGAGTTACATGTTTACTCCTAGAGTTTCAGATGCAAAAGTCTCAACAGAGAATTTAAAGCAGCGAGTCCCTTTAGGAATAACAGGTGGATGGGATGACATAGTATTTTAAGGGTGTTCAGGTCACTGAGCAGCGATCACCCATGGAATGTACATCCCCCAACATAGTTACTTTCCTTGGCTATGTGGAACAATCAGTAGTAAAACTTTTTTATTTCAATCTCTATAACTCTGTTTCTGGTTATTGAAAATTAAAAAAAAAAACAAAACATGGGTTTGTATTTATTAAAAAAATAATTTTTATAGTTTTTACAGTTTTGACCATATTCATGTGTCATCAAAAACACTATTTTGTCACTACTTTTGGGAAGACTGCATTGGCATGGAGTGGTTGCTAACCCTCTCTCTAAGTGCAAAAAAAAACCAGACACATCAAGAAAGGGCCTTGATTGCAGAATCTATTCACAGGAAATTTTATGTTCTCTCTTATGAGAGAATGACAGCATTGCCTCTGAATTCCAACTGTGCACATTAAACCATTCTGCTAAATTTATATATCTTTGAATAGTTAATTTTGAAAGTATTGTGGCATCATAGAGTTTTACTGAGAAAATCAGTCTAGAAAATCAGCAGTGTTGCACCTATTTATGCTTTTATCCTCATTTTATCTTTCTTATTGATTGACTTTTTAGGTGCTTGTCTGACTTAAGATTTGAGAATTGCTCAATTATGATGTAAGGTAATGTCTTGATTTATGAAAGTCTTTTAAAGGAAAACCTTCAAAAATTCTAAAGAAGCTATCCAGGGGGCCTTTTAATTGGTCTTTAAACTCTGTGTATCTTTCATATAGATTCAGAAAGATACTCAATGAGCTAGGCAGGAATTTCCAGACCAGCTGGCTCTGTCGTCATCCACCAATGGCAGTGAAGCTGCTATCACTGCAGATCTATATTTATACACAGAAAGAGAAGCGTAATTTCCCTTCTAACTTTCTAAACTGTAACCTACATATTACTATTTTCTCATTTACATTATGCTCTTCTCACTCTGTCTCACAGATCTTTCCTCATTTCTGAAGGAGCCCCAAATCATCCAAAGCTTCATTGCTTTAAGGAGCATACAGTCTAAGCTATAGTATAATCATCTCAATATAAGCAGAGCTAAAAGCTGTTGCATTTTCTGCCTGATATGAGCATTCCACATTGATCTGTTTACTACACCTCACCCAATAAAATAAAACTAAGATGTTGCAAACTTCTAATGAGCAGATTTCCTTACAAGATTTTCTCATCTATTTAAATGTTAATATATATGGAATTTATTTACTACAAGTTTGACATTGGCTTGAATACCATGTTCAAAGCCTCTCAGTGTCATTAGCTTTAAATATCAGGAATTGCTTTCGTTATATTTTGCTTACTACTACCATAATCCTTTTCCCTGAAAACATCATTTTGGGAATCCAAACCTCAGTGAACACTGCTTCCTTCAGTACCAAAATATTCCCATTAAGCATTGATAGGAACCCTAACATTATGTTGGTCTCACTTTTAACCAACAAGGCTGCACCACTGTAGAGTTGTGTGTTTGCTTTGATTTATTTCTAGTGTATTCCAAATCATACATTTGATTTATTCTGACATCTACCCTGGGAAAAATGCTGATTTCTTTTCACCATTTATACACATAGTCTAAATAAGCATCTTAAACACAGATGTCTAGGTAGATAAAGTTGGAGGGGATGAGTTCCCCCCCGAGTCACTATTCTGTCAATTCACCTCTTGCATTCATGATACAAATTTCACTTTTCCATAGTAAATTTTCATCTTTTCCTTCAGCAAGTATTTTAAATTCTTTGGCTGTCAAAAACCCTTTTGAAAAGATAGTTTTTTCAAAAGTTAAACTCTTTTATAGACCAAATTATCAAGGAAGCTTAATTCACTGATATATATGTGAAGGAAACTGCATTACAATTGATTCTTCTTCAGGACTTTTTTCTCTAAGGTGAGCTTGGACAGGCAAAAGAGACCCTGCAGGAGCAGGGTCTCAGTGGTACCATGCTTGTAGTGATTTTTGCTTTCAACATTTTACATGAAACCTTTTGTATATATTATGTGAGTGATCTTCAGCTTATTTTAAGTTAATTCCAAAGGGAGCTGAAGGAAATCTTTGGGATATGAACAGAGTTTATTTAAAAAAAAAAAAATGGGCAAGTACTGAACTGCAGTCAGCACTACCAAATGCAGATGAGAGCAGAAAAAGCTCTTATGTCACTAATTCCTCAGCAGGTGAACAACTCACCGCCACTTCTCTGCCCCAAATGAGGTGTAAAAAATGGAAAATGCTGTCATCACCAGTGCTGTTTTCCATTGACTTTTGTTCAATGGAAAGTGAAACTCTGCCTGCAGTAGGAACTAATGGAGTTTGTCTGCTCTTACACACGTCCACTAAAGCTCCAGGGATCATACTTAACCCCTTAACTTATTTCACATTTCTTCATAGATCCCAAAATGTGATAAAGTTTCAAAGCTATAAAACCCAAGGTCACCTTTCCCTTTAAGTTTAGCCTTTCTGAGATATACTCTTTGCAGACATCCATTTTGGATGTCAGAAAACAAGCTGTAGTTAAAGAGACATTGGCAAAATCTATTTGTCACATGCAAATAAAAAGCAATTATGATCCTTTTACCATGAGATAGAAATGAACATAATCTAGAAATGAGACATAATTTAAATAATCTAAAATCATGTAAAGTTTGGGGTTTTTTATTGTTTGCCAGCCTGAGTAATGATATTCTTTCTTTGGCATGTCATAATAATGCTGTGGTAAAATATATACTTTATGATTACATGAGTTAGTAACCAAGGAAACTAAATTGGTATTGTACCAGTGTCCTCCAGGACATGTATAATTAAGGACCTGTCAGGTTTTCTGAGAAAGATCTCCACTGTCTCAGGACTTAACATCCTTGTAAAATTCTGATATACAGACTGAAATGTAAGAGGTGAGAGAGCAGCTACTGCATCGACTGTAACACACTTGTCTTTGTCTATAAAGGTGCTCATCAGCAAACTATATACACGAGTTTTACATTTGTCAGTGGGTTTTTTTGATGTCTTCTCAGTTGCTCACTGAAAGCAAATACCTCAGAAATAAAGCCTTCTGTTAAAATTGAAGCCAACTTTTGCACTGAAATCACTACCTGTTGAAAACACTGAGCAGTTTCCAGCTGGATAAAATTAGAATTATTTTAGATCTTCTCTATATCAAGACTTTCATTCATTTTGCCTAACCTTAGGTGAAAGCCCAGTCTAGTTTCACATGTACTCAACTTGAATCTTGGTCATATGTACAACTTAAGTCAAGACATAAGGCAAAAGTATCACAGGTAAAGGTAAATTGTGTGTGTCTTTGAAGACCCTCAAAGGAAGATCATATCCACTTGAATACCTGAACCTAATTTAATCAGGGAGACCTTTAACGACACCTACCTCTTTCTGTTTTTATTTACTACATAGCTCATTAAGGTACTCAGGAAAACTGCTTCAATAAGTGCTTAAAATCTAGGAGGAGCTAAGTTGGCTAAAATGGGCAGATTGGATCCCACACATGCATCCATCCTGTCACCCACATGTCCTGTCACCAGGACAATTTGGCCAGTTCATGTAGTTCAAACCAAGTCAGGATCAAAGCAGTGTTATTAATTTATTAGCAGCATGCGATTTTCTGGCAATCAGCAAACTGTACAGGATCAACCAGTGACCACCCCCACGAGGCCCCAGGCACACCCCACTGTTGGTCCCAAGCACTGTGTCCCACACCAGCACTTCTCTGGTAGGGTGCAGATTCTCCAATACCTCTCAGGAGGCAGTCCCTGATGCTGAGGGGCAGCTGCTGGCAATGACAAACCTAGTTTTGGCTACTGCTGTTCCCACTCCCATGTGTCTCCACAGTGTTAAAAATTTCCACTTTTCCTTTATACTTCTTTAAAGCTGATACCTTTTTTGGTTTGGAATTCTCTGTTTTGGAATTCTCCCCATTCATGTTTAATCCAGCTAATGGTCATCTTCCTTCTTAAGATAATTTTTGGAAAACAGCTACTTAGATATTCTTAACAGCCCTGGTCACCCAGTCCATTTTGCCAAGGGTTGTTCATGAAAGCCCCCCACAGATATCCCTGCCCCTTGTTCTCCCATATTAACTGGGGACTGGTGCTGTGTAGGGAAGGACTCAGATCCTAGGTGGCTTGACCAAATTTGGTGTGCCTTGGTGAACAAGAGAACCTCTGGCATTTCGATGTTTGGAATCTAGTTTTGAAGAGAACCAGGGTGGATTTTGATGCAGTTTTTCAAACTGGATTTGCTATATGTTGGTACTGGCGGTACAGTTAAAATGGTGACTTAACACTACCCTGAAAGGAAGCAGTTGAAGTTTGACAACTTCATAGTATTTCTGATAATTTTAAAAGAGCACATACTGTAATGCAGAATTAGTTTGCTGTGAGCTACAAATAAAATATTGATGAAATATGCTTATAATAAATAATCTTATAATAACATCATTTTTCCTGTCTGTAAAACATGGTCATTTCCCCTTAATCTATATTACTGGGTAAGTTTAGGTAGCATGCAAAACTCCTCTTGTACTAAGGCATAAATTAGCTGACACTGCATCTTTTTATCAAACATACGGGTTCAGAAGTCTTCAGAGCACATAAAAATAAAACAGCTTTGTCTCAAGTTACTCATTTGTTTAAAGAACAACAAACTCTGTTTTTTCCTAATATTTTTAATGCTCAAAAATGGCATCCTGGTATTAAACAGATCATGCAATTACTGAACACATAAAACACCCAAGGTCGTTGGGTCACAGCTCCCTAACTGTTGTGTGTGGAACACTCCTTCCTCTTGCATGAGTGGGGGGCAGGATGCCCACAGAGTTTGCTGCCAGTAAGTTTAAGTGATTTCTTCAGGAACTTCCTGAAGATGTTTTGTTGTAGAGGCATAGGACAAATATATGTAGCATTTATCATTTCAAATATCGAAAATAAATGCAATAATCCAATAGCTTCTGTGTTGCCATGTGTGGAAATTCTTCCTACTAATCACAGGTAAAAAGTTCCATGCTTTTGGGAGTCTTTGTCAACTTGCCTTTAAATACAGCACTGCTTTCTCTAAAAGAAGATTCTGAGGATGTTTAGGCATTTGGGTCTGCTGTGAACTTTCTACTGTTTGTTAACTGGCCATGATGTGAAATCAAACACTACGGAGCCGAATCAAGGTCAATTCTGGCGTGCAGCAGAGACCAACACAAAAGAAAGGTGATTGTTATTGCCACACACTACACCATAGAGATGCAGGCACTGTTCTATTTTTCTGTCTGCATGCTCCACAGTTGCATGAAAATAATACGGTACGGGACAAAAATCGTATCATAAAATCATTCTGAAACCTCCTCCAAGCTGTTGTCATGGCAAAAGAGCCTATTGAGAATTCTCTTAATTCAATAGTGTTTCAGTGGGCCTCAAACAATGTGAGTTACAGCCAGCTAGAAAATGTTCATGAGTAAAATACAACCTGGAATCATCTTGTCTCTGTGTATTTTAGGTATTGTTTTTCATCATAACCTCAGTACTATGAGTATGGGAGGGTGAGATCTTTCTGCTTTGTGTATTGTCAGAGATAATTGCTGGACAAGTTGCAATGTAATAATGGTGAGGAAGGAATCACTCCATTGCTACTCTCAGTCCTCATATAGTGTGTGGAAAATGTCACCACACTGGGAGGCCCATTCTTTAGATCTCTGAACCTGAAAGATGTAAAATTATCCCTGTTTGGAATCTTTTATGGCACAACTGCAGCAATCTCAAATTACTTCTGCTTATGATTTCAATTTAGGAGTAATTTCAAAATAATCTCTTTGGAAAAAAAACAGCATTCATTTTTCTCTGTAATTCTCACTGTAAGGAAGAAAATAAAGATATGATTGGTCATTCATCTGTTCAGTGTGGTGGCTGGCATCTCTGTGCCAGAGAACACAGTTAGGGAACAGATTTATTATATGAGCATTTCAGAATCAGTAATAACACTAATTAGTTTTCTTTTTTCCTGGAGAGAAACCAGAGTAACCCATCTTTGTGACTATGGAAAAAAATAGCTCAGGATCCAGCTGCTGGAAATAGAAATTTGAAATACTCACACTGGAAATAAAATGCTGCTTCCTTACAAAGATGGCAATTTGCCACTGAAAATTTGCTTAGAAAAACTGATCAGAGAAAATGAGAAATTCATCTTTACCTGCAATCAATAGTAGCAGAATCACAGAATGGCTGAGGTTAGAAGTGACCCATGGAGGTCATCTGGTCCAACCTGCATGCTCAGGCAAGGTCATCTAGAACCAATTTCCCAGGACTCTGTCCAGACTCCACCACCTGGAGTCCCCTCCAGGTCCTTTCCTGCCACACTGCTTTCTGGGCGATTGTACCCCAACATAGATAGGTGTGTGGGGTTGTTCCTCTGCACTTCTCCTTGTTGAACTAGCCATCCACAGAAACTGGAGAGACAATTTTTAATTTTATAATTGGAAATAACTATTTTTTTCTGTAGATTAAATTATTTGCTGAGGCTGCATTGTACAGGCTTGTCAATACAATGACGTTATTTGTTCTGGCCTAACATTAAGCAGTGCCAAAAATGTGAGCTGCCCTATGTGGATCAGCAAGGATGGTTTGAGTTTTAGAAATGTAAATATATTTTAGTACTATTCTGGTTTATTTCTCATTCATGTTCAAAAAATAGATGAAGTAGATATTATCAACTAACCAAATCTGTAAATTTAGCTTATCTATTCATGTCATGAATTTCAGAGCAGAACAATGACTAAATGGTTAGGTATTGCCATGGATTAAGTGGTGGTTAAGTATTAATTGCCTTATCACTATAAACAAAGTGTTTATAATAAAAAATAAACATTTAAATTGTGTGCCATTTTTTATTATTTAATTCACACTAAATAAATAAATAAATAAGTACCCCTATTATAGTTGAGTAATGTTTCTATCTTTTAAATTTCAACTTCAATTAAAATTTGTCCATCAGACGAAAACTAAAGATGTGCTGTCCTGTCCCTGTCTTTTCAGGAGACTGGAAGGGTTGAAGGCAATATGTAGCAGCTCTGTTTCTAAAAGCATAAGCTGATGATTTACACCTAGTTTAGAAGTAGTGGGTCTTAGTCTCTGTAAAAAATGTAATCCACCATGAAACAAAAGATTTCCCTATTTTAATAAAAACAGAAATGGTTGGAAGTGTTCTAGATATTACTGATGACCCCAATTCTCGAAAGTAATTGCAAGAAAAATAGCATTCTACTTTCTGATCTGAACCTTAGTTTCATTGGAACAGATACCCTGGCAGAGGAAATTGGCAGGTATTTGAGTGAGGAACTGGATTTTTACAACAACTGTGGCCCTTCCAGGTCAGAGAAAGATATCTATTAGACATGTAAGAAAGATAATCCTGTCACCAGGAAGTGAAAAATAAATATGAACTGAATGGGCAGCAGGGCAGTTTGAAATTGAATGCACATAAAAGCAGTAAAAGCAATGAGAAGACAGGTAAATGCTGAAAAATAAAAGGCCACAAAGCAAAATTCAGTTATCCTACTTGAGAGAGAAAGCAGGGTGTGATTAGGGCATTATCTGAGATAACTGCATATCAAACTCTTCTCCCAGTCCTTGTGATACAACAGTACATCTTTTCTTGGCTTTCTATTAGCATGTCACATGGCCTTGGAGTAGGGGAGGTGAGCTAAAATGGTGCACTAGAAGATCATGGTGAAATGAGCATTCCTGCAAATGATGCAATGATCAGCCTATCTGTGTCACATAACCTTTGACTACAAAGAGCACTGCAGAAACAAATTAAATTGGAAAAGCGCAGTACTAAGCTAAGAGGCTCTTTGTTGCAAAGAAATAAAATTCCTTTGTATAGTTTCTTATATAGCTGTGCTTATGTGTGTAAAAATCCCAAATCGGAAGACTGTGTTCTCCCAAGTACCCCAGTTGCACGCAACTCAGAGGAGGGATATTGTGGTGCAGGATAGCAAAGAGGTTGTCTAGTTTGCAAAAAAGCAATTCTGTCATGCCTTAAGTGACTTAGAACACCTGGTTTCTACAACACATCAGGAGAAAAATTAGTATTGACTTAGTCCTAATAAAAATGCAAGTCTTGAAATATAATTGAGTGTGAGAAGTAGACATCATGGCTAGGCTTCATGAACGAAGATTTACAAGGGCTCTACCCACAATTGCTACAAGCACCTTGGTGGCTAAAAAGGCCAATGCGAGATAGGCAAGTCTGGTCACAAAAGGCACAGTGGAAAGTCTCTGTCGGCACTACTGGCAAGGCACGG
>JAWWEE010000040.1:10388443-10602669 GCA_035221455.1 Xenops minutus
GCCCATCCTGCCCGTGGACACACTTTGTCTGACCCTTCAGTTGAGACCTGACTAGCATGGGAGACCCTACCGGAGGCTTGAACCACTGCCAGCACAGCTCGCAACCTCATGAGGGCACGCAAGCTTCTCCCGCACGACAAGGGGGTGTCCATGGAGAAGGTGAGAAGTAGTATCCATAAAATAATTAACTTCTCTTTATGATGAATCACAAGTTAAAACTTAAATCTGTCACTTCATTTTGAAAAATAGGGATGTCAAGGAAATGGGGGAAGAATTAAAAATTGTCCTGGAAATGAAAGCTCAACTTAGTGTTTAGTTAATCATAGTCATAGAAATGTCACAAGTGGGCAGGCTCCTAAATGATCAGGAAGGCAGGAACAGAAACAAGTCCATGTAGAAAGGATGACACTGTTTTGAGTGGGCGCACTATTTGCTTTCTCATAATTTAAGAGAACATAAATAAGC
This sequence comes from Xenops minutus, assembly GCA_035221455.1. Classification (NCBI taxonomy): domain Eukaryota; kingdom Metazoa; phylum Chordata; class Aves; order Passeriformes; family Furnariidae; genus Xenops; species Xenops minutus. Next base: position 10,388,909 of record JAWWEE010000040.1, read on the forward strand.
TCTAAATAAGCTCAGCTATACTGAATCATTTATCATTTTGAGTTGCTGCCTTTAGGAAAATGTTGAACAAAATGTTTTACAATTTTGAGATGTCTTGTCTGACATGTTGACATAATTTTTTGTTCTTGCATTTCTACAAAGGTATAATCTACTTGTACAAAAATATTTGGTGATCTCTTCTCTGTGGTGATCAGTGACAGGACCAGAGGGAATGGCCTGACGTTGTCTCAGGGGAGGTTTAGGTTAGATATCAGAAAAAAACTCTTCACCCAGAGTGTGGTTGGGCACTGAACAGACTCCCCAGGGAAGTGGTCACAGCACCAAGCCTGACGGTTCAAGAAGTGTGTGGACAATGCTCTCAGGGACAAGGTGTGACTCTTGGGAATGGTCCTGTGGAGGACTAAGGGTTGGACTGGATGGTCCTTGTGATTCTCTTCCAACTCAGCATATTCAGTGATTCTGTGATTGATTCTGTGACTAATTCTGTGATGTGTAATTTCCCACATTTCCACTAGGGGGACATAGCATTTAATCATGTTTTTGAGGCTTCCTGGTCCTTTTTGTCCTACTCAATTCTCAAGTATTTTCAAGATGTATAATAATTACTAAAGTGAATCTTCACCTTCATCAAAAGAAGCATGAGGCTTCATTTAAGGTGAAAGGGAACACAGAAACAGTGATCAGGGGAGATGATAATCAGGAACAGTGGATATGGGTACTCTGTGGTGTTCTGGGTAGGGATCCTTTTCAAAAATACACAGACCCAGTCTTCAGTGCTGCCTTGAAAGGAGACTACAGTGTCTGTGTCCTCTCCGGATATGCTCATGCAATTTTAGATGCCTTTTTCCCCACAGAAAAATGGGATCCCTCAGAGAATACCTTTCTTTTTATCTTTGTTGTGTGTCTATGACATTTCTAGAGAGCTTTTAACAGCCTGAATTCTGCTTTCAGCTACCTCTGAGAAAGCTGTATTCAGATGGGTATACATTACACGTGTGGCAACTGTCTTTTATCAGTAACTCCTAAATAGCCCCCTAACAAAACCTAAAAGCAATGCATGCAAACAGATTTTGTCACAACACTATTCTTATGAAAATTCTGCCTAAAGCCACTGTTTTCTAGAAATTTCTGGAGCATAGAACTGTAGAACATAAGACTTTTTATACTTTCCTATTTTTAATGTCTCTTAAGGTAAAGTGTTTCAAATGTGAAAATTCTCCCTTGACTACCCCTGTCAGACTTAGCTAGAGAGGTGTGAGATGAAGAAGGGTACGTCCAGAGTTAAAGGGAATAGAAGTGCCTTCTGGATGAAACATCACAGAATACTGATGTCACCAGACAGTTTGCAGTTCTCTTCCTTTTTGTCGCCAAATACTAAAACAAGTTATGCAAACTGATGCCTACCATCTTTAAAAAAGACCAAATCCAGTACTACCATAATCACTGTGCATGAAGTAGTGCAGAAAAAAAAAAAAAAAGAGCAGTAAAGAGGAAAATAAAATTTATGAGTAATAGGAAAGAAAAACAAGTTTGCACCAAAAATACCATCATTAAAGCCAATGGAATAATTACAGAATTTTTTTGAAAACCAAGTTAATGAAAAATCTTAATTCCTAGACTGAAGCCTTCAATAATGTCATCTCTATTTGTTTTTAAGCTGAATGTGTTTTTAATAGGCTCCACGAGAAGATTAAATGAACTGTTCCATAAAAATGTTCTTTTATTAAATGTTTATTTTGGGCTTAGGCTGCAATCTGTTAAAAAGAGCAACTCTTCCAAAACTGTCAGAGTAGATCATGCAGGAATTTGAAAGATGCAGAATATTTACTTAAGAGGAAATGGCCTAAGGAATTATTGCTAATATTAATTAAGTTTTTTGCATACCCAATTGGTCTGCTATAGCTGGACGTCCTTAGAACTACTCATTTGCTTCAGAACACTTCAGGGCCACCACAGTACATTCTGCTAATTCATTCACAAAGAGTGCTTGTCATTTGATCTTTATTAATGCAGAAGTGGAAGGAACAATTTATTTTTAGTATGGTTAAGAAAAATTATTTGGTGAAAAATAATTAAGTCTGATACTGTATCTTCTGTGAACTTACTGCATTCCTCATTTTTTTATTTTTGCCATGTTTGCATTGAATGAAATATCCTAAAAATTTCTCAATGATGTCTACATATTTTCCTTTTCCTATAGAAGGTAATACATTGGCCCTTTGAGAGACCAGCTGAGAATACTGAACCACTGAAATTTTACTTCACAGCATAGCCCAAGCTGCACTCAAAGACAGTTTGCTAACTGACCCATGAAGTTTATGAAAGACATGAACTTGATTAACATGCCATCTAATAACCACTAATGGTCTATTCAGGGTAGCTGTGGCTTTCTCTCCTTGTCCATCTCTTCTTTTGCATCTGGAATAACTTTGCATATTGTCCATTTTTAGTAATATTGCTATGACCCAAAGATCAGTTTAGTGTTCCTGAAGAAAAAAAAAAAAAAAGTCAAAAAAGTCAAAAAAAGTGCCCATTCTTACTAAGGCAAAAGAACGCATACCAAACCAACCAAATGAATGAACAACAACAACAACAACCAAAAAAAAAAAAAAAAAAAAAAAGGCAAAGCAAACCACAATTCCTCTACCCCTCTGCTAAAGCAGTATTTCACTCCGAGTAATGATACAAAAGAACAACAGTCCAAGCTGGGCTGTTTTGTTGGAGTTTTTTTCCCATAAATGTGCATAGACTATGCAATAAAACTCCCTAATCCAAAGAGCTACAAAACCACAGGTGCAGGGAGGTTCTGAGAAGTCTCTGGGTAATTACACAAGACATTATTTTTATGTTTTCCTACTGTCTTCATTCAATGGTTATAATTAGACTGCTTATTTTACAAAAATCTTTTTAATGAGGTTCCCATTCCAGTTTACCTGGCAGGTACCCCGTTTATCCCAACAGATTTCTAATTACCTCCAGTGTGTTGAAGGGAAGTGACTTGGTGAACTACCGCCATTCTCTGACCAGGGAATCACTTTAACTCAATGAACATAAGGCATATAGATGTCAAGTTTCTTAAAAGAGCCTTAAAATTTAGTAGATACAAATGATTCCTCCTGCAGGTAAGAAGCCCTTCCTGGAAGCCAGGAATTTGCTAGACACCTTGTAGTTCCTCACAGGTTGATTTTAAGGAGTTTATTGCCATGGCAATCACCAGTTCTTTTTCTCAAGTGAGATGCTGTTTTGTTATAGTCTGGTATCAGCCAGTGAAGGTTACTTCAGAGAACAAAGTGGGGAACAAAGTGCACATTTCTTTGGATATAATGCCTTTGATATCATTTCTTTACCAAGATCTTTTCCCTCTTCCTTACCAGCTTAGGTGGGAAAATTTTGTTTCTTTCAAAAAAATTGCTTTATCTCAATGTTCAGAACTTGCACTGGATTATTTTTTATTTGGAAAGAATGTCTGATTGATAAGAGATAGCAATGCACAATGAGAGGCCTCTAGGTCAGAAGAAAACCAATCAACGTAAGATTTTTTGGGGCTAGAAAGTGTGATGCCATGGGTATATTTATTGTGTAGTAAGTTTGCTTTTTCTGTGTCCATGACAGTGTAGCTTTTTGATTTTCTGTGTTTATAGGGAACTGCCTGAAAGACTTTGAAAAAGCCTATCTCCACCTGACTGAATAACTAGACCTGCAAAAGCCAGTCTTCTGCAGTAGGTTTTACTTTGGGTAAAACAGCTGCAGATTTTGGCAAAGTGAGACATGAATCTACTCTAAATGAATCAAAATAACCAGAGATGTCAGCTTCATCGAAGCTGATACACCAGCATTCCATCTCAATAAAATTATAATCCTGTAGTAACAACAAGTTATTAAAAATGCCCTTCCACAGGAGCATTCTGGTGTAGAGTCTCACAGGCATCCTGAACCCTGCAGCACAGTTGTCATGGGCATTTATTTGTGATCAAACAGCACCATGAGTAAGAGTTTGGCTGCTGATGATCAGAAAGTGCCTTTGTGGATAAAGCAGCCTTTTCAGCAGCCTCTCTGCTCTCAAGAAAACTAGACACAGTAGGATCTCTCTACAGGGGAGTGTTTTCATTTGGAGAAACAGCAGTTTCAGTAATGAACATTTTTTTATCCTTATGCAAAGCTAAGTGACATTGATGGTGACCTGATAACACTGAAATACAGCTTGCCCTTTAAAGGATAAGTAAATGCAGGAACAATACAAAGATATATCTATTCATAGGATATTTTTTTTGTCTGTCTGTCCCATAAATAACAGATTGCTTAAAAATATGCTAATGTATATAGTGCTTGCAGAGTGCAGTGGAGGGTGTATGTCTTTAATGACTCCTTAACCACTTTAAATATACTTCAGAGTTTCAAAGAGTTGAATTATCTGGAAGCAAGTAGTTTAAAGAAGCAACTGTTTCCCCATTTCCTGTCATCCAACTCTTTCCCCGCTGCTATCCTATCTAACGGGATAGGCTGTAATCCCAGCATAATTTGAATTGGCATGAGACGAAAAAATCATTAAAAGTGCACAGGGCAATCTCCACAGATCTTTTTACTTAAAGCACTTGATAGATATTTTCCTTAAGGATATAACATGATCCATCTTGCTATCGTAATAAGAAATCATGGAACCAGTCAGGATATTAATGCAAACAAGGAGTGTTAAAGCTGAGGAGTAACATTTCATCCCACCAAAGTGAATGTCTATGAGAAGACCACTTTGGGTAATATCTTTTGTCTGCTCTTTCAGGTTGCACACAAACACAGAGACACACAATCTCATTCATTCCAGCATCCTGGCCAGCATTGCTAGGAAGATGACGAGTATTCCCTTTAAAAAATAAGAATAGGATTATGGGCAGCAGTCAGATTTGTCTGGACCAGTGGACCAGTGTCAGTTTTGGCATTCCTAAATCTAGGTGGGAACTTAGTCTTGTCAAAATCACACGCTAGAGTATGGCCTGGGCAAGCTCACATCCCTCCCCTAATTTGTTTAATTTCTGTGTGGACACCCAAAAGAATAATATACAACAGAGTTGTTGATCTCCAGCTGGGACGGACAAGACACCAGGGCTGACCATGGTGTGCATCTGTATTTCAGCCTGTCTCTAGGCAATCTTTGTGCTGCCCAGGGTGTCCTTTCCAACATGGGATGTCTTAGATGGCAAGCCTGCCTTCGGTGTACCCTCACTTCTGTGAGGGCTTCTTTCATCTTTTCGTTCTAAGTAACAAGGGATTAAAAGTCTTTGAGAGAAAAAAAAGGTCATCTGAAAGAGCCTTTTTATGACTGTACTTCTCAGTGGTACAAAACCTTAAATAAAGCATCTGACTTGGCATAAGCGCTCAGTGTCACGAAAATTAATATCTGAGAACTGCTTCCTAAAAAGTTAAGGGTGCAGTTGTAATTTCTTTCCTTTTAGATCTAGGTCAAAAATGTCAGTACCTATCAAAGAGGTGAAGCCTGTAAAAGGGAAAAAGAAAAAAAAAAAAAGAAAAAAAACCACTACGGAGTGTGTGAATACTTCCAGGGACACCATTGCTGTCACTCTTAAAAAGGAGAGAGGTTCTGCCATACACCATGTACAGAGTATGAGCTTATATCATGGAAATACGGGTTTTTTTAAAGAAAATCAGTAGAGAGAAAATGCAGAGATAAATTTCATTATCCAACCAGAATTTGCATATAATTTAATATTTCATTCTTTTTTTTCTTTCCTGAGAGGAATCAGTTCAAGTTCTTCATTCCAGAAAATGGAATAAAACCAGCTTTTAGCCTAAGGTAATTACTCATTATCATAATCTTCACAAGAACTTCCTCAGACGGACATGAGTGTACCTGGGGATCTTTAATCAAATTGAATGGATACTTTCCTTTGCTAATTAAAGCTAGGAAGTTTGATATGATACAAATTAGCAAAACCTGGTTGTTCTATGAAATGTTAATACAGTACTTTACTAGCACATCTTTGTGTAATTGAAACCCAGTATACCATCATAATGGTTCTCTAGAAATGCATATTGAAAAAGAATAGCTTTTTGAAGACTGTGAAGTATTGTATTTCATTTAGGAGCTAACAACTCATCCTGATACTGCAGAAAGCCATATAATACCACTTGTTTTGAATAAATCTCAAAAATATTCATGTTTAATACACCCTTCAAAACTACATGGAATTTTATTTACTCTTTCTGGTAATATTCAACACAGATTTTCCAGGAGAGAGAGGGATTCCAATGCAGCTGTAGTCCTTCTTCCCACAGCCATTGGCCACAAAAGACAGGGCACGTACAGGATGCCAAATGTTTTAGGACTGCAGGTTGGCAGCAAATGCAATGAAGGTGGATGTCTGGTTCAACCATTCAAATTTTTTTTAAAATTTTCCACTCCTTAAATGTTTAGACTAACATATCTGAACCCATGTATATGAAAACTCAGCTCACACATGCTTCTTTTTTATTTCCTCTGGTGCTTTTTTTGCAATTGCCATATACAGCAAACATCAGCTCCAGGTGATAGTTTTATTTCAGAAACCTAGGCATCAAGATTAGTTAGGCATAAGGCATTTTTGGTTTAATGTTAAAATGAGTGCTTCCATAGAGGGCTGTGTGAATTTAAATCCACCTGCAAGGATAGGCATATCTGAATAAAACTAATTCAACAGATAAGATTAACATTGGGTTTTTTAATTTGTGCCATACTAATGTTAAGAGGAAGCAAACCAGACCAAATACATCAATCCTTTAAAAAAAAAAAAAAAATTAGTTGAGGTCCTAATGTAGAAGTTTAATGAAGATTGAGTTTAAATCTGTGAGCTGTCCTATTGACATTACTAAAATCATATACAGGTACATGGAGAATAAATATTCTTAAGTATTTTTTGAGGATAAAGTCTTAAAAGAGCTTGTTAAAAATATATGATCATGTGTAAAGTATGCAACCACCATGCTATCAACAAGGACTGAATTTAAGATCTTAAAAATACAAAACCCTACATAATATCTTCACTAATTATTCTTAAGATACAGACTCTCACCTGCGACATGACTAGTCAGGAGAGTTTCACTCAGTTGCGGGTACTAGCATAATGTGTTATCCTGGCAGTGTTTGAACATGTAGCTCAAATGGATTTGGGAATATGTTGTAGCATGTTTCTTTTAAAAACAAATTCAGTCTGAGGCAATATGTGTGTATGTGCAACTTCAGCCGTCTAGCCTTTCTTCATTAAGACCACAGGAAATGCACAGCTCTGTTGATGCTCTGAAACTGTTCCCTTGCTGGTTTTGTAATTTGTATAGTTCCTTCTCACCTCCAATCCTCTACACAGATACTTGACATTCAAATAGTGTGAATGTCATCCTACAGAGGATTTGAGCATGGAAGTATATAAAGCTCTGAAAATAGGCAATAATGTTCAAGCTCCCAAAGGTAGGGCAGTAGATTTCAACTAGTACATGAAATAGAAGTTGAGCCTAGTTTCAAATTCGTTGTCTCATTTCAGTGCTGAATGGTAAATTAGCAGCAGAATGAGATTAGAAAGGACTGTTTGGCATTTTATGGTTTTCCAGTAGTTAATATTCAAAGCAGAATATTTCTTTTGTCACGGTTTAGTTAGTGGATTTTTCCTGTGTGGAAAGGTGTGACAGTGGTTCTCATATGCCTTTTGAAAATTATAAGCATGTTTATGTATTTCTGTTCTGTGAACATTCCAACAAGTTCAGTATTTCATCCACCATCTTCGGGAGTGATGAACTGTCACTGAGGAAGTGCTGAATCCTGCAAAGCTTGGGAGTGTCATCTGGTTCACTCTTTATTTTGAGCTCCAGATTAAAAATTGTCACAATATATTCTGGAAGTGTCAAATTGCTACTAAAGATCAAAGACATGAGTGGTAGCAGAGGATCTGAACCTTGTAACAGTAAAAGCAAAGTACCATGGCCAAGAAATTACTCTTCATATTGTAATGCATCTGGACTAGGCCTAATTAAACTTGAAGATTTCTTTAAGGAAATCAGATTTTGAATATTCCTTTACCTCAATGAATTCTTGTGCAATGACTAAAACCAACATAACTTTCTATGTTGTTGACTAAGCAATTATCTGTGCATAGGCAACCTATATGTCATTGACATTAAAGACTGTTTCTGTTTCAAATCCTCACACTTCCCTGAGGCTTTCAGATTGTGGAATTTCCCTAGGCTTCTATTGTGGAATATATACATTACCTGGACAATGCTACTTGTATTGAACTCTGCATTGTTAGTGAACTGAGCAGTATATTCCTTCTAAGACCATTGACCAGGGAAATCTGTTGCCGTTTATGTGTGGCCTGGTCTTCTGGTTCAATATGTCACTAAGAGGAGACTTTAATTTTTCAGTGTAAGAACTTCAAGTCAGTAAACAGAGTGAGTAAAAGTAAAGTTAAGGTTTACTTTGCAAATTTTTAAGGAATAGCTTCAGTCACTCATCCAGTAGAGGGAACTCTAATACAGTACATGGCAGGTGACCTGCAGAACAGAGTCACATCACTAACACAAAGCGTAAAATATATTTATGCTACATATCATGTATAAAGCAAAGTACCTACATCATATGTTACATTTACTATTTAGTGAGCTTGTACCTGTTGGCTTACTTCCCTTCTTTCCTTTCCTTCTTTTCCTAATATTCTGTGGTAGCAATTCTTATGTCTGCCAAATTTAAGGGAGGGATTGCCAATGACAGTGTCAGAGTTCTAATAGTTCATAAATATTACAGACCATTGACCATTTATTTGAAATTAGGCTAAAGACAATTTTTTTTTTTTAAATCCTTTAAGATATCATAATTGTGTGACAAAATGGCAGGTAGTGGTCTTTTAGAATGACTGGCATATGTCCTTTCAAGGAGAGAGAAGCAGTTTACAGCACTAAGGCATAGTAGTCACCAAAAAAACCAATGTTGTACTAAGCTGCCTTTCCATGAAAGCTTTCAGCTGCTGTATCACTGTTTCGTTGTTTTAAGGCTTCATGTCTTCACTCAGTCATCATTTTGTCATTTACTGCCTTCTTTTTTTGTTGTTATTGTCCTTAGAGAAAAAATGTCACCATGTAGGTTGATCACTAAATAGTTTTCTGGGAGAAATTCTTTCTTGTTTCTTCCAAACTGTTAAAAGTCAGAAGTAGATGTAACATTTCTCTGTTGCAGCTTGAACTTGAGATCCTTCCTGTGTCTGTCTTCACCAAATAGCTTTAGTTCTTCTACACTGCACTGAGCATTGAGACATTCTGTTATTTCCACATATTGAGGTAATCTATGGTCCTCTGTAGAAGATAAGGTGTTTAAAAAATGCAAAGCCTGCTGACATCACTCAGGATTTTTTGAAGTTTTTTCAAAATATGTACAACTAGGGTAGGGTATTCAGTATTAAGATCTCACATGAAAAGGGATTGACTCACATGGTTTTAAGGAATATTTGTTCTTTTGGAAAAGACAAATATCCCTGCACATATGATGCATTGGTATTTCCAGTGGCAGCATTTCAAACTCCATGCATGAAGCAGAGCAAAAGTCTAACCCAGCATCTGCTATGGACTTGACAAGTGCCTTGGCTGTGCCTGCTCAAGCACAGTGCAGTGGTCTCTGCTCTGCTTATGTGCATTTCCAGAATTAAAGTTGCACAACAGGAATTTGGCTAGCTAATCCTCCTTCTTCATGAAGTGACCTGCAGTATTCTCTTTTTCAGATGAAACTCAACTTAGCTTTCCACTATATTTAAGTAGTAGCATTTTTTTGAGAGGAAATCATTATGGGACATCTAGAAATGATGGTTAATAAAGGAAGTTTCAGTGAACTGGGTTTTTTTGTGTTGTTTTTTTTGTTTGGTTTTTTTTTTGTTACTTAGCCATGAAAAGCCTGATCTTTAAAATTGTTAAAGTCGGTACAAAGCTAATCTTTAGCATCTACAGAACCAAGAGGCAAAGAGGTGCAGGCATTCTTAAAATTTTTGCCAACAATATTTCGTAATTGTTGTAGAGTATAACTTTTTGAAGAAAATTGGAACCAAATGAAATATAGATGTGAAAGGCAGCCTTTCTCTTTACCCAATTCTTTTACTGAGTTTAGATTCCCTAGGAATAAGTCTAAAATGCTAATTCTAAGATAGAGCACAAAACTTAGGAGAAAATGAAGCCATGAATTCCAGAGGTCAATTCAGAATATCCTGAGGATACCAAAAATTAAGGAGGAATTAACTTCGTGTTTACGTTTTACTTTATGGACACTCTTGAATACGTATTGATATCCATACAGAAAAAGATATTTTCAAGGCTCCAGGTTGTGTGTCTGTTCATAAATTCCCTGTGTTTTGTGCTTTGTATCAGCTTCCTTTGGAGTATACTCCTGTTCAATGTATCCTGCATTAAATGTGTTATTCTTCCTTTAGATATGTCTGAAAACAAGGGGCCAAAATAGGTGCCTTAATGAGGATGGAGCTCTTGATCAGTTCTGCTGTGATATCAGACTTAAGAACATCACTTATGTTCCCTGAAAAATTACACTAATGCTAGATATTTAATTTTATAGATTACAGGTCTAAATTAGGCAATAAGTGGATGGTCAGAATATGACTCTTATTCAGGGTACTTGTGCCATATGTTACTCTCAGGTTGGATTTTCTATTCTCTGCTCACCCAGGGTGGCAAAGCAAGATAGCTTGCTTTGTTTAGAAAAACAGTTTCAAAAATGGAAAACTGTAAATGCATATTTGTCCACCTAAATAATCTGAAAGCACCTGTCTTGACAGATATCTCTACCTCCTGAAGTACAAATTCTAAATGATAATACTTGCAGAACCTTGACACACCTGTCTCTTGTTTGTATTTACTTACGTTGTTTGTTTCAGGATAATTTGTGCTGGTTTTTCCCCCCCTTTGTTTTCCGATCTATGTCTAGAGGCAAGTAACAAGCACCAAACATTTCCGTAGCATCTTTTTGATAAAATAAGCAGGTTTGTTCTGCAGGAAAAGGACTTTGCTGAATTCAGTGCCTCTACCAAGATGCTATGTAATGTCAATTCCAAACAGTATTGACAGAGGTAAGAAAAAGAAGACTAGAAAATGTATAAGGACTTATTTTCATTAACTGTTCATAAATGGATTGTTCTTTGTGAAAGGATTGCTATAATGATGCACAATGGCTTGTGAGGCTCTTGCATTTTCAGAACATTTCCCTTTTCTTGGCATTGCCACCAATTGTATGGGAAGTTTTTATATTTTCTATGATAAACGCTTTTCTGTATATACAATGCAAGGTGAGTCTGTGCAAATAGATTGCCAGTTTGTGTTCCAGTTTTCCTGCTGCTGCTGGCATCTAAAATACTTCTCATTTAGCATGGTAGAAATTGATCTGGATAGTTACTGCATTATTCTAAGTGATGGAATGGACAATAATTTCCTAAAGTAAATGCAGAACACATCATACAATATTAAATAAAATGTGTAAAGGGCCACATGTACAAGACAGGAAGGCAATTTGATCTCTGTTAAATTATTTAGAGCACATTTCCATTTAAGTAAGGAACTAATGATAAGCAACCAGGTGAAACTTTGTACATTGATTTATAGATTTGTATTAAAGATTTCAAATGGTTGGTTACAGATCAGGAAGCTTGTGGTGTCTCTCCTGTATACAGAGCATTTTATATTCTGTGTATTGAAATGAGAGTTGGTGTTTAGGTTTCTGATGCAAACATGTGACAGGACAGATGTAAAAGGACAGTCTGTGAAATAATAGATTCCTTTTTTTTATTACTATTACTTCTGTCTTGTACAGTGCTAACGGAACCTCAGGAGTGATAGACTTCTTTAATGAATTTTGTCAGTACATCAATATGCTATCTTTGAAGAAAATGTTGAAATGTTTTAAAAATTTACTATCTTGAGGTTTTTTTTAATGTTATTAATTAGTAGATTATACTGTACCTAATATGCAGTGGATGTCAATGCTATAGGCAGCGGGATGGCTGAATGTGATTTATTGGAAAATATTCAAGAGGCCTTTTTAAAGCTGATATGCTTAGCAGATTCGGTTTTCCGCTGAAGCCATAGCTAAATCCAATATATTAATCCACATTATAGTTTTATAATGAATATATTGTTACTAACATGAAGGCGTTTTAGGTTCTACATTTATATTTGTAACATAGTATTTGTTGAATGTTCTGCATCAAAAGATAACTGGCTTGCTGACTGAAGAAGGGGTACACAATGCTCATCCTTCTGAAGCGTGAGATGAGACAGAACCCAAGTGCTTGTCTGGCATGGCAAGTAAACCTTTGCAGCTGTGGTACATAAATGTGACTGGGCTAATTTGCTGATTAAGTAACAGTGTCGCCTGTGGTTTGCTGACCTCCCTTAGAGAGTTTAGAGTGGATGTTTCAGCCAGTAGCTCCAAAGCAGCTCTTGGCATTTGACATCAATTCCCAGACATGATTAATCTTCACTTCCTTCTGTGAGTGCTCCCCTACACAACATGAGCCAGCAAGATGCAGTAAAACTGCAAGATCAATTTATAGTTCTTATGATGCCTTGAATAATGTACCTGCTCGAGTACAAAATCCAGAAGGCAAATCTGCTCCCTACAACTCTTAAACAAATAAAATTGATAGAGCCAACATTGCCCCATGGATCAGTGGGTCTAGAATTCTGCAAGTATAGCTGATGGGGAATGCACTAGCATGATGTTCCAGAATCCCTAGCTGATGTTAAATATATGTCTTTAACCATTAGTGTAATATTACTTTCTTCCATGTGAAATGGGATTACTCTTTTGAATAACAGATGAGAAAGAATTCAGTAATCCTTAACCTCTGCTAACTGGTTCAACCAAGCAGCCTAAAGAGGTGTGCAAATTTCCTATATATAAAATAGGAAGAAGAAATTCAGTGTTTGATCAATGAATCGTGAAAGTCAAAAGGGCATTTATAAAAATAGCTGATTACATTCACTTTATCTGTTTGCCAGTCTGCTTGTTCCCAAATGTTTGCTTTATGAAAGATGATAAATACACAGTGAATTTTCTAGACATGTATGTGCAAACTCATACCTCAGCAAAAAGCAAAAATATGCCTGTAAAAGATCTAAATTTTTCATTTCTGGCCTTAAATGTTTATTATGTTCAGCCTCAGCATACTGGTATAGTACAGGGGATTTTTTTCATTCAATTTTGATGCCATTCAGAACCTTTACGAGGTATATATATGAGTAGTGCTGTATACAACATCTCTCCCAGGTACTTATATGATCCCATTATCATGTTATCTGAGCATTTCATGACTTTGATACGGTAAATGCACAGCACCTTTGCAAGGAAAAAAATGTAGTTGGACCTATCATTCAATCAGGAACTTAGGCACACCATTAGGGAGTGTTTAAGGAAATAATGGTTAGCGGGTCTAGGATGTTTCAAAGTGGGATTTTTTTCTCTTTTCTGGTATTTTTTGAAGTGACTTAAATTCAGATGAAATGGAAACTCTTTTAGTGTGTCTAGTCTAGCCAGATCTGTAACATAGAAGAAGATTACTCTCACCTACCTTTGTACATTTATAATGCAAATTTTATATTTAAAATAGTTGCAAAACTTGTGTTCTAACTCTCAGAGGGAAATGCTTGTTGAAGACATGAGTCATACTGCCTTCTTAAGTACACATGGAGTCTGGATAAGTAGCTGAGATAGCTACAGAGAAGATGACTAATTAAGCTAAATCTAACTCAAAGCAATTAGATAACTTGGTCAAGACCACAACAGAGCAGAACAGGAGGCTGAAGTAGTATTTTGCCATTCCTGGATCTCTGTTGTAAACTCTCACACAACCTGTCCTTCAGTGAACTCAATTATATTCTTATCTCCTAATCTTAGTACAGCCATAAATTATACAGTGAAATTTGTCCCTCTGAACTTCCACTGCCTATGATGTGGCCACCAACTCAAGTACCAGTCACTTTAGACTGTGTTTATTAAAAAGGTATTGTAGAGGTCAAAAGTGAATGTTGACATGGTCTCACTGACAAAAGAGTGTAAGCTTTTTTAACAATAAGGAGTTAATTTCAGAGAGATCAGATGAAGGCAACCAAGAAATCAGATATTTGGGGCTAAAAAACCCCAACTGCTTGATTTCTGTGATTCGGAAAAAATTGATCAGGAAACTCTTGATATGATTTTTTTCAGCTTTTTATTGATGATCCCACTGTTTGTGATTTGATCCCATTCTTTATTCCTCAGAGCAGTAGTTGCTATGAGGAAGCGTTTGTTTTGGGAGTTATGCCCATCATGATATACTTTCATACTACATTCTCATACATTACATTCAGTAAGATTAGAAGCTGTAGCACATGGAGTGTTTTCTGCTTTCTGGAGCAGAAGGTTTTATTTCATGTGTTCTTTGAAAGTAAAAGCTATGTAACATTGATAGGCAGGTAGGTTTTTCAGTTTTTGCGGTCCTGTCTGGTTAGAAAATCTGTTCTAGGTGATGTTAACTCTTTTTTTGTTATTATTATTTTTATTTGTGGTTCTATAAATAGTATATGAAGTCTTGAGATGAGATTCTGTTGTATTTCATGAGGGACCTTAAGATGATGAATTGTGTGACTAGGAGTATCTCTGGGAAGCCTCTGGTTTGCTGAGATTTACAACTTAGTAAGGTCTAGTCTTGTACAGTAGCTCAAAGAACATATGAATCAACTAAGAGATTTTGAGTATCTTTTCTCATTCATTTGAGCCCTGAAAAGAGCAGAACTCTTTCTCTGCATCCCCTTTCTATCCCTGAGTCTCAGTACAAATTCTGAGGGTTAGAAATGTTGAGATGTGACCTACTTTTTTATTTCAGACTACCGTTTGTTTGTTTTTTGTTTTTTTTCCCCTTCTGTAAAGAGCATAACAAAGACAGCTCATAAAAGTTCAGGAAATATTTTAAAAGTGTGAAAGGGACACGGCAGAAAACAGTGATAAGTGGAGTGATTTTCTGCACCTGGGGTTTCTGTTGAGTACTTATTAATCACCCCTACTCTCTTTCCCCTCTGAAGTCAGTGAAACCACTCAGCAGAGTAATAGTGCAAACTTTAGAAAAACACATCTCAACAGGACAGACATTACAATGAACTCAGAGAAGTTACAGTAGCAGTGAGTACAAATGAATGAGTATTGATTGCAAGAAAAACACAAAAACTAAAGAAAGAATGATATTAAAAACAACAGAAGAGTTAACAAGGAAAGGTATGTGATTGGGAACAGGAATGCTTTTGCAGGTTTTGAGAATAAGACTAATCCTCACTATCAAAATAGCAATTTTATGGAAATCAAAGTATGGAATTTTCAAACTGTACTGTAATATTTATATTGAAAGCCTTATGGATTTTCTTTTTTTTTGTACTTTTTCACATGGTACTTGCTGATGAAGACATGGAGTATCTGTGTTTCTAATGAATACAGCTGTCAGAACAAGAGCTGTAAAAACAATTAGGTCTGTGTTATGACACAAGGTGCACACATGTTGAGTGCATATGGGAAAGGGCAGGAAAGAAGCCAGAACCTTGGTCAGAGGCAGAAGCTCCAAAAAGAAGGAGTTGAGGATACAAATATATGGTCATTTAAAAAAAAAAAAAAAAGGAAAAGGTTTTACCAGTCACTAAATACCAAACCTGTGAGGGACTTGAATGAAGGACTTGGGTCTTGTAGTCTTTAGGAAACGACTGTGCGAAGCAAATGCTGACTGTTGGGGACTCAAAGGAGTTAAAGTATTCAGAGTTTACTGTACTGAAATACTAGGGAAGCTGCAGAAAACAGAAATTAATTTTTCATATGTATATTATGGGCAGCAGAAGGGAAAAGAAAATGAAAAGCAAACTGTTCTATAAAAATTACTGTTTCTTCTATTTAGGTCAGCTTCTATATTATGTGGTAACCTGATTGTTTTGACATGCTTTTGTGCTGTGACTTTTGGTATCATTGAATAATTTTATTACTTGGCTAAAGAAATACCATGACAGGGTCCAGTTCTGAATAGCATGCAATGATACTAAAATGTTAGTTGGATCCAAAAGCTGTGTTATGGTGATGGGGTAATGGCAGTGTATTTACAAATTATCACATCTGTGGCTTACATCCCAATAAACACAAGAGTAGCAAGGTCAGTTTATGATTCAAATAAGAGTTGAGAGAATTAGACTTGATCTGGGCAAATGCTGCTCTAGTATCCCCTCCGCAGAGAGCGTGATGTGGGATCCATATGCTTTTCCTGAGGAAGCAAACCAGGGCCTCACACTTGTGGAAACAGAAACAGCTCCAGGTTTTTTGTTGTTTCTATGGAAACAAACTCCCACTTTGTTTACGAGGTAGAGGAAATGCTTTTTAGTGCATGAATTAAGGGGACAAAGCATTGCACAGAACAGGTGAGCCTCCAAAAAATCCTGGGAGTCCAGACCAGAAAAGCCAGTTGTAGCAAAACAGGGCTTAACAAGAGCTCATCTGAGCACTTTGCTAGTTAAATAGAGGAGAAAACCAAAGCATCAGCAGCTGCTTTAGAGAGGATGGATCGCTGCTATTATGACAACAAGTGTTTCAGAGGTTCCTAAATTGTCTTCTGTCTCACACTCAAAACTGCCACATTTGAACACTGAAAAATATTCTTTCACTTCCAGCTAAATGCACTTTAATGGCTTCTAGACAGCCATAAAGCTGAGCAGCAGGCATAATTCTTCAAACAGGATATAACATCTAGTGTGTTTCTTGATTATCTAACTCAATCTGATCCTCTACAGATTTCCAAGTGCCTCACACTTTCATATAAGCTATTTTTCTAATAGAATGGACTCATTTACCAGCTTGGATGTCTTGCTTTATGTAATCTGTCAGGATTTATCAGTCCCCATCAGTCTGGATTTTATCAACCTACCCTCTATAAATTTCCAGAACAAGAAATGATTTTGTTTCATGATCTCCATTAACTTGGAGGTCATATTTGGTTTCCTGCAACAGTTTTTCAACACAGCAACTTCAGGAAGTTTAGCTGCAGGTCAGTAATTTGGCCTACAGTGTCAAGGCCAAGTAAAAAGGTCCATGAGGAAAGTGATGGGGTCTATAAACACTTTCTACAAAGTATTTTATTTCTTAGAATCATTAGGAAAAAACTCAGTAGTCAAACCTGTGCCTCCACCAGTCACAAAATCTTCATTGCTATCCTGTGAATATCTACTTTTTCCTCCAATGTTCCTTAAAAATCTCTACTAATAAAGTAGAATATCATAGAATCTGAAGTTGTAAGGGAACCATAAGTTTCATTGTTGTTCTAGGTACTAGGTATTTTACTTTACTAATTACATCTCTGTAGTAAATGAATATTTTAGTATGATATTGGGATAAATACTCTTAAATAGTTCCTTCAACAAATTCACTGCACAAAACAGTTTGCAAAGATGTGCTTCTACTTACTTGCTAATATCAGAATTAGTAATTCTGAAACTATGTGCTATCTGCTGCCTTGTCTGCAAGTTTCAGTCACTGACACTCATTGTTTGGCTTTCGTTAATATTGTTTATTCCTGCATCTTAAGTGAATTGATTAACCTCAGTGATTTTAGAGACTTTCCTGAATGAGGTCTGATGGGTTCATTTTCTGTGATAACTCAGGAGAACACATGGTTATAATGTCTGGTGAGACTCATGCATGTGACAGCAAATTTGAAAGGCAGGAGATGGACAAGTATGCAAAAGACTGAGGTTAGGATTAACACTGTGGCTTTTCACTTGATTCATTCAATCAAAGACATTTGTAAGAATCTCTCGTGACAGTTCTTTTTCAAAGTTACCCAGTAATCCGAAAGGCAATGGCATTTTTGCTAGGTTCAAATACAGTTATACTGCTCTCCATTCTAGCTCTCTGACATTTTGATAGTTAAATAAGAGAAAGCTATAATCTCAGTCGTCATCCTAAGGTCATGCAATTTTTAGAAAATAAGATTGGATAAAAAATTAGTACACATTTTTCTTTCTCTCAACCTTCCAGTTCAACTGACAAGTCTTCCTGATGCATGGTGAATACCCATTCAGAAACAAAATGAGGATTCATTTACTGTGGTGACAGAGAAGTGTATTAATACTGACTATGATACAATAAAAGATGAGAAAGGAGTAAAAGACCTGGAAAACGTGTACTATTATCTGATTACCCTGAAATTTCATCATGTTATTTGATGCAGCATATTATTCAGTGCCAATTAAGTCTTATTAGTTTGCTTTTCTCATTTTTTTTTAAACAGCATTTGATGCCAGAAAAGCTGTTGAACATTGCAAGTTCAAAAAATATATTTTGCTCTCACACAGAAGACTACTGGTTTGATGGGGATCTTGCAAGGCAAAGAAAAAACAGTTTATACTTTGAGTTGCTTTGTTAAATTGCATGCACAACTATGCTTGGAGTTTTCCCTCCTGATGATGCTGTCTTCATTTTGAACTGCTGTTTTGACATTTGTAAAGTTTTAGCAAATGCTTCAGGAAAAGGTCAGTTTATAGTGACATTTTCTCTTTTCAAAAACCTGTGGAGAGGACACTGAATACAGGTTTACTTGATAAGTCATTACAGATTTAAAAACACGTCTCTTTTTTACTGTTTTAGAACACTTGCTTTTCACAATCTTGTTTTGTTTTTGAACTGCTCCCCTAACCATTTACTAGAAAGCTCTTTTCATATAACTCGTTTCTGAACATCTTCCTTGCACAGTGTTAACTTGAAAAATATTTCACAGCTTGGGGGGTTTTGATACCAGAATGGAATGTTAAAAAGGGTAGGGCTAGGGTGTTAATATTACTGACTTATGTCTGAATGCACTGAAAGAGCTCCTGTGAAAACCTCCCCACATACCTCTGTGGTTGTGCAGTATTTGCTCCCGGTGCTCTGTGCTGGCACTGTATGTGCAAACATTTGTTTTCCACAACCTGCTGCTGGGTCATTTCCATCTGTCAGTCTGTTCTCTAATGGTTTGAAATCCACCAAATTAATTAGAAATTGTCTGCTAACATCCATCGATACTTTCTAACATAGTCAGAGATTCTGTCAATGATGCCATTGAGTAATTTACCATTTGGGAAATAAAAGTCCACTTATGAATGAAAATATGTCATCAACTGTTTTTTCATGTTTTCAAAATCAGAACATTCCAGTGCTTTCTCTCTGATATATTTTATGACAAAAAATATAATTCTTCAAAGAAGTTCTCTAAATACTAAAGGAGAAATATTGCACTTTTTCAAAAGTAAGGAGTTACAACATGAGAAAATATACGGAGAAATATATTTTTGTCTGGATATCAGTATATTCACTGTCCCTGATACTTCTGTGCTTTCAGCTCTCCTGGAATTATGTTGATGCCCCAGTGAACACAAAATCTCTTTCTACCAAAGCAAGGCCTATTAACAGTAAGCACTTAGAGAAAAAATGTAAGAAACTGTTCAATGTTTCTGTTGATTAGATGGTTATTAGGAAATAAATGTTATAGAAAAATGTCCATAGATATATATTTTTAAGCAGGGCATTAACACTTTAAATGCTGTATCTCTAATGGTTGAAGGATTTGACCTTTAGTCATTATGTACTATAAACTTTTTATACAGCAATGAGACTGAATATGCAAACTGACCTTTTCTTTGCATGAATTAGAATAGAAATTCTACTGAATTCTCAGGCCTGTGTGTATGTAACTCATTAGAGCTGTCAAATTACCTGTTCCCAGTGAGCTGATAGGATAATACGATAGCAATGCTTTATGTGGCCAGATGATGGAGGTCCCATGAGCAAAATGGATCAGTTCAACTTAGGTGAAAAGACTAGTCAGAATATCTCAATGACATATATTTTGTCAAACATTATATAGCCACTCTACCATCAGAAAGCAGAGAGATCTGGTTAGACATACTTGGTGAATTTGATGGACGAAGAGGATGAAAATACCTGCAGCAATTCTACTCTTTTTGAGAGCCAGCAGACATTCATTTGAACGTTCAGCCTTTCTCACTTTTCTATATTTCCATTTGCATTGTTTTAGAAGGGATTATTTTTCAGCATCTACTTAGCATGTCCTTATGGGTACACTCAAAGAAAATATTTTTGACTCCATCAAGTCAGCAAATTTTTTACAAATTGTTTACCTCTCTTTTGGCTGACCTACTTTGTATCACCAGAGTGTCATCAAATAAATTTTTTGTTCGTATGTAGTTAATGAGAAGCATGTGGTTATTAAACAGATGCATTATATAGGCCAGTGAGAATATTCCTAGGATATAGTCTTCTGAGCTGCTGCTGCATCCTTGGTTTTGGTGGATTCACTTACAAAATGATAATATTCAGAGAAGAACTCTTCATCACATCTTAGGTAAAAATAACACAGATGTTTAATTGATACTTTGCTTTAAAGGAAATATATATATATTTACAAGTTGTTTATAACTTTCAACTTTTAGCTTTCAGTTGCATAGTCTTGGACTGAAAGTTGCAGGAAAACAGAAATGCAAGCGATATACAATATAGCATTCAAGCACAAATGTTATTTGCTATCTTGAATTTTGTGTTTCTTCCTCTAACAAAAAAAAAAATCAATCGACTAACCTGTAAGAACTTTAAAGTTTTCCTTGAAATATTAGCCATATTTACAAAATGGATGTTTTACAAGACCTGTGCTATTTTGACCTAACTTGATTTAGCATTGTTGCATGGATTTCTGTTGGTAACTTCTTCAACTATTATACTTTCATATATTTGTGTTCAAGCCAAATGAACATATTGCATGAATTATTTATTTTCCATACTAATTAAATAATTCTATTAGATATTTGAGAGGGTTTTAGGTTTTTTTCATTCTTCAGCTAAAGCAGTGAAACTTTCAAAAATGTGCAGCTTAAGCTCTATCCATGAAAATCTCTTTCCTCTTTCTTTGTCTTTCCTATTTTGTTTCTTCATGAAAATTCCATAGTTGAAAGAAACTTACCAGAGCAATTGCCCATCTGATCTGAGCAATAGTCACTCCTGTTTGTAGTTGAGTGATTATGTGGGGAATTCAAATCTTCTGTTATTTATGGAAGAGCCTAACTGAAATTTTTTAGCCTAAATATCCAGTGCCAGAAGGTTTTAGGTTGGACTCAATGCTCCTAAACGTATATGTAAGCAATTAAAGGCTAAGCACTGAGACTGCAATTTTCGTTTGTTTTGATTTTGATATAGTGATTCAAAACTACGTCCTCACCATAGGTCTGTGTACCTGCTGGGGTTGGGGCAGGAATGGCTCTTCTGAAGTCAATAAAATTAACTATATGCATAAAGTTAAACATGTATGTGTCATTTTGCTTTCTCAGTCTATGCCTTTAATATGAAAGTGAAAAACAGTATAATGAGTTTTGTAAGGTCCCTGAGACAAAAGACTTAATTGTGCTTCTTTATGCCACTGCATTTTTCAAAGCCTGTAAGAGATGTCAGCTGAAGTTACTTGGAACAAGTAATTGTGAGCTTTCAGTAGTGTAAGAGAAAGGAAGTTTCATGACAGAAGTAAGAGATACATTCTGTTCAGTAAAACCTGCATATTTGGGAGGTGTTCAGAAAATAACAGTAGGATAAGACTGATTCTAATTCTAGGCAAGCTGACAGAGAATCCAAATCTGAACACATATATTATAAAAAATAGAGAAATAAAAAGCTGACTTGATCATGCAAGAAAGTACTTAAGAAAAATGTACCTACGGAAAAAGTAGTTTCTGAGAGCAGAAATATTTTATCCTAAAAGACAAAGACATAATAAAACCTATAGTTGGGGGCTGAATGTAGGGAGATCAGAAAGAAAACAAAGTAGGGTAGGTAGCACTGCATCTCAGTGCTTCTGTGAAGAAGGGCAGTGGGTTGTTCACTTGACTACTCAGAGTCTATTTCTATAGGCTTTTATTGTGTTGACCTGATTTATTTGGAAGATAATAGTAGTTAAAGCACCTGGCTGAAGTGTAGACACTTGTGTTCAGGTTTCTTAAAGCAAATTATTCCCTTCATGTTTGTCTAAGGAATATTCTCTAGGTCAAGGAGATATGACTGAGACAGCATTTCCTGTATGAAATCCTGTGTGGGCCATGCCTTTGAAAAGGTCAGATTAATCTATCATATCACTCCATGAAAGGCATGCATTTCCTTACAGCCTGGAGCGTTCCTTAATTGGGAGCTGTACCTACATCAGTAGTACAAATAATAAAGAATTTTCTTGATACTTTGTCCAATATATCAACTGAGATTTCGGGTTGTTCTATGTATGTCTGGATGGTTTTGGTAATGATCATGCAGTTTTGCACTTATGTTAAAGAAAGGAAAATCACAGTTTATCCTGAACCTTGCACTTGATTCAGACATCTCTCAGTGAGCAGGGAGGGAGGTGCATTCTCAGCCCTGTGTACTGCACAGGGCTGAGAATGCACAGGGTGCCTTGAAGGACTGGAACTCCTGAGTACTGATGTGAGATTATGTAGAAGTCTTATGCTGGTCCAGTGTTCCATTTACATTCCTGAGTGATGGTGGCCAAGTCACACACAATGACAGAGACTGTAAGCCAATTAGAAGTGGTTTAGGTTACTTCTGCATTAGAGGTTAGCATCCAAAATACTGCTGAATTAAGATAAGTGAAGAGTTTGTAAGGGATTTAGGCATAAACTATGTATTCTATAATTCACATCTGCTCTTTTCAATTGAAAAAATATCCATCTTTTAAAAGCCTAAAAAGGTAATAAAAAAAGCCATTCCATTTATATGTTTGCACTATTGAAATGTTGATTTCAACATGCCGAGTAATCAGAGAATTACATATCTAAATGTTTCTTATTATTTTAGAAATAATGCTTTGTATTCTCTCATGTTTATGCAGTGCAATGCCATTTTCTCTGTCTCTATGGATAATATTATTTTCTTCTAGCTGATTTGCAGTAAACATCAAAATTTGTTGCTCTTGTATTCCTGTTTGGTCATGTCAGTGTGCACTTATATACTTCTTGGTATTAAAAAGTAAAAATTTCTACTCTTAAAACTTACAGTGTTCTGTAAAGACAAATATGTATTGAATGTGTTTTCTGCAATGCTATAAAATACATCAGAGTGTAAAGGAATTCTTAATCTTACATCTAGTTAAGAAGTTCATCTCTCTTCTTTTTTTTCCGTATCATCTCTCTCTCTGAGATACCCAATCGTTTCCACTGGAGCACCGATGTTGGTAGGCCATTGGAGCAGAGGGGGATTTTTTCTGCAAACTGTTTGCTTGATCAGCTTTTGATTTATTACTGTGTAAAGTGCTTTGAAGTATCTTGGGTATTAAAGAACACTAAAAAAAAAAAAAAAAAAGGAAGGAAAGGAAAAGAAAAGAAAGGAAAGAAGTTATATTCATTTTTGTGTAATTCTGTGCACACATTTCCTAGGACAGAAAATTTGTTGAAAAGATTATAGAGGAGGTCAGTCTGGCTAATCACAATGGTTTCCTTGGGCCATAGAAAAAAAATCTATGACTAAATAACTAGTAGCAGTTTCTCTAAAGTGAAAAGATAAACACTATTTTAGTGCTTGAAAAGTGTTTCATGCTTTCTTTATTTCCAATAAAGTGAGAGAGAAATTGCAGGTCTCTTTTCACTTATGACATATGTATTAATCTCTTAGAATTTTGTTTATTCTGTTTGAGGAGAGTAAGTGAATCATCTCATCAGTTTTGTGTTACTTCAATATGTTACTTCTCATTTTTAAAGAAAATAGAACCATTGTAATGTTCTCTAATCATTTACATAACATGTTTTTACAGCAGGAAGAAAAACATCCTCAAGCTATAACCTCTGTTGTCTACTGTGAAATTACTAGTATTTATTTAGGGTATGAAGTCTGAAAAATAGTCAAAATTCATATCACAACACATTATGGATATTATCACATGATCAAAACCTAACAGGATTAAAAATTTAGAAATGGCAGGCCTTTTACTTTGCTCAAGCAATGCTCAACCCTTCTCTCAGATGAAATGTACATGCTCTAGGACCTAGGCCAGGAGTGTAAATTTATAAGAAGGAAGATGAGTATATATATATTTTAAGTGCTACTTCACAGTGTTGGCTTTTTTGTCCATTCTGTTATCAGGAAGCTTCTAGGAGTGCTGGTTTAAAATAGATACCCTGATTAAAATTAAAGAATCCAACACTTTCCCCCATTGCACCAATACTAAGTTTAGGTACTTTTTAAAAAGTTAAGGTACACAAAGTTTTTCACCTATCTAAAATAAAAGGAAAACCTACCATTCCCTTGATATTCTCTGAGTTTTATACAATAGGCTGGACTGAACTTAAGAGCTTGTAATGATATTGGCAGCACTTCTACTGCCCTTCTGAAGGAAGGTAAAAGACACTGAGGACCCTCTAAATCATTTTACTTCAGTAAAGAATAGTGGTGAGTCTAGGCATAATTCTAATTTGTTGAGATAGATTTCTTTACATTTTCTCTTTTCCCAACAGTCCTTCAGGGGTCTCAGGTCAGCCCGACTCTCAGAATGAGTTTCTCCTGATGAAAGAAACTTCAGTGGAGTTGGAAGACCAAGGCAAAAAGTGACCATCTTTGATGCTCACAACAGCTCCCTCCAGTTAAGATTTTTGCACAGCAATGAAGTCAGGAATTTTTTCCTCAAACTTGGACTGAAGGACTATGCCAGAAACAATAACTAAATGGAAGAAGTGCAGTAACTTTTATGACTTGTGGCAGAACTATGCGGTGACACTCATGATGCAATACAATTACAGTATTACATCTTTTAACAGGCAGGGATAATTTCATTCACTCTCTCTGTGGCATAAGGCAGTTTAATACGGCATAACAATACTATAAAACCATTTGGAACTGTAATAAAGACTGCCCTAATCATATGAAATTCTAACCAGAATTTTGCTGTAAAGTAGAAACTTATTCAAAAAGACCATCCTTTTCATAGAGATGGGGGAAAAAAATTAAAAAAAAAAAAATCCATGTCATTACAATAAATATTTAAGAATTTTATGCATCAACCAAAGTCATGTTGCCTACTATCTTTCTCATGTTTATCAGGCTTAAGAGTCTTTTTTCTTCCTGCTTGATACAGTCTTTCTCTTAACCTGATTGGGAACTAAAGAAAAAAAGAGAACAGAAACATTCTGCCAGCTTTGCTTACAATTAGTAAACCTATCTTTTACTGACAGAATTTTATATGATAAAAGTGAAATCTATCCCTTTAATGCTGGAAATATGTGAGTTAAAGAATCCTCTTTTGGAGTTTTTGTGTATATGAAAAACCACATTACCAACACAGTGTTCTTTGTGTGTGTAGCTGCTCAGTTCATGAAAGATGGGTTCATGACGTCTGACTTTTGAACTGCAAACATCTGCAAAGAGGACCAGGCCTAAGCATAATGTTTGAAAATAATTTTAACTAATTGTAAATTACTGTGTGCAAGATTTCATCAGTATTCAGGAGTGGCTGAAAGACACATTCATGTGCGCTGGATGTTCGAAAAGTCTTGTTCCAAATATAACCACTTAGATAGTGACAGAACCTAGCAAACTGTTGCAAAAACTCATCTACAAAGTGTGATTTTTTTTCATATAGTCCTGGTTGTTCCTCATGGTGGCTTTGAATACTCATAAACCCATCCTCCCCTAGCCAAACAGAAGATAGTTGTTTTCAAATCAAACTGTCTTTCATGCTATTTACCTTTCTTATGCTGCACCCAGAGTATCTTGCAGGCTGGTTTTTACACTAATAAAACCCAATGGAAGGCATGATTGGGGACCATTAACCTTTAGAACACAGAAAGCTTAAGCTCAGGGAATATTTCTGAGCTGCCTCAGAGGGCTTTGAAGCCACTGCTTCCATCCTTCATCTAAATTGCCTGAATTCATTTTCAGGGCTGATAAACTGTCAAGTGAATTATGAGACATAGGCCTTGGGTTAATTTATAGAAATGCTCCTTCACTGATGCTGAGTAAATCCGCCTTTCCTTTTTGAGTATACCTGATTCAGCCTCCAGAACTATCTTATTTGGCTCCATTGCAAACTCTGGACTTCAAACTTTTCTTTCTTCATTCGAAAAAAGCTCTTTTACTAAATGGATTATTCTAAGGAGCATTTTTCTATCGTGTGTTTTCACTCCTTCAGATACCATAGTAGCAATACAATATGTAAACAGATGGTCAAGTTGGCTTATTAATTATTTTTTAAATAAGATGAGAAAGTCTGTCTCACAATACTGCCAGCACTTCACCTGTCAAAAATGAGTTCAAAGGAATAATTCATCTTTTATCTTCCCATATTCAATGGCTAGGCAGACTGCAATTTATGCTTATCTGGCTAGCTGAGTTCAGAGGGAATTCTGTACAAGGAAATTTGGTACTTGCCTGTTACATCTCAGTGTTAGGTTCTGGCTCCTTATTTCCATATAAGTTCAGTATAGGTAATATGGAACCGGAAATATCTTGGCTATTCCTTTTTAATTAACTCTTTTGCATATTTTATAAATGAGAGAGACAAGTACCTCAAGCTGAGATATTTAGATTGTATTCCCATGAAAATTGCTAACAAAAAAAACAATTAATCACTGCCATGTTATGTTTACCGTTGGGTATCTCTCAGATTGACATTTATGTTCATATTTAAATATTTGCATGATTGGACATTCAGATGTGTGATGATAAATAGACTGTAAGTTGTCTTAGTGAGAGAAAAGTTGTGAACATGTTTCTTTGGAAAGAGAGAAAAAATGTTAACTATTTACATGAGTTTTGGGGGGAGTTGCATATATCATTGTAGTCTGTTAGCACTTTCAATTTGGGTAAAATCTACTTACACTTCAATCTTTATAGTATATGCATGATTAATTCTCAAATCCTGTATCAACAAGATCCTTTTCATGGTAATGGTTGTAAAGACCTCACATGTATAGCAATTATAGCATAATATTCCCCTAGAGAACGCTTAGATTTCTTAGAACTGTGTAAGCATCTTGTCATGATTTAACCCCAGCTGGCAACTGAGCTGCACACAGCCACTCACTCACTGCCCCTGGAGGGGATGGGGAGAGAATCAGAAGAGCAGAAGTGAGAAAACCTGGGGGTTGGGATAAAGACAGTTTAGTAGGTAAAGCAAAATCCCGGTGCACACAAGCAAAGCAAGACAAGGAACCACTTCCTAAGGGCAGGCAGGTGTTCAGACATCCCCAGGAAAGAAGGGCTATATCATGTTCAGTGGTGACTTGGGAAGACAAACACTAGCACACTGAAAGCTCCCTGCTTTTTCGTCTTTCCCCCAGCTTTATACGCTGAGCACGATGCCTTACGGTCAGCTGGGGTCAGCTCCCAACTCCTTGTGCACCCTCTGGCTAATTGCTGATGGGGTGGGGTAAGGAGCAGAAAAGACCTTGACTGTATGTAAACTCTACTCAGCAATATCTAAAATATCCCTGAATTATCAACACTGTTTCCAGCACAAATCCAAAACATAGTTCATACCAGCTACTCTACAGAAAATTGACTGTCTCCCAGGCAGAAGCAGCATCTGAAAACAGTCCTGTGAATGAATAGGCTTTACCAGGCAGTCATGAACTGTAAAAGAGGGACTGATACAAAGTATTTCTTGTTCAGGGAGGGGGTACTGTACCTATCACCATGTAACTAATAGCTATTGGCTCCATTTTTGTCACTTCTTTACTAAGAAACCTTCATTATCTGTGCACCTGTTACAATTGTTTTCAACAATGAAATAAGGATTAGTAAATATGCATCCTGTTTCCTTCAGTGTATCTTACTAAAAAAGCACCACATTGTTATGACATACCACAAGCATTTAATATTTGAAAGCAAAATGCATAGAATGGTAATGTAAACCCTTCAGAGGTCTTTAAACTTTGTTATATATTTGGCACAAAGAACTGTGAAGATCTGCAAGGAGAATGATTTTTTTTTTCGATTAGAATACTTTGAAGCAAGTTACTTTTTTTGCTCTGTGTATTTTCCTGACCTGAATAATTAGAATGGTAATGTGTTCACAGATCAGAAGTGTATCCTGAAACTTAATTCAGTTCGCACCATAGACAATTAATATTGAAATGGGAGGCATTGTTTTCTGAGGTCCTGATCTTACAAAGAGCACCATATAAGAAGAACTTGGAAAGACAGAATTTGCTGCATGTGGAGGAGGGATGTGGAAGGAGAAGGAGGAGGTGAAAGAGGTTGTGCTTGATTGGCACCACTTACATCCCTACCATGGAAATGACTGTACTGGTAGGCATTTCCCACTCCCTGCCTTCTATACACAGGACTTGTCAGCTGCCCTGAATTTCTTCACTTTTCTTCCTATGTATCATCAGAAAGCTATTCCATCAAAACAAAGGTACCTTCAGACTTGTAGAGTCTTGATAGCCCCATGGTAGAGATGTTCTCTGCAGTCAAAACACGAAATTCTTACAGAGAAAATGATCCAGGTAAGACACACAGCTGCACATGCATGCAGCAAATCCATCCAGTGCAAACCATTGTGACTTTGCAGAGTATTGCTCACAGCCTCAGAGAAAGGACTGTTAAGTCTCAGTTTTATGTTGCTCTCACTGTTTTATCCAAGATTAATAAACAGAATATAATAAGAAAAATAACCAAATATAATAGAACTAGGGCTGAGTAGACATGTTTATTGTACCAATGCATTTCTTTTCTATTATTTACCTTTAGAAGGTATATTGGAGTTATAGAGACTAAATTGATTGTGTTTTCTAATTAAGAAAATAAGGAAAGGGGCTGAATCTTTATTTCAGAATTGCAGTGTACAATATTTAAAATGCATCACAAGCTACAGTCTTGCTTTCTAATTACTTAGTCCCTGTCACTTCTCATTAACATGTAAATCATGTTATGAACATAGTAAAGGTGGAGTAAAATATGTCCTGAGGGGAGGGGGCATAGTGGAAAATTGCTCTGGGCAGTGTGGTGATGAGAGTGTTTCATTTGCAGCTCATCTGTATTCCACTCCCATGAGAAGCTGCATATATGAGATTTAAAGCAATCATATTTTCTTTGTCCTAGGCTGGAGTGGTTATTGCACTTAAACAAATCGATCTGCAGGTTTTGAACTATCTACAGGGAAATTAACATACATATCTAAGTCTATTAAACAGATTGAGATTTAAGAAATTATTATAGTCTTCTTTAAAAAGAAACATTTGTTTGTGATTTTAGGTGATAGTCCTGAAAATAAGAACACTGTTAGTAAGATGTTTTGATTCATAGCAATACACCAGCAAAAGCCTCTTGGCCCCTTACTATATAAAAATAGATTATACGAAAATAAGAAAACCCTCAGAACATGCAGAATTGCTTATGTTATTTAGTGAAGTTATTTTAAAGATGAAGATATGACTTCTCTAAACTCACTTGCCTTTTAGTATCTAACATTTAATAGTCTAAGAATAATTGTTTCAAAATTAATTTATACAATACCATTAACACTTTTTACTTACTCAAAAAACTCAGCTGATAAAAAGATATCAAGACCTATAATTTTATTGAGTTTATGGATATTCAGTTTATGGATATGACTTTGCTCTTAAATTACTTATCTGTCACTAACTGAATGATGAATAAGGTTTCCTTCTCAAACACTATGCTCAAATATGAGGAAGAATGCATGTTTCTTTAAAAATAAATCATTCTCTTGCTTTTTTTTCTCTGTGAACAACTACTTTGGAGTCCTTTATCTGAACCAGAAAACTGAATTTGAAAATTTCACCTTCTTCTGTAGACAAATTTTACAATGGCTCATGAATAAAAATATTTGGATTAAATATTATAAAGGAATGAGTGACTTACGTGTATTTAGCATAGTTAGTAACATGATTTAGTTCAAATTTCACTCATCTGGTGAAATGTAGAAATAAGGGCTGTAGAAAGACACAAAAAAAAGAGAAGAGCACTTAATTAGTCGACACCTCAAAAGTATGTAAGTTATAGGTATATCATATTGTACTCTACTTTTTAGCACTTTCCATGTGAGTATGGCGTCATATTCAAAAAAGTGATATTGGCAAGTGATTAGTGGACAGCTGGGACTTTTGGCATGAAGGATGTGTATTTCACACATCTAGAGCTTACCGAAATATTTAATATTGAGGAAAAGATGAATTTTCTATCCCATCCTGAGAAAGGTGAAACAATTTTCTTTATTCTGAGGAGAAGGATTATCTCATTCCCCAGCTTCTGCAGATTTTCATGGCAGCTAGTTTCCCTAGACCATGCCTTGTTATCTGCCATTGAATCCACTTACAAAGCACCAGTTGTATAATTTCACTGAAATTATGTGTTTTGGTTAGCAACAGTGTAAGTGAAAGTATCAGCTTTGAGCTACATTTACAGTGAAATTATTTAGACAGTTTACTTGCCTCTGAGTGTCTTGTTTCAAGAAGCCAGTACTTTTGGGAAGACATCATATCCCCATGTTTAGTGTTACCTCCACAGCCAAAAGATCTGGAGATACATATTGTAGTGAATTAATTGAAATTTTAGACAGTGCTTTGCAGCATATTTTTTAATTAGATGACGATGACATTACAATGGCTGCTCCCTCAGCTCACTGTGTGGTTTGCTGAACATATGAGGCTCTCAAGCAAAAAGGAGATAACGGGCACAGTGAACATTAAGTGAACTTTAAACTCCCTGATTAAAGCAAATTTAAGAGATTTGAGAAGATGAAAATGATGAGAAGACTTTTGATGAGTGGAGACAAAAGGGATGGTTCTCAGGATGGTTCTATGCAGGGGTATGGGCTAAAATAAAGTTAGTTGTCATTACAATTTTGGTAGAAGTCAGTATTAAAAAAAAAATAAAATAATCTGTTGATTATTATAAGACCAAGTTAAGCTAAAAGTAAGAAAGGTGATTTTTCTTCAGCTAAAGGGGCCTGCACACAGACTTCCCTCAGCATGGCAAGAGGTGAATTGAAGTGGGGTCAATCATTGCACTCCTATGTTATTCCCTAAAGAGAAGGAATATAGTCCATACCTGGAGCAGGGTTCTGGCTAAGGGGTCAGAGTCTGTAATTTATCAACAAGCTGATAAGGTGGATTCACAGGCCCTCATAAACTTGTGTGCTGTAGTCACAGAGGTGGAAATGTCTTTGCTCACAGTGGTAGGAAGAGGGAGGAGATGGGAAGTGACAAGTTCAGGTTCCTCAGTGGTTATGTAAGACAGCACCAAGGCAGGAGGAGAGGGAAGGCTGCCAGCGGGGTCAGCAGCCTGGCTGACAGGCAGCTCAGCTGCACTTGCAGCCCAGGTAGATCAGCAAAGCCCCCGTGGGGCTGACAGCTCTTCCCATCTGCAAGGGCAGCAGGCTCACAAATGCTAGTTGCAAGTCAGCCCCTTTCTGAGCCTCCTGGGGGCTCTGGGTCATGAGGGATAGTACCATATATAGAAAAATACGCTTTTTAGCAAGGGTTGAGAAAGCAATTCACAAAAGCTCATGGTTTGTCCTCTGGCACTGCTATCCTTTAGTCACTCAGTGGCACTCCAGCCTGAAGTCAGTTCCCAGATAGGTCAAGATAAGAAACCTGAGTGTTAATCACCCATTTCCTTAACCCAGTAGTCAGTTACCTACCATCACAGCAGCATTTCACCCTGCCTTCTTCATTGGCAGGTAAAAGAGCCTGACTCTAAGAACAGACACTTCACCTTCCCTTTGACTCATCCCCGACCCAGTTTCCTAAGGGCATTTTTGCTCCCAAAAATATTATTCCCCAGTCACTGGCTGCAGATGTAGAAGTCTGCAAACTCACTCGAAGTTTTTGCACAGAGCATCAGGCAAAGGGCCAGCAGGAATTTGGGACCTGTTGGAAAATAACAGGAAGCCACAGAAAAAGTGGCAGTTTCCTTCGAAATAAAAAGAAGGATCTGGAGGAGTCAGCACAGAGGTACAAGATCCTTAAATGCACCATGTACTGAGCGGGAAAATGTAGAGGGGGAAAAAGATTAGCAACCTTTGGGACATGGCAATAAAGAAAGGGTGGGAAAAGGCATGATCATAGGGTGTGGGTGGGCAATGCAGTGAGTAGATTCTCAATGGTGTTCTACAGGCAATAATTATTTCTGCCTCGGTATTTGTCTTTTGTTGCCTGTGTGGTTTCTTAGTGGTTATTTTTAAAAATAATCAAAAGACCGAGTTGTATAAGAAATATAAAAAAAAAATGTTAGTTTCATTTAATGATAACTAGAGAGGAAGAGTTAAGTAAACCAGAAAATGGGCAGTTTAGAATAGTTTCCTGGTAACCAAAAAATTATGTGAAGCACAAAGCAGAAAATGAAAATTGAAATAGAAGGTGGGGAGGAGCTATGCACTTTGGTTAAATTTTTGCATTTGAATTCTGACCTGTTATTAAAATTTTCGGAGCCAGACAGAAAATTAAAGGCAGCCTGGAAACAGTGCTCAATGACAGTGACATTCCCTGACAGAGCATTTCTTTGCATATCAGTTGTACTAATTGTATTCAAACTGACAGCGACAGTTTAACCCATTCACCAGGGGAATTGTCTTGCTGTGAGACCAGTGATCTATGCTTTCATTTAGATGTCAATCTAGCCTTGTGCTGTATATTTTAAAAGTAGAATTAGCCTTAAATAATTATACTAATATGATAAACATCATCTCCCCTTAAAATGTTGCACAACAGAATCTTAAAAAAGCAACGTGTTTTCTCCTGCAGGAAAACTTAGAAAACTAAGGCTTTTTGCCCTTTTCAAAGCCAGGTTGAATGAAATCACTTCTTTCCTAAGGCAGTTTTCTTTTTTTGATTATAAATGAAAATAATTCTGAGCATCAGAAAGTGTTTTGTCTCCACAAATATCCAGAATGCTTCATACATTTGGAACTACTGAAATGCAAGTGCGTGGGCCATTTTCTTCCAGTGTGAGTGGGTTTTCATTTTTTACATGAGAGGCAGGAGACCCTATCAAGCTGGAAGACAGGAACATCAGATGAAAATCACTTATATACATCCATTCACTGTAGAAATTATGCTGGCCATAGAAAACTTTATCGTGGGTGGAAATGGAGAGAGATGAAAATCCTGTATGACTGGCCAAGCTCAGAGGGCTGGAAGCTGCTTTAGAAGCACATTCAGTTGTCCTTTGGAAACTGTCAAGCCTTATAAATGCTTCCCAGACCTGTTTCTCTGCTTCTACAACACGGCTAGCTGCTGCAGAAAATATCACCAGAATAAACCTTCAGAAATTACACCCTGCCATTGGGTTGTACTGAAGATGATGGGTACCGGAGTAGTCTTTTGAAGTACAGCTAAAGTAGTCACTAAATACAGTTATGGTGTGGAAAATCACTGATACAGGATAGTTAGTCTATTACTGTAATGTGTGAGCTTAATTGCAGAAAAAAAATATGAGAGGGAAGAGGAGAGGATAGGAGAGGAGAGGAAAGAGGAGGGGAGGGGAGGACAATATAGGTAACCTGGTAACCTTCAGGGCCTGAAAACCTGTGGCTTTTAGCATACAGCTGGTTTCTGCCTGGTGCTATTGGCTTGGATGGTGAATAGTTTATATATCATGTTAAAATTATGGGAATGACCACACTCTTATAAAAGACTGGGCAAAGAGAACAAGCAAAAAGTTTGAAGACAATGCAAGAGAAAAAAAAGGAAAGTTTTATAAAGAGATTAGAGAAAGAAGGAAAAAATAGGTGGAAAAAATAATGAAGATGGTTTGGGTTTTGCAGAAAATCAATATAGAAATGTTAGCTTAAAAAAAGTCTAGTAAACCCTTTGGCATAGCACAGAAAGCTACAGTACATCTGTCAATGTATTTAGGTTTTATGACAACTTTTGCAGAGCCATGCTATGATGACAATATTCACCTGGTAGCCCAGGCTCAATTAGTGTGCTGTAGGTTTTTCTTTAGATGGAGTCTGATGTCTCTTCCCACACACCCTTGGTAAATAAAGGCTGTAGAGCTTTCCTGGAGCTTTTAGTGGAGATAATTCAGAATTTTCCTTGCTGAGAGATGAGGGAAAACTTAAACTAAGTAAATAACTAACATGATTGTGAATTAATGTTTAACTGAAAGTAATGAACATTGATCCAATGGAAAGTTTTCTTAATAGACTTTGTTTGCAGGCTCAACATTAATTTGATCAATGTATTTTACTCAGGTAAGGGATCTGTGCATTACTCTATAGAGTGCAATAAGGCATCATGTTAATGTTTAACTACTGTCTAAAAATCCTGACAGATACAAAAATAAACACAGTATTAAATGCACGTATTCCCATGCCAACCCTAAAATGAAAGACGGATGATTTGAACAGGTTTAATTTTATGTAACTTCAGTCCTGTTAAAGTGAGTTGTCTAATTTCATGCTAGTCACACAGGCTTCCTTTGCAGTAAATGGAATAAATAGGCGTAGCTGAAAGATAAATAATCTGGCCTACTTTAGAAGCTATTTTAGGATGAAATGTATTATCTTTTGGAGGTGTTTGTTTCCCTTTGAAAACAATGAAGAGAACCTTCAGTAACTGGCCTAGAGTAATAGATTTAACTTTTAGACCCCAAAAATATGGCAAATCAGTTGCATCCTTTGTTACATGAATGAGGGTCAAAGTGTAAAAAACTTGTCTGCCAACAAGCAGTGTTTTCATCTTTTTGCACAAAACATGAATTGTTGTCTGTTAGTAATTCGGACATGTAGTAATTGAAGAATAATCTGCTTTGTTCTACCTTTGTTTTCTCACTGTTATCTACAGCTCTTTCTGGTCTGTGTTTCAAAGGCTAATTCACTGATGTTTATGAAGACTGCAAATGTGAAGTATTATTTTTAAGGTACAAGAATATTTTATGGAGGATTTATATTTCCATATTTTGTATGCTCCGCTGAATAGCATAGTAAAGTCAAAAATATCTTCCAGTATGAATTTTTTAACAAACAAAATGTCTTTAGATGTTTCTGAAAACTGTATAAAAATAAAGCAGAAAAAAAATATAAAATGTAGAACAACACATAGGAATGCAGCTTATTTTGATAGATGACTAGACATTGCTTATTCTTTGCTTTCAGCTGATGACTAGTTTTGGGCATGTTAGCAGCAGTTCCCCAGAAGCTGTCCTGAACTTTTGTATCTGTATCTGAGCTGTGTACTTCTCAGAGTATCACACTCATCTTCTGGACATTTTCCCAGTGTTATGTAGAAGCATTCTTTTACTGGGATCAAAATATGGTATTTCCATAAAATGTACACAATGATCTTTTTTCCTTTGAATGTTTGGAGCGTGCCATCATGAAATGCTGATTGTAATGAGCCCTGATGATTTAAGTAAATATTTGGAGTTCCATCTAAGCAGATCTCTTCACATGTGGCAAATGGTCTTGTTACAGCCTGCCAACAAGACACAGTGCAGAGCACAGACAGTTGTTCAAATACATGCAGCTGCATGTAACTCGCTGCAGAAACTGAAGATCTGCTTTTGTCATTTGCACATGATCAGGTTTTCTACAATATTAATCACTTTTTCCTGCTATTTTGAAATTACAGATTTCTCCTAAGTAAACTGTTGGCTTTTTTATTCTTTTTTAAGGATTTTATTTTACTGAGTGTTATAAGGGCTTTAAAAACAGGAGCCACTGTTAGCAGAGCTAGTCTATCATTGTGATGTTAAAGCTGTCAGGGACACAACATAGCATCAAAACATTTTGACTGAGTGCAAGTGACTGCTGTAGTTTTGAGACTGTGGTTTGCAAGTCAAGTGTCAGTAGAGGTAACTCATTAGCTATAAGGCTTTCAGTAAAAGACTGTATAGTGGATTGGCAGTCGTGTGATGTTTAGCTGTATCCTCACCAGTGGGTTTTCTTGCAGAGCACAGCTTCTCAAAAAGTTTGCTTCTACATAAGCAAATATCTTTATTTTTGGGCCCCTCCTTATTAAAATAAAACCACAAAGTAAGACTGTCACCTTTTCCAAAGTAGCCTAGGCCATGAGATGAACTATGTTCTTGGAGAAGCAATCATAATGTACAAGTGTCCTGGAACTTGGCCTCTTGTTCCAGACCCAGTGTAAGAAAAGCAATGGTGTTTAATGAGACATGTTGGGCACCAGATGGATGAGTGAAAATGCTGTACTATACACACTGGACAGTGTAAAACAGCTGATATTATAGCTTGTTTGAACTAACATTTTTCACTTTTTTGTTTTAAATATGATTTCATATAATATTTTCTTCTGAAGTCAAACCTGACCTGTATTTAAAATAGAAATGGAAATGGAGCATCTCACATAAGAAGTGTCTTAAAAAAGAACACATGAGCAACTTCAGTTTTCTGCAGTCATTAAGAGTGCTGATGAAAAGTGTATTTTCTTACCCTCTCATCGGACTCTACGTGTCAGTCATCTGGAGAAAAGTCAATAGTGTCAGAAAAGTGGCAGTGAAAAAGTTTCTTGAGAAGTTTTGATGAGTAAAAAGTGGATCCTTTTCTGTTAACTGCCAGCAATTATATGTAACGTGCCTTCTGGTTTCTATATTTAACAGTGAAAGCAACTGTGATTTCTTTTTTCCTAAGCAGTAAATTTATATAAGGTATTTCAAAGGTATTTTGGTGAAGAGAAAAGAAAATGTGAATTTAATTTTTTTTAGTGAAGTTAAAGGATTTTGTTTGAATCACCACAAGATTCTTCCAGACTTGGTGGGAGTTTGAATAATCTTAGAGACTTTTTTAATGAGTGTGGAAAGGAGTTTCAGAAGAAAAATCTTCAACTGAGGATAAACTATTTTATGTATATTGTATGATATAGATGTATAAATGGTATCAGAGCTGTTGAAAGATGGAGAAGCTACATCAATCATATCTCAGGCATATGGGAAGAAGATGGCTGAGGATTCTCTTTTGGAACTACATCTGTCTGAGAGGAAGATTCCAACAAGGCCATGAAAGATTTACCTATTCAGATCAGTTCAAATCAAATAACTATTTGAGACAAGATATTAAATTCTTTGTGGTTTTGTTTGTTTGTTTGTTTGAGGGGTTTTTTGTTGGTTTTTATTTTTGTGGTTTGGGTTTTTTAAATTATTATGTTCTTAAGAAATAAATAATTGCTTTTAAAAAATAAGACACCGAAAGGATAATAATATCTTCCCCTGTATTTTCAGACTGTTCTATTTTTTTAAGGACATCTATTAAAAATACCCTGTGATTTTTAACTTACTTTGTTCTTGAATAGACACTATTGAAAATTTTAAGTTGTGTCCATGCTTTTTGAGCAAATCAAATGTGTCTCTAATAGTCAGAGACTACAGTAAGAAAACTATGACTCTTGGAACACCAACACTAAAGGCATGAGACTATGAAAGGCAGAACCCTTTCTAGCATTTTTTTATCCATCACCCTGAACAGTAGCTTTGAACATGGACATTAAAGAAATACTGCTTACTTGTGTGAGAAAATTTGTCATTCATAGTCAGGAAGAATCTAGTCATCTTTTTGTGAGTGCACCCTCAGCAGTTTTGTCAGTGACACCAAGCAGTGAGATGCGGTCGACACGCTGGAGGGAAGGGATACCATCCAGAGGGACCTTGACAGGCTAGAGAAGTGGGCCTGTGCAAACCTCGTGAAGCTGAACAAGGCCAAGTTCAAGGTCCTGCATGTGAGTTGAAGCAATCTCAAGCACAAATACAGGCTGGGTGTAGAATGGATTGTGAGCAGCCCTGAGGAGAAGTACTTGAGGTCTTGGTTGACAAGCTCGGCATGATCTGGCAATGTGCACTTGAAGTCCAGGAAGTCAACTATGTCCTGGGCTGAATCAAAAGTATTGTGGGCAGGAGATCTAAGGAGGTGATTCTTCCCCACTATTCTGCTCTTGTGGGACCCCCACCTGGAGGTCCAATTCTGGGGTCCCCAACATAAGAAAGATATGAACCTATCAGAGTTGCACTTAGAAAAAGAATGAAATATATTGCACATATCTGACTTTGTACTGAGATATTATTTTTTGAGAACTTGACTTATTTATAGGACTTAGTATCAAAGGTAGGATCCTGCTGCCAGAAGTGTCAAGGGCCAGAGAGGTTGAGGTGCTGGTACTGAATTAATCAGTACCTCTTAGGATGAGTTAAAATATAATGGAAATTACACTGTAGAAGGACAAAATAACCAAATAAAGGTTTTGAGTGTTGTCTCATATTGCTGGATCATCAGTGACAATACTTTTTACAAGAAAGTAGCAATGATATGTCAACAGTGTATTTAAAGTAATCACAACTCCAGAAAACTGTGTTTTGACAAATAAGGTGGGATTTGTTTTGTTTTGTCTTGTCTTGGCTAGAAGCACTAGAAACATCTACTGCAAACCATTAGCTCTGCTGGAAAAAGAGGAAATAGTATTTCCAGGATGCTTTAAAGTACAATATATCCAAGTCAAATGAAATATTAATGGTCTAGATAGCTACTGGTATACCACAGTCACACAAAAAGACATCAAGGGATTTCCTGGGTTATAAAAGGTCTATCCTTATGCTTGTGGAAATTGAGAGTAGATCTGGAAGAATGGCATTCCGAATTAAATAAATAAATAAATAAATAAATAAATAAATAAATATATAAAGTATTTGATTCTCTGAGAATGTGCTAATGGGAGAGCTCTATACAAGTAACTATGAAATGAGCAAGGATGTAAAATGGATTTCGTATTTAAAATAATTCACAAAATTACTGTGTGAGCTAATTAAAGAAGACTAGAGGGAGTTTTATTGCTTGGGGTGTTGGAAATTAGAGTGGAGGAGACACTAGGGGGCCTGTTCAAAAACCTTTGAAACCTTTTGAAGTGATCAGAAGCTTGTCCCTTGAATTTCAGCAGTTTTAGAGTCAACCACAGTTGTGCTAAAGGAATTATTCTCCATTCTTAAGCTATGCAGTACATCACCTGAAAGTGTTTTCCATTTTCTGACTTAGACATTTCCAAGTGTAGGAGAGTATAAACACTTATAATTTTATCTCTCAGAATGAAATTAGTTTCAATATGAATAGAAAAGAAGGTAGATTTCTCATTTATATGACATAAAGTTATATATTTCCATATTTCTCAGTGTCAGTAAAGGATATGAATTCTGTTCTTTGCTAAAATTCAAGGTCTTTTGTTAGCCAAGGTACACAGAAAGCAGTAAATTTTACAAGCATAAAATTAACGCTGAAGAAAATTTAGTAACTGAATTGGGAGTCAATAAGAAATGTAATTTCTCATTATCATTACTAATTAATTAGGTGAAGAAGTGTGGACTCTAATATGGATCCTAACAGGAAGGAGCCATCTATTTCCCATAAGTTTTTCATCAGGTATTCCAACATTTTAGAATAAAATTTTTAAAATAGTTTAAAATGGATGAGTACATTCCATTAGACCTGCATATTCATAACTCGGTGAGTTTTTTTCAGTAAAGACCAGAAAAGTCATGTGAAGTTTAACTTCTACTCCTTTAAGTCTTGCAAAACTGTAAACTTCAAATATACAAAAATCATTGTATTAAAAATTCTCAATTTTCTTTGAAGGGCTAGACTCCATCAGGCTGTTGTTGCAGATATTTACATGTATTTATATTTTCATGTGCAGGTGTGTGCACGTGCTCCCTAAAAAGCCAGCTGGGTGAAATTACTCTTCCAATACTTAATGTAACATCAGAACTGGATTAAAGTGCTAGGCATGGTTTTTGGAAATCAGTGTAAATCAGTGTAAATTCTGACTCTCAGCTGTGTCATATTGGGTAACAAAATAAACTGAAGGAGAGCCAAACCACTGGCCAAACACCAGCACCTATTCCTGTGCCAGTGTCTGTGGGGATCTGGCTGCAGGAGTTCTCTCTGGAGCCATGCCCAAGTGGAATGATAGCAAAGTGAAAGTGGCTGGTACCTGCTCACTCCAAACCTCTTCTGAAGTAGATCTGCTACAGAACTAACTATTCCACTCCTGTCTCAAGTGTCATTCCTTTATATTTCTATATAACCAAATTTCATACCTTCTAGCACTCTAAGAATTGAGACTAGTATATCCATTTTTAAGGCCATTAAAAGACAGCAATTTGGGATGCATTTTATATAACCAAAAGATCAGACCTAAATTTCTAACTTTTTCTTTTTTTTCTTTTGTGGTCATAATTTCCCACCCTGTACAGTTACAGCCTCATCCAACTAGTTTTTGCTTAGGTGAAAATTCCATGGGTTGACCATTCATCTGTACCTTCTTTACTGAATTAGCTGTTCATGGTTAATAAAACACAATGACCAAATATATCTATCAATGACTTTGAAATAATGTAAAATCCCCATCACTTCATATAGAAGGTTTTAAACTTTTTAAGGCAGCTTTCAGATTAAAATGGTGCTCTAAAAACATATCTGTGAGAAGAAACAAATGGACCTTAAAATAGTGCAAGATCTGTTTTAAATAAAATCCTTTTTCCCCCCCAGAGTTGTCAAGAAAAAGAATTTTAGTTACTGAAAATTGAGTACATATTTAGCATACCTAAAATATGCAGTGTAAAATAAATCCAAGTTGATCTATTAAAATTTACAATTTCTATTCATCCTTGAGTGTTGACCTTTTGTCTCTAAGGCTTGAATAATCCATTCAGTAGATTCCACTCGAGCAAAACCAGATAAACAAAGAAGTGGAGCTGAAATCCAAGACAATGATTTTTTAAAAATACCTATACACATCATTTAATTGTAACAGCAGAGTTTTTACTGATTGAATTTTATTATATCTGTATTTCCCAGTGAGGAGTAAACAATAACTTTTTTTCCCCAAATATAAATGACATTCTGGCCAGGCTGTTACAAATTAGCAAGAAACAATGTAAATTGATGCACCATCACTTCACTTCTATAAACTTGATCTAGTCAGACAAAAAAAACAAACTGATTTTCTGTCTATCATGGCTAAACAGAGAATTAAAATTATCGACCTTGTTTGAAATCAACTGAAATATGGAAAGATATAAATTTGGTTTTAGTGATCCCATATTAAAGTATATGCTTATGTTTGTGGTATAAAGAATGAAATTAAAATGCCAGTGCTGCTGTTCATCTTTTTGAAAAGAAAGCTCTACAGTAACTCTTTTAGAATTATAGTAACAAGAAAAAGTGGTAGTGAACCTAGGATAATTCTGTAAGGGAGGACAGACACTGGGTCCTGACAAAATTGGGTGAAAGTCATTCTGATCTTTTGGCTATAAACAATCCCCAGTGAAT
Organism: Xenops minutus; assembly: GCA_035221455.1. Classification (NCBI taxonomy): domain Eukaryota; kingdom Metazoa; phylum Chordata; class Aves; order Passeriformes; family Furnariidae; genus Xenops; species Xenops minutus. The sequence continues at coordinate 10,430,248 of JAWWEE010000040.1, forward strand.
AGGATTTGACATCAGATTTTGTCAGTTACTCAGTTTATGTAACAAAACCATTACAGACTAGACAGAACTGGCATACTCTACTTAGGAAAAGCTCAGAGGAAAAAAGGAACTATAGGCATTGCATAATTTCTCTTCCTATAAGTTACATGAAGGATGGGCTTCATATAGTGTGCAATTCTTGCCAAAACCCCAAGACTGGCAGTCTGTGGATTGGCAACATGGAGGCAGAGTTTGAACAAGTACATAATTGAGTGCTGACATCAGAGAGGGCATGGGAAATACGTTCCTCTCTTTGACCATAATTGAAAAGACACCATGACGAAGAAGCAGAGTTTGATAAAAGATTCTTTTGTCAAAACAGAGTGCCAATAATTTTTGCTAAAGTTCAAAGCAACACTAAAATGCTTTCCAATAATGGGAAAAATAAAACGCATCACAGAATATTGTTCTATGTTGTCCTTGAATACTGTTAATTAATTTTTCTTTTGCTGTCTATCCATAAGAGATTAGAATGAATATTCATTTACTGTGCTGTACATATTAATATATCTGAGGTCCTATTTTCTTCCATTATGTTTCAATTCCTGAAAGCTGCTGTTCTACTGAAAGGAAAAAAAAACAACAACAACAACAACAAAACCAACAAAACAAAACAAAAAAACAACAACAACAAAAAAAAACACTAAAACAAAACTGCTAAAACTGCAATAAGTACAAAAATAACAAAAAGTGCCAGTCATTCATAGTATCAGAAAGTTTTGCTTAAGAGTGTTTTCATCTCCACACATAAGGCTTAAATAATGTTTTTTTAAGTATTTATAGAATATTTTCTTCTTCAGAAATCAAAACACTGTGAAAAGCTATGAATCAGGAGTTCTTTGTGGAGATGTGAATCTCAAAATGTAATTAGTCACATCAGTTTCTGGAGGTCACACAGAAGTGTGACCTAAGTCCAAGACTTAGGAATAGACCAGGCATCTTATTCATCATTTAAGACCTCTTGCTAACCAGAAATTGATTTTAAATTCATTAAATATAGGATTTTCTCAAAATTTTTTGTGTGACAGAAAAGATTTCCTATGTAGATGGGAAACCAATTTCAATGCAATTTTTTACTTTCCAGAAGTTTCATGCTTTTTTTTTTAATGAGACGTGAAGATTTTGGCATGATCATTGAAAAGCTTAGATCTTAGAAGGTCAATGTTAAAGTAGTTTGTGTATGACTACCAGCAAATTAGAGGAATCTATATATTAGAAAAAGTTTTTTATGGTTCATGGACTGACAAAGTTTAGATTTTATTTTTGGTCATGCAGTTAGTGGCAGCAGAGATATTAATAACCAGACATTTGAAGAGTGATAGTTATTTCAAAGTTTCAATAACATGTAAAGATCTATTTTGCTGTTTGATATCAAATCATAGAAAATTCCTGACCCTAAAAGCTAATTTCTAATAAGGCATACAAGAAAATGAGAATAGTGTCTTAGAATATGACATCGAAACAAATAAATGTAGAGATGAATTTTATATAAAATTTCCTCCAGGGCCCACATCTGTGAGCATGGAAACTTTCTAATGCAACCTGAGTGATTAGTTTGTGTAACTCCCTAAGTTATTTCCAAATTTATTTTCTGTGAGGAAATGTTATTAACATATGAAAAATTTGGATGGCAAAATCCCTATGCAGAAAGGTGGAATCTTATTGACAATATGAAACTTATGTTACTCTTTGTCCATTCTAAAATCTAAAAATCTGCAAACATAAACATTTATTTATTGCATCAAAAGTTTTAAATCAGTTTACTCAAAGAAGGTAAACTTAAATTCCGATTTAACTCTGCAGAAATGTCCATGTGATGTAGGGAAGAAAGGAAATGGAAAATAGTGGGAAATGCATAACATCTCAGTCATCAGTGTTGGTTGATGATGCTACTAGTAGTCTTATAAATTCTTTTCATATGAGAGTACTAATAATTTCAGGTTATATTAGGCATTTATTTTTGCAGTCTTCATTTACAGTGGGCTGTTGCCGTTCGCACTTCAATATGTAATTGTTCCAAAGAAGAAATGTCTGTATAAACTGAGAGATAACTGAATATTTTGTGAGACTGCAAAACTCATTATTAGTTCCTGTTGACTGTAACAATAAAAAGTCCTGGCAAATAAGGTGAGGGAATTTTAGAACATTAACTCCATCAAATAAGACTGTCTTGGCACACATGTAATCGGTCAGATGCTTCTAATGTTCTTCCTCAGCAATATAGTGTTGTTGCACAAAGATCTTCCTCTAGCTTTAGACATTATCTCTCTGAAAATTAGCAGCTGATAAATTAGGTGCTGATGGGGAGCCAACAGAGTGCAGTCAACTGTGAGTGCGAAGATAGCACTATTTGCATTCCTTATTATTCATAAAGAATTACAGGACGCCCACACATTTGACATGATTAGAACGCATGAACAGTAGATTAAAAATCATTCTGTATTAAACATACAAAATGAAGTGGAAATGAAATTACATTTTGGCCATTATAAGGAAGTGATGTTTGTTCAGTATTTCCCAACTGCTGCCTGTGTTTCTGTGCCAGCTGTCTTTTCAAGCAATAGAAGGCTTTACCTTTCTGTTGGAATTCTCTGCCTTTAGATTTCAGTTCAGCTTATTGCCTAGGAATTGCATTAGAGGCTGTATTGCAAGCCCCAAGTCACGCTGGAGCTGACAACTCAGAGGTGATATTTCTCCCTGGATTGTTTCTCATTTTTAAGTTATTTTAATGTGAATTTCAAATAGAAAAGTTTATTACTGAAGTTAATGTGTCAGTCTTAAAGAGGGGTAGAAGGTATCTGAATCCTTATATTCTGCTAAGCAAATGTAAACATACCTGTCTTTAAATAACTACAGAGAGCAATGTATTTTCAATGTTGCAAAAAATATGACAAGAGAAATCTAATAAGCCTGGAAAGATACATCTGGAAGTTGGTGTGAAAACTCAAAGGAGTCAAAGGGAGACTGAGTGTATTTTGGATCAGCACCATGCTCCTGGAACCACAATATATATTCCCAGGTGTGCTACTGCTTTCATTTAACTTGCAATTTTCATGAGCCCTGAGTTTCCCCCTTCTGTGAGCACTTTCAAGTCAGAAGAAGTTCATTGGCATTTTGTGGCAGAAATCTGATTGACACAGATATATATATATATATTATTATTTTAATCAAAACATTTAATCTTTACAATCAGATGCTCAACTTCTACTAGACACTTCACCTTGATACTTACGTTGGTATACTGTGAATCCCACTGATTTGGGTGTCTTTTCATGAGCAGACGCAATCAATCATCTGTTCACTCTGCCTATGATCCTTACCACTGGCTGACTGTGGTGTGGGTAGCAATGTTAGAGTGCTGAGCCTGTAGTTATATACCTGTTTCAAAAAAACACAGCTTCTGAATCAAGAGGTAATAGAAACAGTCATTTTGTTTGATTTGACAATGTCTGTCATACTGTTTGAGCAGAATTTTTCAAACACTCTCCAGGAAAGATCAAGAGCAGCAGAGGGGATTGCAAATTAAATCACAATAGTTAAGGGTTAGGTATACTTAGCTTCTTAGAGACTTAATGAACCTTTATTACTTAGTTAGCATGATAGCAGAAGAAATTTGAAGATGGCAGATGCAAAATAAAGAATAATAAAATATTGATTTGAATTATCCATAAACCTCGCTGGACCTAAAGATATTGAAATTGCTCCTGCTGAGGAACAAGGTGCCATTCCAGGGACTTTTTTAATAAGTCTGGTTAGTCCACAGAAACTTTCAAATAGACAATGATATTAAAGTGATCGAAGACCAAGTAGAAAATAATTTGGAGAATATTCAGTATCATCAGTTTAAATTTTCTGTGCTAAATTTTATTCATCTCATTTAAAAAAGAATGGAAATATTTTGGAGAACAGGGCAAATAGGAGCAGAAGGCTTTGAAAGTTATGAAGAGGGCATGAGAAGTCTGAAGGTAATTTTTATAAACAACAAGTAAGGTGTAATACATTAGAAGCACTGGCAGTGTAATTATAGCCCTTGTTATATCTCTTATCTTTATACAAAACAAAAGGAATAGTCATTAAAAATGAAGGTAGTCACTAATATTGAATGACAATGTGATTGATTATTTTCTATTGTCCTTTCCTTTGCATCATGTTGAATTTGTCTGTGAATAAATTGAAACTCAGGGTTTGAAAATATTAAAATAATGCAAGAGATACATGCGGCAGAAGAGTACTCATAGTCATATCAGATAAAACATGTCCTTTTGAAAAGGGATACAAACTCATAGATTTCTGAGTTTAGGACAAACCGTTAACTAATGGCATTTTTTTGCCTATGGGCCAATTGTTTCATAATTGTCAACTGCAGAGTTCCTTTCACCTTCATTTGAAGCATGGGGTGGTGGCCTCTGTCAAAGATGTGATAGTGGATTAGAAGGATAATTGGTCTGATCCTTTATGACAGCTCAAATAATTCTATATAAAGTCAAAGTAAAGGAGAAGAAATTCAAGCTCATACATGTGTCTGAAGATGAAAGCACCTGTCTAGTGTGGTGGATATTTGTGGGACTGCTCATTCTTGTAAGCATTTCTGCTACACCTATATAATACTGAAAGAAAAATTTCTAGAGATTCTAGAGGTTGTACCAAATTGTAATTCATTGTGCTAATTTCAGTTCTGGATAACGTTTAAAGCTATATGATAATTACTACTTTTGCCTCTAGTGATACACTTGGCTATGCTGCAAGCTCCATTCGCCCAGGCAGAATGCAGCAGTAGGTGTGGTGATGCCCATTCTCATATCTGAGGCAGCTTGCGTTTGACCAGTGAAATACATGTTTGGGGTGCCATTTCTGCTGTGTATACTTATACTTGTGGAACAAACATCTAGCAGCGAGTTATATCTGGCAGACTGCTTATAGACATTTTAAGCCTTTTTGGTCCATTAGATTGACAAGATAAAAATAGATGTAGCTACCTTTCAACATCTACATCATTACCAGATCTGTATAATGAAGTCATCTGTTCATTAGAGAAATAGCAGGAGGAGTTCTTTTTATCCTGAAGGGTGCTTGAAAGAAAGAAGAGTCCTTTCCTTCCTTCTTGGCTTGCTTTTGGCTTTCAAGGAGAGTATGCACAAACAGCCCTGAGATATATTTAATGAATGCAACAACAAACTTTTCTTCTGTGCAATCTCTGTTGCTTAACAAGTACATCAGAACACAGAGAACATTCTGTTTTTCATCCATGTTGTGTTGCTTTTTTCTGTCTGTTTTTGCAGTTTTGGGCAGCTGTGATCACTGGAAGGACAGTGATCTGATCACAAGATGAAGGGAAGCTTAGAAACAGAAAAAGAGACAATGTTTCTGAGAGGAAAAAGAATATATGGATAAAAAAGGAAAATGCCAAGCCTCATTATTCTCAAAATAATGTATCTCTCTTATTTTCCATAATGACTAGTATTGGAGTTCTGCACTCCTCTAGTGTTACCTTTGGATACGAATTGATTACATACTTTAAACCACTTCTAAAAATTCCAGTGTGACTGGTTTAATAAAAGCCTGCTATGTAAAAATCCAGAGAACATCATTTTCTTGATAGACTGCTTGTCAAGTGACAAAAGAAGTGAGACTGTAGAAATATGAGGTCAAATGGTCTTGACCACTGTGGATTTACAGCAGTAGTTTTTAGAGCAGCACTTAGCTCCTAATCTCTAATGCCAGACACACAGTGAGATCACGAGCAAGTCATGAATTTGTTTGTGTGCATTACTATAGATAGCTGTGTGATGGCCCTTACAACCCTTGGGCTTCTTGGGGTCATGGGGTGCCTGGGGCATCTTTAAACTTCATCTAAGCCATACAAGTCTTCCAGGCTGTTAGACAGGGTCCATTGAATCAGCTCTTCTTTGGTCATCTGACCAGCAACAGTCCTACTGGGTGACCAGTGAAATCAGAAACAGATTAGATGGATTTTCTTGTACTGGGTGAATAACCTGAGAAAAGTACTTGGTACGCATGAGAGATGGAGTAAATTTTGTGCATTGAGCTTCCCATCTTTTTATGCAATATCTGCTATTTTTTGTCTTTTTTTCTAGAACTTTGGTTAGTTGTGTGTTATGTCATATTTTTAGCTAGATAGTGTACCTACAAAGCATAAAATGGTGAAGAATCCTCTAAGCAAGAATATGGTACCATTTTGCTTTACTTTGCTTAAGGTGTAGCTTCTCTGGAATTGCTTTCCAATACACAAAATACATGCAATTCCAAGGAGAAATGTAAGTACAAAATATTCCAATAGCTCCACACACAGAGGTAATTTGGAGGACAGTGCTTTAGCCAGAAATCAAAGGGAATTTTTAAGCTCATTGTGGGATTGTTTAATGCACTCATTTGTCAATGCCTTTATTTTTAGTATTTTCTGACATTAGAGGGCTAGTGATTGACACAAATCCTCCCACTGATTTGCCCATATTCTTCCATGTAATCCCTGGATTTTTCTGGGAAGGTCTGACCAGGAATTACAGTCATATGGGAGCTCATGCAGTTGAAAGTGGCAATTCAAATGTCAAGCACTGAGTGAACAACTGATTTCCACAGTTCCATAATTAAGTCCTTTCTTAGGCATTTATAGTTCAGCAGTGCAGCCTTTCTCATTTTGTGGTCCCAGGTGTGAGAAGCAGCTGGTTGGCTGTACTTGTGTGGGTGACCAGCTGTGCCTGGCACCTATTCACGCAGGAGAAAATAGCAATGCAAAATGGGCACTACCTAAGAGAAGATACTGTGTCCACAGGTTGGTATTACAGCCTGCCCCATAAAGCAACCAGATGAGCTTCTGCTTTTCAGACAAATGATGATATCAGATTTAGCAGCTCCACAGACTCCTCTACATGTCCTAGTGCAGGGATGGTGCAAACATCAAATAAGACTCGTTGGGGAACTCAAAATTACATTTCATTCATGGACTGAATTAGATATCTATTTTACATATAGGTATATGCATACATTTTGTGTCTGAATCATGCAAGTTGAGATCCACGTGTAAATGTCAAAAATCTGGTATTTGTAATTAGAAGTTGTTTGACATGTAACAGGATGCCGCTCCAGAATGCGCTCAGATAATAAAGTCTGAATGTGACAAGATTTAGATTCATCCTAAACAAATGAACTGTATTTAAAATTGCAAGTGCTAATATGACTAGAAAAGAAAAAGAAAAAAGTATTTATGTCAGTGTGGTTAATAGCCCATTTTTTTCAAGTTATGATAACATGTCTTTCTTGCCTTTTTAGGAAAAGATACAATTATGATAAATGCTAGGTTCTGTATTTTTCATTATCCTTGCTTAGAAATACTGGTATTAAAGTTGACTGATATACATTGCACAAATATGATGCTTTAAACTGTGGACCCAAACACAAAGTAAACACTTTCATGTGGCAGACAGGAATGAGTAATCCAGGCACAAGCCTCCCAGTAATACAACCTTCAGACTATACAGTTTTGTATTCTTGCTTTAGTAGACATTCTCTAAAAGAAAAAATCCTTCTCAATGATAAATGCCCCAGTCGGACAACAACTGCATAGACTGATAAGGAGGATGGAGAATATGCTTACTTCCCATAGAACTCCTCATAATCCAAGTTTTTAGACTTACCTACAGTAAGGTTTGAATGCAAAGCATTCAAAAACCATTTTTCAATCACTTGTAACAAGAAACAGCTTAAAATAATTTTTTGTTTTGTTTGTCATCTTGTTTCACAAGGTTACAAGACTTTCAGCAAAGTTCTAGTTTTAGAAAGGTAAGAGACATAATTTGAATGTTGAAGAAGAGTCATAGTAACTAATAATGGATAAAAGGTTGATTTGTGCTAGGTGTGTGAAGAGACCTGAACTGCTGAAGGAGGAAATGGATGAAAACAAGGTTGGAAAGAGTAAATAAATACTGGACATTGATAGATCAAGGGGCTTACAAAGTACTGAGGAGAAAGAGATGGAGAAGATGAATGATTCTGAAGGAGGTCAAATGCATCCATCGAGACATGGAAAAAGAAACAAAGCAGACTGATGACAAGGTTGAGCAAGTGGTAAATGGATGAGTTGATCCATGACTAAAGCTCAGTGTGGGAGGTGGTGCTGAGGAGTTGAAGGGGATGTGGTTGCAGCTGTACCAGTTACCCAGTATAAATAAAGGAAAAAGGAGACTTCAGTAGAGTTCAGTCAGCACTGTTTTTCTCTTTATTTTCCTCAGTCTGTGTAAGCTTTTAAATATTATGTGTCCTATCTAATAGGCTCTGAACTTTGGCCATGTCCATAATGCAAGAGATAGAGTTGAGGAATTGTTTGATTTATAAGACTTTTTCTTTCTTTGAGTATTCACTTATATGGATTTATATTTATATATCTAGATATATATTTAAGGAGATTGAAACCAGAAAGATAAGTTGATAAACTGCCTGCAGTTTTCTCTTCTCATATTAAACATGAACATATTGAATGCTAAAGCTGTCAAAATCACACAATCAAGGTTGAGGCAGCATTGTGGAGCTGCAAGCTCAGGATCTTACCTTTTTGAGGACTTAAAGAAATTAGGAGAATAAATTTGATCCTGGAAGAAAGTATCCTTTTTATGTGAATGGATCGGATTTATTCATTATGGGTAGTTTTTTTCCCATATGATGAATATAGAGGCAAGGTTGACTTGACTTCTGATTTTAAAGAAAATGTCCTTATCTGAAACATGGAGGAAATCATGTTAAAAAGTTTGTCCATGAGCGTCATTTGGCTACAGGAAGACAAACTGACTCAAAAGGCTCTCTTCTCCTGGGACTCTAGTTTGGAAACTCTTCAGAGACTTTAAAACTGGTTGTCGAAGTGAATTGGCATCTTTTGCAGAGTATCCATAGTCCTAACTACTCTCCTCTAGTGTTGTAGTATTAGAGAGGGCAGATATAATTTGAACAATTTCATTTCCAGTGTGCAATTAGCATACCAGTGTGATTGGCCTGATGGTTTTCTTCCAGACAGAGCCCGAAAGGAGCACTTTACTTAATGTTTCTTTATGAGTTCCATAGTTAATATCCTAAAAATGGGCCCAGTCTTGCTAAAACCCCCACTCTGAGACTGCTTGTGCCCCATGATCTCCTATGCCACTGCTGTGATTGACCTCCCCAAAGTCTGAACATGCATTCTTGTAAGTTCTAGCTGCTTTTACTTTTGTAAGTACAAAAAAGAAAAAGATTCAGTGGGGCAAGTCACTGAAGGCAAAATTTTAAAGTATAAAGGAGTTTATGTTACAATGAAAGCCAGTGCCTGACAAAAAAAATTACAGCAGCAATAATAATGTCCCAGTCTACAAAGCTAATGATATCTTTGGTAATTAAGATACAAAGCTAAAGTAAACACTGCAATTCATAATATGTAGCAGAACTGGTGGATTACTTTTGTCTGTTCTATTTTCTTTCTGAGTAAACAGATAATAAGTTCATGGTTTAAGTTGAAAATAAACTGCATTACAACATTAAGTCCTTAATTATTTGACCATTTGGAGTACAATTAAATATCTCTACAATGTCACTGGTAGTTTACTTAGCATTCCCGAGTTTTAAATGAAAAACTGAATGATATTTTAAATCTAATTTACTTAAAGAGCCAAAACAAATCTTGCCATGACTGTGAAAACTTACCAAAGTTAATCTCGATCTGTGCTTTTTATAAATTGGGAAAACCAACTGGTCTCAATCTCTTATTTAAACCTGGGTTTCTTTCAGTGGTAGTGGACAGACACCTTGTTGAATAGCTATTATCTTGAAATACAGTAATTTTTATTCAAAAACATGCTTGTTGTGATAAGATTTAAAAAAAAAAAATTGTAAAAACCTACTATAACTTTGAGAGAACAGAAGATATGGAAGTAATTTTTTATTTAGATTTTCTTTCCTGCAAGTAATTGTGCAGACTTTTCAACTGGAGATTTGAATGATCAGCAGGCACTTTCAGTTAATTGACTCTCATGATTAAATAGAGAGACTATATTTTTTTCATCCAGTTTCTATTTATTCTGCATTGTCCATCTGGAGTCATAAAAGGAAGAGAAACAAAATGTTCTGAAATGTGTTCATAGGCATGTATTCGTGATTTGGTATATTTTTGGCATAATAGCTCATTTTGATGTTACCTGATTACAGGAGAGATATGCATTAGGATCTATCTGTAATTTGATTTTATCCTGATCCCCTTTTCTACAAGGTTATATTTCAATCTGTATTTCAAACTGTGTATGCAGCAAAGCTGTCTGGCAGCAAAGTCGACAGAGCCAAGTAGGTATTTGCTACCAGATAATTTGATCCTTTACCTTCTGTACCTTTTGGAACCCTTCTTATCCTACGTTGCTATAATTTAAACTGCACAAGCCAATGTGTAAGTCATCAGTCATTCCATGAACATTAGTAAAAAACAAAACCTGTCTGAAGATTGAGGGAGCTATATAAATGCATTCTGTATTTTATTTTTAAAAGAGCATTGAATAACCCCTGAAAAATGAGGGGCCATATTTTTTTTTTTTTTTACCTGTACAATGCCTACCAGTTTTTTGGTTCATGGCTGAATTTATTTGAATTTCTTTTAATACAGAAAAAATTACAATATGATTACAATGTGTTTATTTAGACTGAATTGACTGTATCTGTGATGTAACTTCACCCCCAAAAAAATAGAAATATGTCAATATAACAATATGCTAAAAGTTTGATCCTACTACATGCAAAATTTAACATTTAAATAATTTCTGAGTACAGAGACTTTAGACAGTTTAGTCCCATGCCAAAGCCATATAGGATGAAAGGGGAAAAAAATGGATATTGGAATCAGAATGCGTAAGCTGACGATACTGGTTAGAGTTGCTATTTTAGTCATGCACAAATAGAAGTCTGAACAGAATAGTCCTGTCACTGAATTTTGAGTGGGCAAGTGTGAATAATGCCTATTTTTCCTATTTTGTCAAAGCAACCCATGGTAGTAAGAGCAGAATATATTCTCAGTATAAATGGCTATGACAACCACAAACAGGCACCCTAATGTGGTACCCACGGCTGTAGTCAACAAGTACTGCAATCTGTCCTCTACAACACCTCTCTTTATTTTCCATTATTTCACGGCTTGAGGCACCACCAGGCAAGTTGCTTGCCTTCCCAGCAGGAGCTGCCGCAGCCTGTTGTGCCAGCGCTCTGAAGTGCGGTGAGGCTCAGGGTCACTGTGAAATTGAGAGAGAGATGGGCAGAGAGGGAAAATAAGAAGGTAGTCAGGGGGACAGAAGGGAAAATGGAGCAAAATCTCATTTGTATCAGATAGGATTGTGTGAGTGCCCTGATACAAATCAGAAACACCTGGATGTGCTTGGCTAGAAGTCCAAGTGATCAGGGCTCACTAGCAATGGGTAGAGCTTCTAGACCACAACAGAGACACAAAGACTCACTGGTCTTTGCAGAGAATTGCCCCATGAATTCTTACCTTTTTTTTTTTTTTTTTTAGTTTAAAAAAAAAAAAAAAAAAAAGAAAGGGGATTCAAGGTGGGGAAGCAAGGAGAGAGAGTGGAATTTATTTTATCCAGCCTCATTTCTGACATCCTTTCAGTGTACAGTTTTCAGATGTTTTTTATTCTGGTTTGTTGCTGAGGTTCCTACCAGACCTTGGGTTTCCTTGTCTGTTCTTTATGTCTGTCTTCAGCTGGAAGTTTGTTGTCTCGTTGTGCCCTTTCTATCAGAATTCCATCTTATCCCTTAGTGTAACACTTTATCAATTTGCTACAGCTGCAATGGTAATTGAGGTAGATCTATAGGCCCTAGTTACAACAATAAGATACAGACACAGTGGATACTGAGACACTTTCCCAAATGGCGACTGTCCATCACTTTCACATCACTTTCTCTCACACAATTCTGCTTTGGGGATTTTTCTGGCCAGACATTACCTGTTATGCCCATTTTAAAAAGACCCAGAATGATACCCCACGGCTCACCAGTGACTGGTTTTAGTGCTTGACCGGAGAAATGCTGAGAATAGATTTGTTTGTTTAAGACCTGCTCGTGGAAGATTTGCTGTTGTTTTAACTGAGAGGAGGAGTAGGCTACATGGTTACTATGCTGTCAGCTTTGGTGATAGCTTCAGTAGCTGGAAATGCCCTCTTCAGGGAAGTTGAGTGAGGATACTTCTAATCTACTCAGTAATCTATATGCTGCTATGAAGCCCCCTTATAGCAACCATTCCTAAATTCATTTGACCTTGATATCACCTATTTTCAGTTTATATAGGCAAGCATAGTAATTTTTCAGATATGAGAGGTCACATTAGAAATTTGCCATTTAAACTGTTTTTACAGTTGAAAGAGCTTTTTTTTTTTTAAATTTGTATGTGAAAAAACTAAAAGATATTTTCCCCAATAGGATAAACATATATATTTTTGAGCCATGTGTTTACATTTGTTTGCCTTCTGGTGAATTTGTTCTTTTACTATTGGTCAAGTTGACATAACTGCTATAGACAGAGTAAATAATGCCAGTGTTTAGAGGAGTCTCAGAGAAGGCCACTTCTGCAGCTGTGGTCTTATTTTTGCTTTTGCATTTCCATTTGTATGCCCTGACACTTGCCTGGAGCTCCACACTTTTCTCTTATAACCTTTACCTGTGGAACGCAAACAAAAATGAAAAGTCTTGTTTCAGATATATTGTTGATAAACAGGTTGAATCAGACTGAAACAAGATGAATAAGACTGAATGATGATGATGATCAATTAGAGCTTTAAGTTGACGTGCTCAAAGTTTCTGCAAGCATAGAAGAGCTTTTTCTTTGTAGCAGCATTTGCACAGAGGGCAAGGATCACAGATCCTCACTGCCTCTGTGTGTGTGTCTTTGTGTTCCCTTTAAAAAGTTTTGAACTTATATTTTAACTAAATGTGACAGAAGTAGAGGACTCTAATTAATTTAATAATTAGATATCCACAGATTTATAAATGTTTCAGTTGGACATCGAGGTCAATCAGTCACAAGATGCCTCTGTAACAAATCATGTTTTATTAGTTCCAGTGATGTCAGAACTTACTGTTGAATTTCATGAATCATTCCATGGCTTTAGTGCTAGAGGATATACAAACACACACAATAGAATTTAGATGGCTCTGCAATTTTCAAATGTATTTAAAAGCAACAGAGATGTTGTTTGAGCATCCAATTAAATGTCAAATATCTAACAGGGTTTCATGTCTGGAAACCTTGGGTATTAACTGTCTAAGCATTTTTAAAAGTCTGTGAGTCTCTGTGTGTCTTTGCAAGCACATGAGAGAAAATTTGTTGTACTTTAGACAACAAAAATTCCTTTTCAGTCCAGTGATGTGCTCATTTTGAGGACACACTGAAGCTTTGAGTTCCAACTTCCTCTCTGCAAATAAGCATATGGACAAAGAAATTAAAAAAAAAAAAAAGTCTGGAGACACCTTTCTTTCCAGAGGTGCATTAAAAAGATTTCACAAGTAAGGTGAAATAATCAGCTAGGCATATAAATATAAGATAGTTGCCTAGGTTTTCCTAACGCTTGGCAGAAAGAGAGAGGTGCTGCTGGAGGATAATTCACCTACCCTAAGATAAGTGCTAAAGGTAAGTGGAAAACATTGCCCTGTGGATATTACTGCCTCTTTTTGTAAGGCAGTCTAGATGATTAGGTTAGATTTGACATCTATCATTTCTGTTGCTAAAATTAGCCAAAGTGAATCCGTCTTCTGGTCTGCAAACTGACATAGCAATTTCTGTGAAGTAAATATATTCTTCAATGTGAAATAGGTAAGATCTGCCCCTTAATATTCCCTTAAATTGTCTGTTCTGTTTCATATGAAATTCATCAATATGGTTTTGTAACCCTATTTGAAACTTCAAAAATGAGGCCAGTATTCAAAAATGAGTACTTTTAAGTATAGGTTCTGAATCCTTATCTTTTCAGAGCCTAAAGCAACATCAAAACTTCTTTAATCTGATTTAGAGCCTAGAGATTGATTTTGATCATGCAAGCCTTTTTCCTACTGATTTCCCTGTTTCCAGTTAAAGTTTCATTGAGAACTATTTGCATTGACCAGTCTATAATCATATTCATCCCATCTCAGTGTCACTGAAGTATTTATCTTTGTCATTGATAGATAAACAGTGCCAGTTCTGTGTGAAAGTTGAGCTGAAAAGGTTTTGCAATGTATCACTTAAGGAACACTAAAGATGGCAATTTATCTATGTCCTCTGTAAATATATTCTGAAATTCTGCTAGGAAGAATTCAGTCCTGTATCTAGATAATCAGTTATATTGTTTCTGAGGAGATTGTGTTATTGTCCTAATCCACAACAAAGCAATGTGCTCTCTATAGGGAAGTGTGCAATTCGTTATCTCCACTCATAAAATGATGTTAAGCTTGAGAACATGGAAAAAAAATATTTTTTTTAAAAGCAGGTATTAAATTTCCCTTTAAAATCTCCCAGTACAAAAGATTCCAGTAGCAATGAGCCTCCAAGCAGCTTACATTCTGCTTCTAAATAAAGCTTTTCTTCCAGGCTCCCTTTTTTCTCACCTCATACACACAGGCACACAAGGGACTCACTCTTGGCAGTTTCTGCCACTTTGTCTCTAAAAACAGACAAAAGTCTGTCATCTTCATTGTAGGCTCTTGATCTTCTATTATACCAATGACAACTGAGGCAAAGGGAGCTCCCAAGCTTGGCAGAGGCTGAAGTCTCCTCTCCTTCCTCCCAGTCATTCACCAAAAGTCTGTTGGAAGCATGAAAAAAAGAGGGATGCAACTTACCTAGAAACATGAGCAGCATTCATAGTTACCACCCTGCCATGTATCAGCAGATCTGGAAATGCCACACTAGTCACAGTTCAAGGGACAGAGCTATAAACTTCTTGGGTATTCCTTTTTCTCCCCTGTATCATTAATCTTTTGCTCATTGTCAAGGAATTTTCAAGGACTAACACAGCCAGTTTCCTTCCAAAACTGATGTTTCTGGATGACAGGGCAATAAGGGCCACCTTCAGATTTTGCTAAACAGTCAGTGGGTTTACCTTGGTCTTAGATGTCATTGCAGTATCTTGCAAACCATCAAAAATAGGAATGGGTTCCACATGTCACAGGAAATTACTTTTCTGGAAAAATTAAATAATCTACTTTTCGTGAAGGGAGGGGGGAGGGGAAGACAAAGATGTTATTTACCAAGTATTTAATTTCTTTTTTCTATAATGTGTAATAACAGAAATAAATGCCTTCTATTTGTGAAGTGTAACTCTATTGTGAAAGTATTTTTCTATCTACTGGTAATTCACATTAGCTGAATTTAGTGAGGAAAAGTTTTCATTTTGGAGGACTGGTTTGGCTTTTCTAAAAACTGTTCCAAGACCTACAGAGATGTTGCAGATGTGAGAAAGTGAACTGGATTCTATTCCCTTTTTGTGCAACAGCAAGACCATAAGCCAGTATCCCTTGGTCAGTCCAGCAAAGAATTGCATACTCAAGGTGGGAAAGCATGGATGCAGTCATTTCACACCGGGGTCAGTGGAAATCCTAATCACATTTGCTCTGAAAATCACAGAGAATCACAGTAGAGGTTGGTACCCAAAGCAATGCACCAGACAGGCAGATGCTCTCCGCTCCCTGCAGTTCCATCTCTCCTGCTGGCACATGCTGTTAATGCCTATCAATCCCCAACCACTTACCTTCTCCAAATACTGTACATCACATTTTAAAAGATGCTTAAAGAGAGCTATCAATGGTATCCAGGAATATAGCAAGAATTTTGAGAAAGGTAAGTTGCAAACATTCAGAAATACCTTTTGATTCCTCTATATGATGTAGTATTGTTGAGAAATCAGATGCAAATAAACATTACTTTGGAAAAGATGAAGAAGGAGGACATTATCACATTCATTTAAATAAAAAGAAGTGAGTACAGCTGACAAGATTTTTTTTTTCTTCGCTGCTTGATGTGATATAATAAATCATCCCTGATGTTTCCCCCATTTTATTATCATTATCTGTGAACAAGCTGGAAGTAAGTTGATTCTGTATGAGCTATGACATTCGTCTGAAAAACAAGACTAAAAATTCAGTCTCCAGAGGGAAAAAATTAAAATCATTAGGGAAATATGGAACAGAATGCCTAATCAAATGATTACATTGAATGAAGGAAAACCATGATTTGGCAATGAGGCATTTTGCTTTGTAGTCAGAATTAACTTGCTAATTATAATGTTATGAATTTTGCAATTATTATTTTTAAGAAATATGTAACTGTCCAAGAGAGTGGATTTCAAAACAAGTGTTTTCCACATCAGAGAAAAAATTGTACAAAACTCCAAATTACTAAATATAATTTAAGTTTATGTACACATAAAACCTAATTGTAACTCTCCAAGTAAGCTTAGTTTGCATCAAAAGCATAGTATCTACTGGTGAAAGCAGGGACATGTGACCTGGGAGGAATACAGAAACACTGTACAACCATGCAGGAACAGGGTTAGAAAAGTCAAATCCCTCTTAGAGTTGAATCTGGTAAGAGATATGATGGGCAACAAGGTTTCTCACAGGTGCATCAGCAGCAAAAGCAAAACTAAGGGCAAATGTGTTCTTGCTGCTGAACAGTGCAGAGCACCTGGTGATGAAGGATGTGGAAAAGAATGAGGTTCTTGGTGTCTTCTTTGCTTTGGTCTGTACTGGTAAGACTGACCTCCAGCAATTCCAAGTCCCTGAAGTCTGGAGAAAGGAAGACTTACCCTCAGTGAAAGAGGATCAGATAAGGCAACACTTAAACAGATAGGACAAGATAGAACACACAGAAGTATGGGTGCATCCCTGATGGGATGTACCCCTTAGTACTGAGGGAGCTGGCCAGGCCACTGCTGTAAGGCCACTGCTGGTTATATTTGAAAGGTCACAGCTGCCCAGAAAGGTTCCTGAGGACTGTAAGGAGGCAAATGTTACTTCTCTATCTAAGAACAAGGAGGAGCATTCAGGGAACTCAAGGCTCACCAGCCTCACTTCAGTCCTTGGGACGGTGATGGAGCCAAAAATCTTGGAAGCCATTACTAAATATATTAAGGATAAAAAGGTGATTGAATATAGTCATCATGGATTTATGAAGCAGAAATCCTGCCTGATCCTGCCTTTGAGCTGTGAAATAACTAGCTTGGGGAATGAGGGAGAGCAGGAGATCATGTGTATCTTGACTTTAGCAAGGCTTTCCACAGTCTCCAATATTATCTTCATAGACTAACTGAAGAAGTATGGATTGGATAAATGGGCTGTGGGGTAGATTGAAAATTTGTTGAACTCTTGGCTCAAAGGGCTGTGAGAAGCCACCCAGAGTCCAGGCTTTGGGTTACATCTGTGATGTGCAGGGAAATAATGAAGAATCAAAAGCCTTCTGCTTAGCAGGTGTCTGTGGAATTTGAACCACACGGTATTCTGGTGCAATACAGAATACTCTTTTTTGGGGGTGGGTTATGCAACTTCATTTCAGTTCAGGGTATTCATACCTCAAGGAATACCTACTCTGTGCTGCCATGGGGGACTGTGTGATTTGTGAGCAAGGTTGGGAAGTGGATGTGGCACAGGATTATTCCTGTAAAAGTACTTTGATCACCTTTGGGTCAGCATCTTAAACTAGCATAATGAAGGGGGGAAGAAAGAGAAGAAGAAGCCATGGCAAATGTGCTCTGCACTGACATCAATGTACGCCTCTCAATTTGAAACAGAACAAGACTTCAGGAAAAACAAAGAATAAGATTTCAGTATGTAGACAAACTACAAAGAAGATTTTTTTTTCTGATGCAAATACATCCTCACTTACCTTTCATTTTTTACAGAGTGATTATCTTTTACTATAGAAATTGCTTGACACCATACAATAATGTACAATAACAGCAGTTTAGGCAGTCATACTTCTCCCATGGAAGTAGGACTGCTGTAGAACATTCCCATTAGATTTATTTTATGCATATCTGTTGTAAATTTTACTGAGTTGAGAAATACTCCCTTTGAAGTAGTGTATCTACATTTCGTTACAAATGAGGTTAGAAATATTTCATTATTGATTGTGTGATTAACTAGAATGGTAGCTAGAAGGAAAACCTGCATTAATGTTCAAGTAAAGTTGGTTTGTTTTATTTCTGTTGGATGAAGTATTAAGTATACCAAGGGAAATTGCTTTGGAATGAATCAGCTGATTTAAAAGGGTTAACTGCATTTCTGGGAGGGAAAACCTATTTATTTCCTTATCTGTCTTATACAAGAGAAGAGTAAGTCACATGGAAAGTATTTTATAACTGTAGCTAAGCTGTTAATTAGAACACTTTTCAGAAACAATGGATTATTTGAACAAACTGAAACAAATCTTTGATGGAAGAGAGCAATTCAGAGCAGTTAGGTAATAATTTTGCTTACAGTTTTCTGCGTACTATAATTTAAAAGTTTCTGGTTTTAAAATATGTATTTTTAAAGTTTGTAGATGTGTATTAAAATTTTTAAAATGTATGTCTTATTTAGAAAAATACACTAATTTCTAAATATAGGAATAAAGCTTTAACAGCCCAAAAAGTTTTTTTTTTTTTCTTTCTTTTCTTCTCCACTTAAGTGTGCCCATCCCCAGCACACAGCAGTGTTAAGGCAGTGGTGGTAATAAGCTTAGCTATGCGTGACTTTATTGTGAATAATAGTATACTTCCTGAAAAATGCAGTTCAGGGCTTAAACTCCGTGAGATCTTTCCTTGAAGCTCTTAGATGAATTACGGACAGGGAAGGGAAATATCTCATTTGAACTTTTTGGAAACTAAACATTGCAGCTTTTTTTATGCCAAAGTATGACATTTTGAAACTTCTGTATACAAGTGAGATTTTTACTTGGTTAAAAGTACTAGAGAAAAAGTACTTTGTTTTGGAGGGGACCTCAGACTTGATGGGAATGCTACAGGGCTGAAAAGGAACATATAATTTGATCAATTATGACAAAAAGTAAACATTATTTGTTCTACTGCAGAGATTGCATTTACCTGCCTTTGCATTTACCTACCATGCAGTACATTCTGTATGAAAGCTAAGATTGGAATGAAGTCGTTTCTACCTGAAATATTCCTCCCAATTTTAAGTAGCAGGATAGTGGTTTTAGAAATTCATTTGTATTCTGGAAATTGGTCTTTGTTTGAGTTATGTACCTGGAATTAATTCAATAAAGTGCAGGTCGTCTAAAAAATTAGAAGCCTAAAATGAATAGAGTCATCATATTGTAATATACTATTATTCCTCCAATGTTTTTTCTTTAAGGAATGTCAATGTCTGTAAACGTTGTCCATTTATTTTTCTGGTAGAAGTTGCTTAAAGGGGCAGTTTCTACAGTTGATAAAGATATCAGAGCAAAATTGAATCTTAAGTCTTTATTCTCTGTTATTTCTTTTAAAATAAAATCAGGCAAGATAATCCAGTCATTGTCACCCATGTGGGTTGGTAATATGAGGGGAGTGTGAACTTTATAGACTTGGTGTGGAAGCTGAGGTGCCCTTCCACTTTCTGCCAAGCAGCCATCTCCTGCCAGACAGGAGCCAGTCTGGGGGAACTTTGTGAGGAACCATGCAAATCTCTTGGGTTTTATTCATTTTTTGGTGGTATGAACTACTATGCATATTTGTAAACCAATTGAAAAAAGTAAATCAGTGAATGCTTAATTTTGCTTTTGTAAACCAAGACTGACCATCCAAAGTGCCAGCAAACATCAGTGGAAAGCAACCTAACTAAAGAAACCTTCATCAGGGAATGGGTGAGAAAGCCTTACTAAGTAGACATAATGATTTAAAAAAAAAAAAAAAAACAAAAAAAAAACCAACAAAAAAAAAACACAACCAAACCTAGGGGGTTTTTGTCTCCTTCCACAAATCCAAGGTGACCTATACAGACTGGCAACTAGATATAAGCAGGTAGATTTTAAAGCACTTTAGAAGAAAATATTGGAAATTTTCTGTAAATTCCTAGGAAGAATTAATGCCAAAAAAATTAGAGAGAACAGAAATAATTTTGTTGTGTGGAATATAGTAAAGGAGAACTTTAAAAATCAGTACCTTAGTTCTCTCACAAATATTTATGGGTTTGTATTTCAATATACAGTTATTTTGAACATCTTATATTTGCTAGATTCAAAATAAAGCTAATTTTAACTTTTTTTCATGTAACAAAATGGGGACTTGCTGCATATATAAACACAAATAAGGCACCTGGTTCTGATGAGTTTAACCATTAAAACCTACTGGTTGTTACTGGCTGGCTATTTGCCATGAAAGCTAAGAATTGCCAAAAAAAAAAAAAAAGTTTCCTTTAGTGAGCAAGAAGTGTTTTACAAATATTGAGACTAAATTCATGCTGTATTGTCTGTGTATCACATGTAGGCACCTAAGATTTCTCACCTCTCTGTTGATGCAGACACTGCAAATAACAACCTTTCATACACAAGGTGAGGAATCTTCAGACTGAATAAAATAGCTGATGAAAATGATGCAGAAAGAGAGAAACATCAGGCATGAATTTTAATTTCATTATATATGTGACTTTATTAGAGTTTAGCTAGAGAAATAAACTGCTTCTGGAGGTGCTTGAAGAGTGAGAAAAGCAAGCATTTCTCCTTATTCAGAGATAACACGATTATATATCACACTAGTCTTGAAGCACCAAACCTCTCAGTGAATTGATTCTATTAAAGAAAAAGTGCATGTCCTCACTATACAAATCTGTTTTCACACCACTCTTGATGGCAATATCAGATCATCATTAATTAAAATACATGCTGAGTTTTAATTTGTGTATCCATCTAAATATGACTATAGGCTGTGGCAATCTGAAGGGAATTTGTATTAAACAGAGTAGATCCCAAAATCTGCAAACCACTTTACATGGCATGGGTAACCAGCATTATGCACCCCAACAGGGATATTTTAGCTATCATATGAGAATCAGGCTTTTTTTGCCTCTGCTTCTACTGTCCTGCCAGAACAGTGACAGAAGGTGAAGAATATGTTCAAAGTCATATGACCATCAAAGTGTAATTTTGGTACTCACAACTGGAAACTCAAATGCAATTTTTTAAAAAAAAAATATTTTCCTTAACTTTATCACCGTCTCAAACATAAGCTGCTACATTCAATTCTACATTATCAGTTCCTACTGATTGTAATGGATCCTGATGGTGTCTGATTTAAAATGGTATCTCATATACTTAAGAACTGAAATAGGTAATTTTTCACTTTCTGCTGCCATGGGTAGGTAACAGAGCATCTCAAAGTTTGGCTTCCTGTGGAATTTACCTCCCCCAGTTATGGAGGTAATTTTGAAAATCATATTCCCAATGTTGATGGCATTGGCTTTTCCTTCTTTCTGGGCACTGCAAATCCTCTAGGGACTGTTTCAGAAATATGACACATTATATTGCTTTGACAGTCTTCCTTTCTATCAGATAAACTATTAAATGAATAAATGTACTTTATGATAACTGCAGCCACTTACTCAATCACTGAATTCTCATCACTCAGTAATATACGGATTTCATACCTGAACTGCTGGTTCACCTAATCTCCCAAAACTACAATCAGTTGGTCACTTATCAGTTCTTGTATTTGTTAATTGCTCTGCATCACCTATCCAAGTTCTGTCTTTACACACAGAAACACAGAGATTTCTGCTTCTGCTTTAGTCTCCTGCCTTGGAATGAAAATAAAATGTGGCACTCCTCTCCTTTCTGACCTTTTCTCAGGTTTGGCATGTTCACTTCTGCTGAAGTTATTTTCTATGAAGGAGCAAACTTTTTCCCATATAGCTAGTTTCTTCCTTCAAATATAAATGTTTTGTCTTGTGCTTCAGAAAAGTGATGTGTTTGCATCGAATTTTACACAGTAGTTTGTCAGCACTTGAAATAAGAAATACTGTACAACAAATTGTCCATACTGGAGTAGTGCAGTTACAGTATAATTAATGCAGCTTTCTGGGCTCTCCTGCCTTCATTAGTGCATAAGAATATTCTCCATTCATAATTCTCTCCATGACAACTCATAAAATGAACAGTTTGTGCTCATTTTGTGCTAGTACTCGTTTTGTTTCTCAGTCATCCAAGACCATCTGCACATTCCTTTTACTCTAAAGACATATATTTCCATTTCAAATCAACTTGCAGTTTGCTGAATATAGTAACCCAAATACTGTGACTGAAGACCTCTTTAGATAAACTCATATACTTTAATTTCTTCTCTTAAAATTCCTGTGGACTATGTACTTCTTGCAACAGCATGCTATCTCTTGAGTATGTATAGACTTATCTAAATTTGTCTTTCATTGGGGAGGGCCACAATGATTTTCAGTCTTTCATCTGAAATTGTATGGAGTTTAAAGCATAGATACTGTGTTTCAATTTGCATGATGTTTTTCTAGAGAACCTTTTCCCCAAATCCAGCAGAAGTCGTGAAAACATCAACTCGGAGCTGACTTTCTAAAAGACTAACAATTACCAAGTTGTTATTCTGACAAAACCAATTTTCTTAGAAAAACTGTCTTCTCCCAAGTCTGTCCCATGTCCTTTCCTGACAGAAGAAAGTGACAATAGTGAGAATGCATCTTGTGCTCTGTTTGCTCAGCACATTTTTATCTCTCCTTTCAAGAGTACAGTACTTATGCACTCTGTCTTAAACTTCTGGGGTGAAGCATTTTGAGATAGCTCTCATAAAATATAGGAATTGTCTGCTATGTAAATACTATACATTTTGCCCATTAGTTTTAATTATGTCCAGTACTTTCTCATCCAACCATTTTCTGTATTATGTCTGCTGATTGTTTTTTTTTTGTTTGTTTTTGTTTCTTTTTTAGCTGCAATTAAAAAGGTAAGAGCAATGGTTTACAAATGGCCAGGAGCAGGCATGTAAGATCATGTAAAAAGAAGCTAAGCATTTCAGTCATAAACACAAGTTGGGGGAAAAGTCAAGTATCATTTATATATTACACAGCTACACAACATCCAGGTCAGATTACAACTTAACTAAGTGTTTCACACTTCCATATTCATGGATTCAGCATGTTCTTTTACAAAGGACCCACAACCCAGCGCACTCCTGCACCAGCCAGGCTCGGTGGTGATCATTAGGAACCCCCTGCAAGGAGCCTGAAGGCAGGAAATTTTAGCCCTGTAAATACTCTTTCAAACCCAGAGATCTATAAAACATCTGCATTCTTTTTTATACTTAGAAGTAGTGTAACACAGAGATTGATGCTATTGAGATTTGAGAGAAACTAATAATCCATCTCTCTTAGTATCTTAGTATAACTCCAGCATCCAGTGATAGAAATTATGGAAGTAATTGAGAATGACGATTACTCTTCTTCTGTAGTAATGTAGTCAGGATTGGGAAAAACAAACAAACAAACAAAAAAACCCTTCACTTTGCCTAATTGCAACAGCATCTCAGCTTTCAACTTTTGCAATAGCTGTATCCACCTAAATCCTCTTCAAGTCTTCTATAAAAAGTAGGTTTGCTCTTATATTTTAGCATTCAACAAACTTCACAAAAAATGAAATTGTTTATGGAAAGTAGTCTAACCAATTAATTGAAATATATACGAGTTACCTACAGATTATAAATTTCCCTCTAAGCCTGATTCAAAAGCTAACCATCAGCATCTTGACCTGTCAAATTTAAACTGTGGGAAATGAGGAAATATAAAATTAACCTTAGCTTTGCCCTTGCTAATACATGCCCTGTCATATATATTTTGCATTCTGTTTTTGCAGTTAATATAAAAGAACTATGGAAAAAAGCACTTCTCTTCACAGAAACACTTCCCCCCCCCACCTTAACTCACTCTATATTTTACCACTCTGCCCTGTCATCCACTGCTTTTGGAGATGGGCTGTCACAGATATTCCCAGTGGCTTCTGCAGAGGTAAAATTGAAGTGAGTTAGACTGAACTGTCATGTACTGTAATTCTTTATTTTATGCTTTTCAGAAGGTTTAATTTTTCTGAAGTGATACTCTGTAAGAGATACTGGAGAGAGTCTTAAATGTGCATTAAGAAAGGTTGGGGTTTTTTTGTCAGAGAATGTGATTTCTTAATGTAGGAGGGTGTATATTATACCTGATTCCTGCCATGCAGGAATACTGTCTTAAGATTGAAAGCCTAAGTTAAACACAGAATTTTCCTACAACAACAACAACAAAACAAAATGAAACCCAACCAAACAAACCCCACAAAATAACCCAAACTAAAAGAAAACTTAAAAAAGAAAAAATACTAAAGCGTAATTGGGACTGTTGGGTGAGTCAAAGGCACCCCACATACAAATTTCTCCTTATGTGAAGAAGACAAGAAGGACATTTTAGAAAGGTGCTGAGGATGCATCTGCCTCTTCAGCATGATGGTCTCCAAAGAAGGATATTTCTAACAATGTTTTGAAATATTTAAATGGTATCATGGTGAATAGTGAAATAATTTGCTGAACTATTTTGTCCTTATGTTAATATAGATGTCATAATTAAAGCTATCATTTGGCACAGAAACAAGGAGCTATTCAGGGTTTGTGTCTGTGACACACAGTGATAAGCAATGTAGTTTGTAACAGTATGAACAATAGAGTTTTTAGACTTTTGGTTATGCAGCAATGGACTTTGGTGCATAATCTTGACTATCTTCCAGACAAAAATCTGAAAAATGTCCTAAGGCTATAGATTTTTTACATTCAAGATGGTGAGTGTTGGATTCTCGGCACAATTACAGAGGTGTCCGATTTTATCTTAGTTTTGCTTTTTCTAATTATGTGCAATTTACTGTACAATGACAGAGGGGGGAAAAAAGCCTTCTTTACACCTGCAGTCCTGGAGATTTCATGTCTTTTATTATTCAAAGAACTGTTGATACAGATGTTATGCTCATAAAAATTCACATGCATATAATGTTTCTTACAATGATCCCCTGTACTTTATGAGCATAATTAAGCCCTGCAGCACAGTTAAATGCCATTCTGGTTTCATAAATGGGTAAACTGAGGCATTGCACTCATGACTTGCTTAAAATTGCACCAATTTATTGATAACATTAGCAGTGGAAGCCGAGGGCTCTGACTTCCAATGATTTGATCTGAATCGTAAGAACATATGGCCTCCATTAACCCAAACCAACTTCAACTACAGTCACATTTCTTTATAACTTTGTATTGCTAATGTTTCACTTGCATTGAGCTCTAATGGTTGTTGACATTTATGTTTCATCAGCCACCTCAGTTCCAAGTGCCTCTTTCAGAGGGTTCCGCTTTCCAAAGCTACATCATAAATCCCTTTTTATATACTCACATTTTTCTCTTATTTCCTTCCATTGAGTTTCTCTCCTGCTCTACAAAACCTCATCACTATGACCCTGCAGTGTGCTAAGCACACTTTAAAATTCTGTGTCCTTTCCTGATGATTTGTTTCATTAGTGACATTCTTCAAATCAAATGTACCTAATCCGTGGCTCAGTCTACTAACAGGAAATCGGTTCAGTGAACAGGGTTTTATGTAACAAAAGAAGTGCTCACTTAGAGAGTACTTTTAATACTTTGTTCATTGAAAAAAATGCTGACCTTCGGATTTTTCTGACTTTAATGCGCTGGTGTTTCAGTTTGGATTTAACTGTAAATGAAAGCCTTCGAAAGCCATATAATCCATCGATCTCATACTTGCTGAAGCACAAGTTTCATGGTACATGAATGGTTTTTATTTCTTTGATTTTTTCTCTCTTGTAATTATGTCAGCTTTGTTACTTCCAGGCACGCCTAATTCTGTTGTCTGTTCTGCTGTACAATTCTTAACCAAGCTACAAATGTCTATTTCATTTTATATTTGTTCAATTTTGGAATAGTAATTGTAATCCCAGCATCTGAGTTCATTTGGTGAGAGTAGAGGGTGTCCTCTTTTTTGTGCTATCAGTTTTCAGCTATTGGGCTGTTGTGGTTTAGGTGTTCTGCTTTGAGATGTGGGTATCTAAAGACATAGTCATCTTGATAGATTTATTTTTTGTTTGTTTGTTTACACAGACTTTTAACTATTTCCTGATACATTAACTGAGACTATTTCCGGTAGTCTGTCAGGAATAAGTTTTAATTTCTGTTACCTTTTCAGATGGGGGTATTGATATGAGAAACTATACAATAGTGCAGGTCATTAGATTGTCTTATCACCTCTCAAATCAGTTTAACTAACTGCACAATTCAGTGTTCCAAGGAAATACCAAAATCTATTGTCACCACCACCACTGTTAGCTTGGCTGGCTTTCAAAATCGTTAATCTATTTGTAATACTTCAGAGAGAAAGTTGGACTTTAAGGTCAGGAAATGAAAACAAGGAAGAGCAATTATGCCAAAGGAACTCTGGAAATTGTATTGCAGTCTAAGGAATTGTTATGCCAAATAAATATATTTATTTATTTGTTTTTTTTCCTCAGGGAAGAACAAGTCCACAGTGTTATTGATTAGAATATTTGGGCCTTAAAGTAAAAAGGTCTTTTACTGAGTCATGTCATGATTCTTTTATTTCTGAATTTTTAAATCTACTAAAATAATGTCTACCCCACAAAATGCAAATGATCTTGTGTATATCAGCTTTCAATAAATTTCAATAAAAATTGAAAAAACTCAGATTTCAATAAAAATTGAAAAAATCAGACTTCAATAAAAATAGGTTTCCAAAGAAAGTAAGTGAGAAGAACCCATCCTGAAAGTGAGCAAGAACTTTGTAACCTGATTTTATACTCTTAGTAGATAGTTGAGCTTTTATCTTATGGTTTGTCTCATAGGTTTTCCATTGGGCTTCAGAGGGATACAGATATTCTTTGAAAATTGTAGCCACAGAATCATGAGACAGGTGCATATTTTCTGTGTCACTTTCTTTCTGAGGAGTCATTGTGTTACTTTCTGTTGCCACTCCTCGATGCAATGGTCCACCTCATCACTCATTTCAGATAGTTCTCTTCCTTCCTTCTGGAATACATATCTCATTAAATGACCTGCATAAATGGCAGTTTTAATTATGCCCTAAATAGGAAGGAATTTCCTCCTTATACATTCTGCTTGACCTTCTGAAAGACAAGACAGAAGCAATCCAGCCATTATCTAGTTTTCAATTCAGAATGCACTTTATTTGCCTGTAGCCTGGTTTGACGGAAATTAGTTCTCCACATGTCAGTCATCCGTTTTTACTGTTGTGATGAAATGGCAATAGTATTCAGTAGGCTGTGCTACTGGCAATAAGATCGTTGTATTGATTAAGCAACTCTTCCTTATCTACGACTACCTGAAAAATAGAATATTTCACTATGATATGAAAAACTGAATAGCAGAATAAGAATGCCAAAAGCTCAATGTAGTATTTACAGTACATCCCAGTACTGATGAATAACTATTCTTGTTTACTGACAGGTAAAAATGACCTTAATATTCTATATATGAAAATTGCTGCCTGTACCATCACTGGAATCTGATGACACTTATCTGCAAGGCAGAAATCCACAAGTCCTCATATGAATCTTGTAGGGAACAGGAGACCAACAGTACAGATCTATAGTCTAGGTTTCAGCTCTCATTTAGGAGTAGCCATAGTAAGTTAGTCCTTTTCTGCTCTTGTTAAAAGAAACAGTCCTTCGGTATCATATTTTAATGAAACAGCAAGCAGAGATATTTGCAGTACAATATTCTGTTTGTATTTTGTGCTTGCTAGGGTGTAACAAGTTTTTAACAACAATATTCAAAGGTTAGTGCTTATGTTATCAAATTCCATGCAAGAAATTGGAAGGGTTGAATGAATATGCACTGAATTTTGGTATATATAACCTTTGTTCATAAAAATCTTTTTGTCAGTGGAGAACAGTGAGGTAAACTCTGATATCAGAAATCTTGACATGTATGTCAAAAATGGGTTTCTCTGCATGTGTGAAGGTGTTCCATAGAATAAAGAAAAATGCAGTAGAAGAAAGAGTAAGATTAAGCTCTTGGTGTTGAGTCTGACAACAGGATACCTCCCTGACACTCTGGAAAATCAGTAGTTGCAGCTACTGCAGCTACTCTGAACAGACTGCAAGCTGTGTGCTTGAGATGCCAACTCCTAATTGTAAATCATAAAATTTCCACCAAAAGTATCATTAAAGATTGAACTTTTAGTGTTATTTCCAACTTTTACATATAGCAACTGCAATTATTCATCTGTATTTTATCTGTTTTGAATGTTCCAATTGCGTAGGGTATAAGACCTATGAAATTTTAAATTTCTGTAGTTCTACACTAGGTCTTCTTATTGATAATATTGACTACCAGTCGTAACTTTTAGCTCAGATTAGTAGAAGAACAGATAAATTTTTATTAATAGTAGTAGTAGTAGTAGTAGTAGTAGCAGTCTTAGTAGTAGTATTAAAAAAAAAAAAAAAAGTAGTGGGTGTTATTTACAGAAGATCTCCTTATCTTGTATTGCAGCTAATGACGATCATGTTTTAATTCACAGGTTTCCTTTAAAATCTTTACTTGTCAACTTTCTTTTGCCCAATGTGAGGCTGCTTAATTCTAGAATTCTTATAGAAAATAATATTTCAGGTACATTTTGGATATGTTGTGATCATAGTCATGTTGTGATCATGTCATCATAGTCAACTTATCAGAAATGCTTCTAGAGAAAACATTTTTATTTCTGCTAGGAAGTAACAAGACCCATTAGAGATGAAATATTGTTACAAGCATACTGTACCAAATTTGGTTTCCATTTGACATTCACTCTCAGTGCGTACAGAGTGAGTGGCATTGTCTTGTCTGCTTTTGAATTTGAAGGCTTAGTATCTCCATAATAAAAAGAGCTCCTGGCCTTGTAATGAGGATAATTAACCTTCCTCTTTCACTGCATGTGGAAGTAGGACCTGTGATTTTGTGCCACTGTGAGATCTTCCCAAAAAAAAGCTTATTCAGTCCAATGTGCTTTGTAGAGCCTAAATTCACCTCAGACCTATGAAGTTTGTCTTCAGGTGCCAGAAGAACTATATGTTAGCCCAGAGTTCTAAGTGATCCAGAGTAAGGGTATAATTTTTCATGGTGTTTGAATTTGACTGCCTTTGTATGCAACTTTGACTTAACCATTCTTATCTAAAGGACACATATCCATTTTCTTGAAAATATATGGATTTTACCCTTCAGACCTCCCACGTTATATTACCTGATTTTCCTACTGTGTATTGATAAGTGCTTTGACTGAAAGTGTATTTTCAGTAGAAGGTGGCTTGGAACCAATATAAGCAGTTCTGCAGAGCATTTCAACAGTTTGACTGTTTTCATTTGAGGATGTTTTTTGTGTGTGTGTGTCTGAATCTTCTAAAGCACATTGCATGAGTGTTTTCTTTGCTGTGAAGAAAGAGAGGCTACTTCTTATTCTAATGTGGAGGCCATTGCTGTGGATGCACTCTGAATTCCATGTAGCAGAGTAAACCTACAAAAGCCACAGACTGAAAGAGAGATATGAAATATATTTTCAGAACTCTCCCAGCTTTTAAAAAGAAAGAATGATTCTATGTTCCCAAATTCACAAAACTGGTCTCTTATGAATCTTGTGGTTGATCACCAGAATGAGCTCTTTATTCAGACCAACCTGATTTCCCCTACTTGTTTGTATCTTCACAAAAAGTGTAAAAGCTTGGTAGCTTAAAGATGACAATTGCATTATAAAAATAGTTTGAAATTGGCCATTGTGCTCCAGCTTAATATTGGAGACTGAAGGACACACAGACAAATGAATGTATGTGTATATGTCATACCCATATCCTTCCTTTCTCCCTTCTTGATTCTCTCTCATAATGCCATTACAGAAACCTGATTTTCCTTAAGAAACCAAGATGAAAAAAATTTAGTGAGTTACATCAGTGAGACTGTACTGACTTTTGGGAATCACTCTTGATTTATATCTGTCTGAGAGTTAATTAAACTCCAAGCCTTCATGAGATCATTTAGGAACAGACCTGCAAGGATATATCATGTAGCTTTGTACAGGTGAGTAGGTCCAGTGAACTGACTGATATTATTCACTCTTGTCTTTGCAAAATCAGGGGTTTAGTTATAATTTCAAACTTTAACATGTCTTTCAAGCTTTGAGAAGAATCTGAAGTATTAAAATGTGTTTAATACATGAAAGAAGATTAGTAACTACAACTAGATTGCTATAGCTGTAGTGAGCTAATTTATATGACTACAAAAACAATAATTCTAAGATTTCTATAAAATAAGTTTTCTAACGGTAAAGAGTAAAAGAATGCAGTGTATCTGACAAGATATATATTAAAACAACCAAACTGTAATGCTTGATACAATAATTATATTGAATGCCCCATGATAATATTTTCAACATTAAATATAAGGCAGCCTTACAAAAACAAACAATGCAGTTTGAAGAATGAAAGGGAGAGCATTTTGTTTCAGACAAAAAGTTGCTGCAACAGTAAATGTCACTATGAAATAAAAAAAAAATGAGGAAGCAGAGAAAAAAGATGGAAAGTCATACGAGACTTATAATAAGAAGCGAGAATGATAATGCTTGGAACAGGAAAGAGCAGAGTGGTGCTTGTTTCTGTGGTCCGAGGGCCGCTGGCAGTGGGGCTCTGGCTCCTGCTGCTCTCCAGGGTCCTGAACGCTG
Organism: Xenops minutus; assembly: GCA_035221455.1. Lineage (NCBI taxonomy): Eukaryota > Metazoa > Chordata > Aves > Passeriformes > Furnariidae > Xenops > Xenops minutus. The sequence goes on from JAWWEE010000040.1 coordinate 10,461,016, forward strand.
AAGGGCTGCCAAGTTGAGCAGGAGAGGAACAGAGAAGAGTCATTTAAATAGGAAATCTGAAGTGAACGAGATCAAAATTACTAAAACAAAAATTATGAAATATTAGATTAATTTTATAAGAAGGAAGACAATGCAGTAATTTATTTATTATCAATTTCTTTACTTATTTATTTCTTTACTTTTTGCAGTAGGGATTGTGTTTTGTACATCCTGAGCTATTTCACTATGTTTTTAATCGGGAATGTGTATGTGCATGTTTTGCATGCTCATGCACAATATTTAGAAAAGACTGTGATGTGTTCTGCTGACACAAGCTTACCATTGTTGCATTCCTTGTGCATTAGATCTAATCAGAGATATGCTTCCATTCTGCTTTTCATACTGAGTTAATTCCCTCTTCCAGTGGGCAAGCACACCACAGAGTGTTTCATTTACTTGTCACGGTGAGATCAGGAAATCTATTGTTAATTATTATGGTTTCAATTCCCAACTCAGCTGCCTATGTCAGATGTGCCATTGTGTGAGTGTTTGACTATTAATGACTAGATGGAATATTACTACGTACACTATGAATATGAAGCTTTCTCTTTTTTTAGGCAAATGGTTCTAGAAAGAAGAAAATCAAAATGATACCAGAAAAGTCTGACAGTCTCTTATACAACTGTCCAATAATTGATTTAAATACAAAGCAATGAGTTGTATGAGCACATATAGTAAAAAGTGATACAATTCTTTGGACTTTTAGAATGTGCATAACATGCAAAGAGACATCCTTTAAAACAGCATATGAATACAGAGATGGATACCGCTAATAATAATAATAACAATAGCAGCATGTTTTTATTAACCAGAAAATAGTACGACACCTACCTGAAATGCTGAAAATACAAGATGAAATAAAATAATTAAAATAGTATCTAATCAATCATGTGTCTGTAATACCTCATACTTACAAATAAATACAATTCTTTTATATGTATTGTGAGTAATTTAATTCTTGCTTGTTGTTAGTAGGAACTACTGAGTCGAACAAACAAAAAACCTAGAATTTCAGTTTAAACTCCTAGCCTTTAGAGGTCGCAATGAGTTCCCCACATTGGGACTTTTAGAGAGGAAGAGCAATATTATGGAAAATTACCTCAATTTCCCACATAACATGGAGGGGGGGAGGGAAAGGGGAAGGGAGAAACAGCCACTCCTCAGAAAAAATGTTTGTTCACTTCAGTGGAGAATTGCAGTCTTTGGTAAGTAATCAAGTTACAACAGGGAATGTGACATCATTCTGTAAGCTGTGGAGTTGGACTATTTGTGCAAAAAGTATAGGACTTCCATTTTCTTTTGCAAAGGTGTTATAGCATCCCCATATAACCATGACTTATTTTAAGCAAGGTATGTTAATAAAGTATATACAAACAAAATACAAAAATATATTTTGCATTCCTTTATGAGTTCATTTCTTTTATTGTGACATTAAATAAATATAATATTCATAATTACAATTAATGGGGATATAATAAATCAATCGAATTAATGCTTAACAATTTGATTTTCTTATTCTGTTATTAGCATTTTGTTAATCCAAAATTTGCAATAGAAATTTTGAGAACTGTTCTAAAAAGAAGTGGCATCATATATAGGGACTAGTGAGCACTGAGCAAACATGCAGTTGAGCAAATAATCTCTAGCAAGTAATAACTTGGAAGCACAGTGCAGTAAGTCTAGTGTGAGAAGGCTCAGGCAAGAGCCTTATTATTTTCAATATTACATCCATCCTTCCTGCAAATTTCAACTTTCTTATTCTTTCTGTTTCATTTCCACTTGTAGTCCAATCAGCATTGCACACAGGATTAAAGAATGTTTCCTAAAATGCAATTTAGTTCCTCTTAAATCATGGTGAAATAATACTGGAGTAAAAAAACAATCATGTCATAATTAATGTTGGTACAAACACAGTGATTTTTCAAATTTTCACCTTACTTGTCATTTACAGGTCAGGAAATTTCTTTCTCCACGAAAAAGTTTTACAAATGAAAACTCGTTATGCTTGACAATTTAACAGAGGATGGAACAAACTTATAAAAATATTACTTTTATTTAAATTGTATTTAATCAAAATATCATTTACATAAAAGGAGAATTGGCAAAATCTTTGGCCAGTTTTAATGGATTTAGGTAATTTACTTTGCAACATACTAAGTGCTTTTAGCAAATATATTTGGTGTCTTTATGATTTCAGATCTTAAATTGGATGAAAGAAAGAAGCAGTCAGAAAGATAGGTTAAGGATTTGTTTATATGTAATTATTTTGCATAACTTAAACAGTTGAAATCTAGGGAGATTCTTTCCAAACTATTCCATCTATTTTCTCAAAAGAACAAAAAATTGTAATTTTTTCTATTGCACAAAGGATAGTTTTGCATAAGCCAAAAAATGGTGTCTTCCCAGTTTCAGAGAGGGAAACTATCAACAGATGGGCAAAGTCATAGTGCAGAAAGACATTCCAACTCTAGCTTCAAATAAAGTAGGTCACATGCTGTAAAGTCAGACCAAGTAAAGCTTTAATTTTTGCAGTCAGTGCCATGAGAGTTGTGTGATTATGGTGCTGTTTAATAAATGTGGCATCTTTATGCAATACTTATTCTCTGGGAAGAAGGGGAAGAGGTCCTCTAATAAGAGAAGTGTACTGAGTGAGTCAATCAAGTGCCACTGGAAGTAGAGGTCCACACTGTGAATAAACCAGTAATTGACATCTTGTGGCTACCCCTATTGTAATTCAATTATACTGTATTGAATTCCAACAGGGGAAAGCGGTAGGGGCGCAGATCCTCACTGCCATGCTACCATAGACCATCCCACTGACAGGCACTGGAAACCAATTAAAAACTTACTTATCCAAAATAACACTCTTAATGAACGCACTGACTGAAGAGGACTGTAATTATCTTCTCTCTCTCATCATGAGCCTGAACAGGCAATATTGCAGTGTCAAGAAGAAACAGTTGAACTATCCCAAGAAAGTTAAATTAATATCCTCCAAAAAAACCCCCAGACATTTTTATGGGGTTCCCCCCGCCATTACTACCCACCTGTTTCTGCTGAAGTTATTAAGACTGCTGAGTTTAGCAGTTAAATGAAGACATTCAGTGTTCTCTGAAACACAAGTCTCAGAACTGGCAAAGAATTCTTGTAAAAGTCTGGCTGAAAGTTGCACATTCCATCCCCCAACCCCTCTACAAATTGAATAGTGTGGAATTTAGTTGAACCTTGTACAAATTTTGTACAAGGGAATAACTTTTCCCTCTACTGAGCCCTATTGAGGCCTCATCTGGAGTGCTGTGTCTGGGCTCCTCAGTAAAGAGAAACATAGATCTCTTGGAGCAGGTCCAGTGGAGGCCTGCAAAGAATAAGGGACTGGAGCATATCTCTTATAAGGAAAGGCTGAGGAAACTGGGCTTGTTCAGTCTTAAGAGGAGATGACTGAAAGGGGATCTTACCAATGTGTATAAATGTCTGAAGGGAAGGTGTCAAGAGGATGGAACCAGGCTCTGCCTGATGTCAAGTAATAGGACAAGAAGCAACTGGCAGAAACTGAGGCACAGGAAGTTCCACCTGAACATGAAGAACTTCCTCACTGTATAGGTGAGAGAGTGCTGGAACAAATTGCCCAGAGAAGGTGTGGAGTATCCCTCCCTGGAGATATTCAGGAACCTTCTGGATGCAACCCAGTGCAATGTGCCAACAGGAAAAAAGCCACATGGACATTCTAGCAGAACTGTTGTTGAATTTCCTCCTCACTGCCAGTGGAATTTTGTTTCTTCTGTTTTTTATGATTCATCTCTTTTTAGAAGAAGGGAAAGTTTCCCTAATTTCTTCTAGTGGCTTCCCATAATTTGACAAGAAATGGCCGTGAGGCTCAAAGGATATATGTATTAATCTAGCTCATCATCTCACAGTTCCTTCTGTCTGTTCTAAAGTCAAAGATAATGACTAATTCATTCTGTGGAAAGGACTGCATTAAAGGCTTTCTCTAGCACAGGTCACAGCTCAGACATGTCAAATGGCTTATCTATAATGTCACTGGATTCAGACCACATCTCCATCTCAGCCTTTTTTCTTTCACTTTCTTCTGGACCATCTTTATCCTATGATCACAAAGGGATGTAGGTACAGCCAAAACCCAAACCAAATCCACCTCAAAATTGATAAACTTACTGGTTCCATCTTACAGTATTTCTGAGGGTGCATGATACTTAAAATACTGTCAATTCTATTTTGTTGTGGTTTTTCTCCATTGTATCTTCACTCATCAGTAATATTGATGTAAGGGGTCTGAAGTCAATACCGGTTTTCCTCCTTTAGCACTAATTTTCAAACACAGACTTGCAAATACTACATCTAAAGAGTAATGGAAAAAGAAAATATTTATGCCTGTTTGCTGCAAAAATTGAATAAGACTTCATAAACACATGACATATCCATTTTCTTACTGATTGATCATAGTTTCATTTTTAAGCACATACCTTTTTGACTTGCATATAAATGAACTGTGAAAAAGATGCAACCTAGTTCTATGGCTTCTTTTAGGAATAAATCCAGCCTTAAGGCTGAGATGTATTATAAATAAAATAGGGATTTTTATTGTTATTTTATGTTGATATATGCATGTTTTTACTGTTTGAAATTAACATTGCAAATATTGAGACTATTTCTATCACAAAGTAGACCATTAATTTATTTTTGTCATGCCTCAATAATTTGATTATGTCTGTGTTGTTGTTTAAATTAAAGCTCTAATGTTTAACAGAGTATCATTTTAAAACAGTGATTCTGCTGGGAAACTTTCAAATTCCTCTCAAAAGATTATGATTAAAAACTGCTGTATTTAATTCTTGGGTGAAGTATCAGTTTGTGAAAATTTTTGTTTCTGTAAGTATTAGTGTGCACAGTTTCCAAAACATAATTGTTATCTGCATGTTGAGACAGGTTTTCATCCATATTTATTACATGGATGGGTTTAATTAATTATGTATACATGTCTGTATATATATTCATGTATCTATGTGCATGTATACATATAGGCTTTAGATGGAAGATAATCCTCCAGTTTCTTCCAGTGGATTAGACCTGTACTTATTACTGCATAAACATGTAAATTCTGAATGTCTTGTCCCTGACAACATGTATGGCAGCCCACACATTATAAAAGACTTTTTTTTGGAAGTCTAAAATCATTAGTCTATTTTTTAAAAGCTAAATTATTTTCTTTTGATAGTCATAAACCATGCTTTGTGCTAGATAGGTGATCGTTGAAACCCTGTACTGTACTCTGCTTTGCTAAACTGGACATTTTTGATGATTGCAATAAGTATGCATAAGATGTGATCCTCTTGCTCATCAAGAAACTCATCACATTCAATAGGAGTCCTTGCAGAATGACATAACCACATCCCATTACTTGACTTTAGCTTGGAAATTTTGTTGAGCTGTGCAACAATTTACACAGTATGGTAACTACTATAAGTGTCAGGCAGGGTAATCTGTGTCTATTTGCCTTTTCAACAATGACAGTTTAGGCCTATTTCTTTAGTGCAACCAAGTTTTTTGTTGTTAGTGCAATCAAGTTTTTTGTTGACTTTATAGCAATAGTAAATTGTTGGCAATATCCAAGTTAGAAAACCAAAATGTATGTAACTCTGCGTTCTGAGTTCTGAGTACATATACATATAGTACATACAGGCTGTCCCTGCTAGTCTGCTCAGATGACTTTCTCAGCTGACTCTCTCCTATTTTACCCATTCTAGCCAATAAATTTGTTACCGTTTTTTTCACTATTGTTGCTTCAGGAGAGTGAAGGGGAAAAACTAATAGAATAACTACATGTGGATATGCAGACTCCCCCAAAATCTGCAGAATTCCACTTGCAACAGAAACTTAGATGATTGAGATGGAGTTTTTGGTTGTTCTGTCTTCTCTTGGTTTACATGGCCTTCATTGCTGGGATCACCATAAAGGTGTTCAAGTCTTAAGTGTGCAATAGTCATTAGATATCTTTCTACAAGGATACCTTTACATGACAGGAATCGGACTTCTGAACTTTTTTCGAACATATAATTAAATTACATGTGCCAAAGCAAATTTCCAGTCATTTTTTCTTACCTGTGAAGACTGGTTTGAAAGAATGGCATATATTATAGTTGTAGGATTTTGCCGATCCCTTGGAGTCAGTATTGGCTCTTGGTCAACAGCTCATGGACTATGGCAGAAATTTTGGCTACAATCAGAAAGATGCAAAACACTCCTACTAGGGCATTACTAAAAAGGACATGTCAGGGTTAAAAACCTTAAGTCTCTGAAAGTCAGAGCAAGATAGAGTTGTTAGTATCAATCTAACCTGGTAATATGATGCAGCTAATCCATGATCTCTCGTATAACTCTTCTCCCTCAGCATGCTGAAAGAAATCCAGGTCATTTCTTTGTGTGCTTACCAAAACAATGACCTTATATCGTAAGAGTGATGGTATGGAAACTACATAGTGGAAATTTGTGTTCTGTGTGTATTGCCAGAGGGACTGAATTGTCTGTGGACAGATCTGCAATTAATATGAGATGGGTAAATGGTTAAATATTATATTGTTGGAAACACTGGGAAGCATCAGAAACGCCTGTGCTAGATGATGGGTGGATGAATAGGGTTTCTGTCTTTATTCTGAGGCTTTAAGAATATGGTCATAGGAACACAGACCTAGATTTCCTCTGGAACACATGATACATCACATCTACACATTTAAAGTTTCTTAGAAAGACTGATTAAACGTGGATACCTACTTACCCTTTATGCCTAGTTTTGCAGATGTTTCCTGTTTGCTACCATTTGATAATCGATGCAAAGGAGATATGTTGGGTGAAATTCTGGTCTTATTTAAACTGGTAGAAATCTTTAATGGCAACTGGGGTTAAAAATGCAGTATTTTATCAGGACTTACAGTCTTTGTGTCTTGTAAGACTTGCTTGCAGCATATTGTCTGCATATACTTCTAACTTCTGCAGCAATATTTGAGTATTTCTGATTACCTGGCAATAACTAGGACTCTCACAGAATCTGAATTCTTTCAGTCTTTTAGAGCTTAAATTCCAAAGCCCTGCACAGTATGGTAGCTTTAATCAGGGTAATCCCAGGGAACAGGGCCATTGGATAAGCTACAATTCAGAAAGTCAGGTTTATGTGTAACAGCCCTTATGTCAAAGATATTTTGAATTGAAGTAAATAATGTGAATAAAGAACCAATAATTGTTTTCAGTTGAGCATGGTCCATTTGCTGATGAGATATTAAATATGGCTTCAGCATAAATATTTAAAGATTGTATTGTAAAAAATTTACAATTGGGAAGAATCTGTAAAGGGATACAGAACCAGCATAACATCTAAGAAAAAAATATAATTATGTTTATTTAGGAATAAGCCCCTACTTTAAAATATTTAGAAGTGTCATGGCATACAAACTATATATGGTTATTACCACTGAAAAGTTTAATTGCATATCTGTGCACTGTGCCTGCTTGTGTGGATTGTTAGCGCAGAGCTGGAAAGCAGAAGGATGTCTAATGATCTCCTCCGAGCTCTACTTCCCTCCCTGCTTTGTAATGTAAATGGCTAGTTTGAAACCCACCACGGATCCCTGCGCTCAATCCCCGAGCATCCTCTCTGTTTTTCACCGGAAGATCACCTGACCGCCCCCCCGAAGCTGCCCCTTTCGGAGGGATCTCGGCGGCGCCGGGTCGGGCTGGGGTAGGTGTTGGCGGAGCCGAGCGCCCGGCGCTGCCGGGGGCGGAGGGAGCGGGAGCGCCGGGGAGAGGGAAAACAAAAGAGCTCAGCTGCAGTTTTGTGTTGGCTGTGCCTGGCTTAAGCAGAAGATTCTAGACATTCGTGCCGAAAAATCAAAGCACAGCTGAGACTACATCTATCGGGAAGATATTTTTTTACCCCCAGGATGGGCTGGATCCAGTACAGGTGGTTTGCAGATCATGCGAAGACAGACGGGCTGAGAGCCATGGAAAGGTGGGATAAGGCGCTGCCTCTCTTTCTTGCCTTCTTTTTTTTTCCCCTTTTCTCTCTCTTTCTGGATTCGTAAAGCAGTATAGCTGGGACCTGACTTGGGGTCTCTTAAAGAGATTAGATGGGGTTTAATCTAGCAAAACAAAATCAAAATGAGAGGCACTACTATGTTCAGATGTTGAACCCAAACTTGGGCTGAGTTGGACTTGCTTTGAGCGATCCTTGTGCTGCTTTTGATGTTGTCTTTGTTTAGAATAGTTCCTGCACAAAACACAAGGCTTTAGGATGAGCTGCATGCTTCTGTCAGAAATTGTCAGATGACTGTTCCGATGCTGGTAGAATTTTGCCAGGGAAGCTGCAAATGAAGCCTTTGGAGGTGAGGTGTGTGGAAATAGGAATAGCTGTTGACTTTGAATTCCTTGTGATGTGGGCATGGTTAGAAGTTGAGCTGTGGTTGTTGTACATTGTCTGAATCGTAACAATGGGCAGTTCGAGTAGAGCAAGTTTGAATGGTGTTTCTTCAGCAATTCCAAATGCATTTCACTCGTATGCTCTTTAGATTTTCACAAAAGGCAAGGAATTTAATTTAATTTTTTTTTTTGAGGAAAAAATCAACAGTTTGGGGTTTTTTTTTAAGATTGAAAACCAGAAGCGAATTAACATTTTTATTTGAATGGTTGTTAACACCAGCATGCCTAAACATCTAAAACATATCCCAGCAATTTCTCATTTCTCCTGGTGGGCAGATGCACTTCTTTTGTTCCTGAATTTTTTTCCCTGCCTTTTTAGAACAAAAGGCATTTGCTTTCTTTCCTTTTTTTTTTTTTTTTTTTTCTTTTTTTAGTGGCAGCAAGAGAGTTATATACAAATTAGCAATTTTGTACAGGTTAATGCTCTGCTTAATTCTGAAGTAAACTGCCTTAAGGTATTAGGAGGAAAGGGGGTGGGCAAGCAGGGGGAGGCTTGACCGATGCCCAAGAATACTGAATTCAGATGGATTTAGATCATATAGAGAAGCAGACATTTATCTGTAACTGGATTTCAGCTCTGTGTCATGCAAAATCTGCAGACCATAGCAGGGAGATTCTTAGCAAGCAATAAATCAGATTTGTAATGGGCCTTTAAAAATGTCTGTGAGGGGTGACTGCCTGGGTCCCCTTTGGCCAAATTAAGATGCAATCTGACAGTACAGTAGCATCTGTGTGCTGACATTTTCTCATGAACCTAGTGAAAAATGGCTCCAGATCTCTTCTTCAGCCCCCAAAAGACAGTTTCTGAATAGCCATGCATTTTTCCCCTGTATTGTTGTTTGTTATAATCACCATTCTGTCTGATAATGTCTGCCTGGCTTGTTTTGCTTTGCTTTCTCTGACTATTTGAGTAGCTGAGGGGATGTAACGGGCAGTTGTTTTACCTGAAATCAGCACCTCATGCCAGTACTACTGCTCACACACACACGCACACACACACACACACACACACACACACACACACACACACAGAGAAATTAAAAAAAAATGTGTTGCAAATGTGTTGTATAAATACTGCTAATAAAGCAGCTTCTGCCAGTACTGGTGGAATTAGGTAAGTGGGTTGAAAAACATGTATCTTAAATAATGTGCCGCCCATGGTACAGGTGAAAGAAATGCCAGCCAGTGGTGAGTGCAACTGACAGGTAAAAGCGAAAATCCTAAAAAAAGGCATGAGACTATAAAGTCCTTAAGGGCCAGAAGTATTAGTGTATTAGTACAAGCGTTTGTTTATCCAAGGGAGAAGTTCACATTCAGATACTACAAGAGCAAGGGGGGAGGAGGAGGAGCGAGGCACTCCTTTAATTGTACTACAAGTGTGCTCGTTGGGAAGAGCCTCACATGGAATGGCCATTTAGTCTGACACCACGGCTCTGCTTCAGTGTTCCTGAGCAGGAGTTGCAGCCCAGGGGTGGGAGATGCCTCTGTATGTGCATGCGTGGGGTGAGTGCAGGAAAGTGAAGGGGATGGTGTTTCTCTGGAGTGGTCTGTGCCAGGGAATTTATGGGGTGACAGAGAAGTTGACTCCGGTGGAAAATATGTCTTTAAATGTTCTCTGAGATGAGAAGGCTCCATAGCACAAAAGTAGGGCAAGTAGGAGGCAGAAGGATAGCTGTGAGAAGTTGTGAATAGTATGGATCCTCTCCAGAAAATGTGGCTGATGTTTTTTGTGACTGCTTAATAGTGCCTATGGAGACTCTTGAAAAATCACTGTATTTATTGGACTCCCCTACTTTCTCTACAATTTAAGTTAATAGTTTCTCTGAATTACAAATACAATTTTCAACAGGAAAAGAACAAGCTTTAGAAGCTTCCCTCAGAAAACAAATGGTGTAAATATTTTGCCATTTACCCATTGCAAGAGGCATTAAATTTTAGTCACTGCTTAAAATGCACGTTGTATGCAGTACTTATAAACCCCACAAACATTACTTGTCAGACTTGTTACAGTCTTTTTAGATTCATTTTCATAGACCTAAATGCTTGGAGTTACGGTATAAAATTCCACTACTGCTGGAGAAGAGTGAAAAAGGAACCTTAACACCACATGCAGATCCCATTGCTCCTTTTGTACAGGTAGATAATTTGACAGTTGTAAACACTTTGCTTCATGGAAAGTGTCACAATTGCACTGTGGGATTGTGAAAAAGAAACAAAAACATCTTGCAAATCATCCAACAAGCACAAATGTCAACAAGAAGTGTTCAAATAAATAGAGTTAAAATGCTTTGAGTGATAGAAAGATTCCAGATGCCTAATTCACACTGACCATAGTCATAAGGCATGAGAATACAGCTGCAGTTTTAAAAGCTAAACCAAACCAGGCTTATTTTAGAGATGTATATGTACAAAATCAAAAAAAAAAAAAAAATGGGAGTGTAATACTGAACAGGAACAAATTAGATTTCAGAACTTCACTGAACATATTAAGAAAAACTGGATTGAAGATCACCATAGTCAGAAAAGTTTCCAGAAGAAATTAAATGAGCAAACGTACCCCAAATGAAACACACACATCCAACTAGGAGCACTGTCAATCAATTATGTGATTATTAACTACAACATCATTTGAAGCAGATTTTAACAGTGAAAGTCCGATTTAAGAAATGAAGCAAGACTTTTGACTTCTGTCCTCATTAGAAAATAAAAAATTGCCCAGGAACTTTGCTTGGAGGTGCACGTTTTCTCGTGGTGTAGCACTGACACGTTAGACCTCTGTAAAGGGGGAGGGGGAAACAAGATAGAAATGAAATGGTGGCACTTTGAAAATTTCTCACCACGACTTTCTGCAAGCTGTGTAACTACATCATGTGAATAAACATAAAGGTCAGCATTGTCTTCTGGCTGTGATGAAAATAAATAATAACAAGAATTAGATAGATTAGTATATGCTAAAATGAAAAAAGACTCAGACCCAGAGTGCTGAAGTCTGAGAAAATTTTATTTACATTGAAGTAGTCCAAGTAGTGATTGTCAGTGTTCCAGCTGACAGACTCAGCAAACAGCCCACCTATTTCCCATTTCAGCAGCAAATGTCTATACAGAAACCATCATGCGCTCACTGCAAAATAAGCTTAAGAACATTAAAGGCCATATAGTATTCCCGGTTGCCCTAATACAACCAGTTTAAATCAAGTTTGTTGTGAATGATATCACTGTAACAGAGCTGATTGTAACCCATAAAGCCAAGAGAAAAGTATGGTCAGCATAATTTTTTTTTTTTTTTTAATAAGAACATCCCAGTTATTCCTCTGTCATTGCTTCCGCTTGTGTATAGCACATCCCAGACCCATGTGTCTCTGTTTCTAGCACCAGATAAACATTTCAGATACATGTCTCTCTTGTCACTGTTGCAACTGTTTTCTGAGTATGTCATGCCGTGGTATAAAAAGGGATGTGATTCTTTTGGTGACCTTTGGTGTTTGCATACAGAGCATACCCATGTATTAGTGACAGCCCGCTATTTTGTAGAAAATGAAACATTAGTGGTAGGGTTATCTGAAAACTGTAAACTGAAAGCTGGCTGGCTATGTTCTTTCTCTGAGCATGGAAGGTTAGGTTGACTCTCATTTGGAAACATGCAAGATACTCCTAACCTTACATTACAGTCTTATTCCTGTCACCTTTCTAATTTCTTCATATTCTGCCTCTCATACTTTTGTTTTTCCTGACTTTCCACAAACTTCTTTATTTATGTAAACCTTCTTTGATTTGACCTTACCAACCAACTTTTCCTCCTTAGAGGCAGTGAGAAAGTTTCTGCCACCAGGCCTTTGTTTGGTCCAGGTGAAGTTAAAATTTGATGCTGGGGAAATAGGTTGTACAGAGGTGCCTATTGAGATGGCTACAGAACAAGATGTTCTCAATCTCATTAGTCTCCCTACAACAAAAAGGAAAGTATTTTTCATCCCAGCATCAGTCAAATCTACTGTAAAGTACTTAGCCAACATTTCCATGGTGCAAACTGCTGGAGGAAGCAATGAGAGCTGGTGTCTTTATCAAGACACTTTTATAATCTGAATGTCAGTCCTGGATACCTGTATCATCATATGAATCGTACACAAGGAGACTGATGTTTAGGGCTCAGTTCTGCCTCTGTTGAAATTTGTGCCAAGTTTCACTCTAGAGATGAGACAAGAGAACGTTTAGTAGAGAAAAGCTATTCTTGCAGAGGGGCTCAGGTTAAATACATTTTATCACTTTCCTGGCAAAGAAAACAAGCAAATAGGATTCACAATGGGTGATCTGTGAACCTCTAAACCCCCTTATGGAAATGTGAACCAAAATAAAAAGTGCCTGGGAAAAATTCTTTAATCTGAAGGTATTAGTAGTTAAGTCTTTACAGCCATGACAATCCCCATTGACAGAAATGCTCATAACCCAGAGGTGATGGGATACAAATGGGTATGGATGTGGGAAGCATTGCAATAGAGAGCACATCACAATAAAAACTCTCTTTCTCAGTTGTCCTTTCCAGTCAAATAAATAAATTGCAGTGATGTACAGTGTGAAGAATTATTGCCACTAGAGTGCTTTTCTGATGACAGAGATGACATGAGTTATAAAAGTCTGTCCTAGATAACAGAAAGCAAAGATTGCTGGAAGTTAGTAAGATTTAGGAACTCTTAGGTTCTGGATTGATCCAAGCATACTAATCGAATATGGAGTGCCTAACTCCAGACTTGGTCATCTGCTGAGAAACCTATTCTGATGGGAGCACAGAGCCTCGGCACTCCTGTGCTGCTCATCCTCCATCCATCTCAGTTCCCAAGGTCCTGGCTAAAATCTTCAGGAATTGATGTTGGCCAAAGTTATTGGAGTGATTCTGTTCATCTCTGTGAAGAGTAATGGTAGAAGCCGTGTTGATCCGGGAGTGTTGACGGTATTCATAATGAAACATTGGTGAACAGACCCTCCGCAGGGACAGGACCTTCAGGGCAGAGCTCCTTTCATCCAAGAATCTTTTACCTTCAGAGTTAGCTTCTTGAAAGAAACTCTGAAAGGTAGCTTGACATCACCCTGTAATGTTATGCAATCAGATACAATCCAGCATTTTGTATTTTAAAATGCTGTAATGTAGCAGGTAGCCAAAAGACACATGAGGTACAGTGCCTTTCTCATGAATTAAGGTTTCCCATCATGTGATTGGGATCAAGTACCTTTAAAAGCAAAGCTTGAATATGACACCAGCCACTGGAATATTCCATAAATCTAGAACATCTGGGGAGATTTGCAGATGGCTGAATAAAGGAGCTTGGTTAGATCGTAGTTGTTCACTGTCTTCTATGACTGAGGCAATTGGAAGCCCTTGTACCTCTGTCTTCAAAGCTCTGCAGCTCCTCACTGACAGAAGATGAGCCTGCAGTTCTGGTGTTTCTTGTCCAGAAGATGTAATAGACAGAGGTTCTTGGAAACACAAGTGAGTAGTTTGTGGAAATGTGGGTATCTTTGCATAATTTATTTTTATATTCCTGCACCACAGAAATCCTTATGGCATGAGTGACAGCAATCCCTTAGACAGCACTAAGAGGACTGTGCTGCACAAAAAGGAAGGGATAGCTCAAAACATTCCTAGCTTTCATATTACTGGATTTTAAAACCTGGAATAACTGAGGTGATAGTCTGTTCCCATTCTGTCATTGCAGCCATCAAATGCTGTTGTCAAACCAACTGCAGCAACATAACCATCAAAAACCACCTGCCTGTTTGCCTATTGGAAAGTCCTTCTGAAAAAGGAGGAGTGTGCCAATAGGGAGCTCTTCATTGTGCTGTTTTTTTTTTTCCTTCTGCAGACTCAGCAGGTGCTATATATTATCCTTTACAACCTTCAGCCATTGGGAGCTAGGACACTGTAATTATGTTCCCTGTCCATGGAAGTTACTGACTATTACTGTGTGAAATATGAGCTCTGCTCAGTATTCCAAACTAAACTGAGGAAGCATGTTTGCTGCTGCTTTCATCCCAGCAGAATAATGGCAGTGTTCATTTACAGAAGGAAATGCTCTCTGCCCCTTAAGTGATGGAACCCATGTAAAAATACATTATTGCTGATATGTAAAGAAGTCAAATTCCCAGTGCTGACTGTTCACTCCTATAAGTAAATTTTTACATTTGTGTAGTTCATTTTATTAAAAAATTCATAGGTGTTCACTCCTTCATAAGTGTGCAAATAAACTGGGAGGCTGACACAGAGGAAGTACACAACCATTTTTAAACAGAAGTAACTTTCAGTCATCTCTGTAGAGGGAGTCAGGATCTCAGGGCACTTCCCAACAAGTTGTCTAAATTGCACATTACTCTTGAATTTGTATGTGGGTTGGTCTTTAAGTACCTGAACCCAGTTCCCTCAATGACTCAGTAGCACCGAAGAAAACAAAAGTTGGGTTTTCAAACTCCTGTGGCTCCTGCTTTTGCAACCTCATCCACATGAGAATTGCCTTCTGTGAGGTCTCACTACTTTCTCACTAAAAAATGTAGCCTGGTTTTATCTTGCTCTGTTCTCTCCTGAAGTTATTCAGAGGAAGTGAGATATGGTGGGTGCCTTGCACACTATTCCATTAGGATAAATAATGTATGCTATCTATTGTGTTTAGAAGAATGCTTCAAAGAAAATTCTCTATGGCATAGTTGTGATAACAAGCAGGAAAGAAATAAAAGGAGAGAAAGCACAGGAAAATGTAGGTGCTTTGGCATCCGCCAGTTCAGAATTGCAGTGCTTGATACTAGCATGCTTCCTTTGCCACGAGTCTTCACGACAGCCACAGCAGTTCACAGAAAAGGATGTGTTGCCTCTTGCTGCCCTAAAACAAAGAGAAAGTTTTTGTTGCTATGTACTTCCAGAAGAAAATGTGCAGCCTGACCTTGGCAGAAGCACACTGCACTGTGACCAGCTATTGAATATTTTCTTTTCCTGTTCATTCCTTCTTCTCACTTTCATTTTAGTAAGAAAGTCTCACATGCCTCCACAGTCTCTCATGGGAATGATCATGGCTTCAAAGAAGCACTGAGGTTCTCAGTTTGTCTCTGCTTACCTCAGGTGGATGAGTCTGTGAGTAACTATTGCTAGAAATGTTGGTGCACCAGACTCACCAGCTCAGGTGTGGTACCTCTTGAAAGTAGAAGACACATTCTTACCCTCCTACCGTGCATTATTTTTTATTGTACTGTGTTTGTTAATCACTTCTGTGTATAAGGATTAGTATATTTGAATTATTCACTGTAATGAGAATATGTGATCAGACAGTCCAGACAACAGCAGATACAAAAATTCTTGGCAAAATATCTTAAATGTTTGATATGAAATTTGCTTTCCCAGCTGGAGTAACAGCAGGTTATTGGGCCCAGAATCCTGCTTTTCACACTTGGAAAGAGTAGAAGCATCAGGCAAGTATCAAGCATCAAGAAGTATAAGGCAATAGTTTCCTTTTATATCTCCCATTTTACAGTGTAAGTTGACAAGATACTATATTTTCCAAGAGGTATGACATTCTTGTTCTAAAGTACAAATTGATGCTTATATGGCTGCACAATGCAGAAGAAATGTCTTTTCCAGTGTTGGTCCCATGTATACATGCTCAGTGGTGTGTATGTAACCTGACCTTTGCACCTCAGTAGAGGGTCACCCAGTATGGAGGAAAATTGATTTGTTATGTCTTCACCTGAGCTTACTGCTGCTTTGGTGATGATCAGATCTTCAAGCACATCAGACCTTCCTGTCATCATTAGAAATGCTTTAAAGCTTTAAAAGTTAAAAGCTCTGAGTTTTGGTTAAGTCAACATGTAAATCTGAAAATGTGTTTCATTTGTGATAAACACATTTTTGTGCATATGAGTCATGCTTGACAAAGGCAAAGTACTGTAATCGGAAAAGGAAAAAAAAAGTCAGAATGAACTCTTTTCTTGGGAAGTTACTATCAAAAGAATCTATTGAAGTGTTTGACGTAGAATGTGCCTCCTCTTTGGGGATCATAGTGTTCTTCTGCAAATCACCTTTTCTCTGTTAGAGGAACAGTTTCCCTCTTCTTTTGCAGACATGCCTTTCAAATGCCCCTGATAAGATGAACTTGATTGTGCATATGAATTTGGTTTGCCTATTTGTTCATCCTTGTCAGAGTTCTCCCTCCCTTCCCCAAAGGTGTGAGAGGAGTTTGGATTGAAATAGATAGATGCTGATGAACAAATACATTTTTTGTCTTTGAGTGCAGTACAGTTGTCTGTATGAGACAGCATCTGTTTTACCTTAGAATTACTGATGCTCCATGAAAATGGCTGTCCTTGAGTCTGAACTACAACACTCACACTGATAGAGAGAATTGGCCATTGTCAACAAAGGCTTGTAACCAACTATCTCTGCACCAGAGAGATCAGTGAGAGAGAGAGCATTTAATAAGCTGAGTGAATGGCATGGAGGAAGACAGAGCATGGAGAGGAGCTGAAAGCAGAGAGCTTAGAATAAAGCTCCAAGAAGGAGAAGAAATCCAACAACTTACAGAGAAACAGGGAAGACAACAAAAAGCACAATTAAGAGAAACGAGAAAGAAAGATTAAAATGAGTGAAGGCAGAAATAGGAATCCTTATGCACTCCCTCAGACTGTCATGGTAAAGAATATAAGCCCTACAGCTTTTCCTTCACTTCTCTATGGAAATAAAACAATTATCATGAAACGATTCTATTTTATTCTTCAAAGAAGTTATTTTAAAGCAGTTCCTCATTGTGGAAAGACCTGACATCAAGAACAGTTACTGTCTCTCACAAGCCTTCTTTATGGTTACTGTTTAACTCAAATGCCAGAAAACTGACACCCAGGTGCCAGCATGCTACCTTAACAGAAATGTATGGTTTTGCCTTGTGGGAGCTAAGAGGTAGGGAGAAAAACGTCTTTCAAAAGAAAAATAATTGTGAGCTGGACTGTGTCCTTTGGTTTGCATGAAGAGAGTTAAACCAGTAAAGCTTCCTTCCCCAGGTGGGAGAGGTTTTCAGAGCAGTGGGGTCCTTCACTTCCACACTATGCTCATGGTGCAGGTTTTCAGCATCCTGGTGAGCCATAGGCTGTTGAGAAAGTAGAGGGTGGGAGGGTGAAGATGGAGAAAGCCAGTCATTGTAGCCTCTACTCAGTATTGCTCCTCATGAGAAAAGGCAGAGAGGAAGCAGTGTGAGAGAAATGGTCCATAATCCCTGCTGCTTCATGGCATATTATTATAAGAGAGTAAGAGATAAAAGTGTGCCTTTTGATGGAAAGTCACTTTCTAGCACTTTGTCACTCAGGTTCTTTGAGCCTGAGCCTGAATGAAACCTGGCTAAATAAAGCTCTAAAACATGTGCTTTATCTTAAAGTCCCCGAAGAAGAAGTGTCTTCACTCCTGAAACATGTTGAAGCTTTATTACAAGCCATACTCTGATCTCAGGCACTGCAGTGTAAATCTGCAATTACTCACTCAAAATCAGTGGTATTATCCTAGCAGTGGGAGAAGAGGTTCACCCCTTCCTCCCAAGCAGAGGGGTGGATTTGTTCTACGTTGTTGGCACTGCAAAGTTCTCCTGACATAGCGCTGGCACTTACTTTTATCTGGATGATTAGAATTAAACATCAGCTTCCTTTTGCAATTATACTAAGTTAAATCATTATGTTTTCAACCTTCTGTTACACTGTAGAAAACTTACTTTAGCTAGAACTCACCCTTTCTGTTTTACTTTAAATACTACGCTCAGGAGCATTTCCAAAAATGTGGGGATGCATAGTAAAAACATGGAGAACTAGTTGTCTCTGTAACATTGCTACCAATATCTCTCAGTTTTCACAGTTAGAGTTGCAGCAAACTTCAGGGTGGTGCAAGGTTTGTCAGTTTGGAGCAATGACAAAATTGCTGGGCTTATCAGGGAAGAGGTCTAGGTGGTGGTTAATGAGGAATCAGTGTTGCAATTTATGTTAAAGTTAATGTTTAGGATAGCAACAGGTAAGACTTTAGGGCAGCAGGGGTAAGGAGGGGCCTGTGTGTCAGAAGGCTGAGAGTGCAGCTCTCAGAACCGGCTTTGGCCAGTACACTGCAGAGGTGCCAACCTGACCACAGATGCAGGCAGCCTTGGCAAGAGTAAATGTGCATAAGAGAGGAATAATTTTATTTGCTTAGACACTCTCCTTCTGCATCCCAGGTGGTGGTGTCAAACTGAGAGGATATTCCAGGAAATAATCAAAAGAGTTCATTTCTATGACCATTTGTCCTAATCTTCTCGTCATCCTATTTTTTAAAAAAGTGATATCATACACTATTTTTAGTTAAAGTTGCTCCCTCATTACTAGTCCTTCACAAATAATTCCTTTTCCCCTCATTAAGATCACTATGTACACATCACCTGTACACATTTACGAAGAGAAATTTAGTGTCCACCTTAGAGGTGTCATGAACTTGCAGTTCTACATTTGATGTGTTCTGTATCTGTACAAATGTATCCTGTTCCAGGAATTCAAGATTCTTAACTTAAAAGCTAGTTGTACAAGGGTTATTTTTTAGAAGTATAAACCATGCAGTATTAAAGCATGTCAAAGATCTTATCCACCAATAATGCAAAGAGAGACACTAAGAGGTTCATATACAAGATTATAATTTTCCACTTGTTTTTTGCATAGTAAGGACCAAACCTGAAGGCCTTCTGCATAGTAGAGGCAAAAAAAAAATAAATTATTTAACAATTTCCTGTTAATGAGAACCAAAACAGTGACCACTCATTTAAATTGCCAGTCATAACCATGTATAACAGATTACACACTTTTCTATTTAATTAAAATACGTGTACCATTTTTTCAGAAGTATAGAACTGGAAGAGGCCTTAGAGCTATTGAATTCAGTCCCTCGATAATCACAGGCAACTGTATCATATAATCTGGATAAGCATATCAGTTTCTCTGCACTGAATGTGTGAAGAGCCAATTATGTTCTCATCTGTTATCAATGTTTTTCATTGATTTCAGTGCTGTGCTCTATTCACCAATTAACCAGGCATATCACCTTCACTGACCTAAATACAGACATTTTGCAGAATAATCTCTCATCCAGTAGCCAGATTTGCTGCTTTATACTCTTCCACCTGTCTAGCTGCATTGTGATCATATTTTTTTTCCTACTGAATTTTCCTTTTTATTTGTTATTTTAAAGTCATAGTCATAATATTAAGTAACAAGTGATTTTTAGGTGGGTCAGTCAGTACATGGGAGAATAATTTTTAGTTTATGTTTTAAAAATAAATTTGTTTAAATATTTTATTGCCACAGCAGAGGTGTGTTTAACTTTTATTGCCACAGTACACATCCAGTTTGTGTCAAACAAGTCTAATTTAGTAATGCAAACAAGCATTGTCCTTGGTGCTTTCAATCAAGGTGTGTACTACAGAAGAGAGTAGATCATTAAGCAATTAAAAATGCTGGATGGTGAGACTTCCATTATGCCAAATCCTCTTCTGAACTCTTGATTGTACCTGTGGTGCTGATGGATCAGTGAAACAATTCTCATGTATAAACATGATTGCAGTATTTGCTGCACTCTCAGTTCTGGATGTGTGACATTTCATTACGTTTAGCCCCTTTAACTGTGATTTTTGCTGTGTTCTTCATTAAGTCTTACATGATTTTATTATTAAAGGAGAATTGTCATGCCCCTTTGATCACATCACATCACATCTTTTTATTTTATTTTTGTGCTTCCACATGTCAACATTATCTTAAGTCAATCTCCCTGTGACCTTGCTTGGTCCAGACTTTGAATAAAGGATTTTCTTAGAAAAATTGATACAGGCCATTCCTTATACACTGTTTTGTTGTAGGGATCTCAAAAAATCTGTAATTGACAATTAAAATGAATGTTTCAGGAGACTATTAGAATAGTGTCTTGAGTATTGGAAAACAGAGATGAAGAAACACTTTTTTTCTGTAGAGCACCAAACTCTTCATATTACTTGTCATCCTTTGATCTCCTCCTGGAGCTGACAAGATAGGAAGCAAATTGGTAATTTTCTGGGTTTATTTCTTCTAATAAAAAAAAAGCAGAGAGATAATTGCAAAAGCTTGTTTTACATCAATGGGGACTTGCCTAGTTAAAGATCCAGACAGGAAGAAAACAAAATCTGGGTTTCTAAACAGTTTAAGTACTGCACTAGTACAATCCTATGGTAAAAAAAAATAGTATTTCCTGCTCTTAAAATTGCAGTTTGTGTCCTTAATTGTCTTACATAAATGAACTCTTCCTGGTAGGTGAGGTAGCTTTCATTTCTTGAATATTTGTTTTATCTGGTTCTTTACAATAGTGTTACCTTGGCCATTAAGAGCTGTGGTGACTCTGGGCTGTTACATCTCTAGACCCTTCTGTCAATGAGAATTCAAACCACTTGTCGCTTTACAGGCAGCATCGCCTACAGAGAAATTAGAGCCTGAACTCGGGAGTGAAGTGGTAACTTCTAGCTATATTCACAAGTGTCTCTCAACTCTGAGATGTCACTTGAGAAAAAGCCACATTGCAAAATGCTTTGAGATGCTGCTTTTGAAGTGACAAGAGGAGATTGGCAGATGGGAGAGCGGGCTAAAATCAGGTACAAAAGAAGTAAGAAATGGACACATATGGACAACTGGGTGCTCCAGCCTTTCATGAAAAAGATGAGTGACTTAGAATTTATACATAAAAGCAGCTGCCAAGCCTTTATTTGCCATAGCATAGAAGACAATCAAAGTGAAAATCCATTTATTTCGCATTTGGTTGGAGAAGGTATTTAGCTTCCTGAAACACTTTCTTTTCTCCTGTGAGAAATGTATGGCCTGTAAAAAGATGACTGAGGAATAGAAATACCACAGTGACCAGAGAATTGATGAGTACATTTTCACATAAGAATTTCAAACAAAGTGAACCTTGATAAGCCCTGCAAAAGCTGCCATTTTGGTAAACTACCACAAAAAATTACTGGAAGATTTCTATAGCTGACATTAGAAATGTAACTGTAAAAAAGAAGTTTAAAAACTCTTCACAAATGTAACATGAAGTAGGAGGAGTGTGTGCCATATTTTTCATCCCATGTATCTTACTGGCCAACACTGATGCCGCAGGAGTGAATTGGTTATTTGTTCTGACAGAACAAGTCACAGGACAGAAATGTCATGAAATGACAAGAAACCAAGAGATAACCTAGGATTGTAGACGTACATTTATGAGTGCTGATTCAGAACTAACAGAAATGAAAGAGGCATAAAGTCACTTCAATAAAAATGTTAGGACCTGTGACACAGCTTGTGGTTAATGGAAAAATAATGAAGAAAAATGTCATGCGTTTATTTGGAAAAGAAGAAATGGATTGATAGAGTGGGAAGCTGCATAATTGTTAAAAGAAGGATATTATTTTTTCCCACTAACCTGATGATCATGTTAGTACAGAAACTGATTCTGAAAAGCAAATGTTATTGTGAAAACAAAATCTGTAAACGTTGGTAAGCAACGGGAGGAAAGAGTAGAAACTTCCTGCTGTTGACAGGCATTTCTAAACAAGCTGAAATCAGAAAAAAGCCTTAAAAGTATCTCAGTAATTTGAAAATTATAAGGTAGGAATGCAGTGACTAGTGCTTTACACTAT
Organism: Xenops minutus; assembly: GCA_035221455.1. Classification (NCBI taxonomy): domain Eukaryota; kingdom Metazoa; phylum Chordata; class Aves; order Passeriformes; family Furnariidae; genus Xenops; species Xenops minutus. The sequence continues at coordinate 10,483,206 of JAWWEE010000040.1, forward strand.
GCTAAGTTTGTGTAATTGCCAAGCATTAATAGGGCAGTATATTTGTGTTGCTCAGCTATATAACTGTGTCAACTGAACCAAAGCTTCATGCAAAAAGAGGCTGGAAAGAAATGGGAGTCACTGGGATAGCTCAGTGCATTCTTATTGTTGTTTTACATAGTGATTCTGATCTCATTAAGATTCATATAGTTAATAAAAAAAGGTGTAGTTGGGAGTTTGAGAAAGACATCTTTATTTTAAAAGTAATCTACATTAATGTAAAGCTTTCTGTGTTTACACTGTGAAATTGCTGACACAAGCTGAGAGCCTCTCATAAAACAAGTTTATTTTTCAATACATCAAGTACAGAATGCACAAAAAAGCTTACAAAAGAGGGAAGCATATCTCAGAAAGACAGAATAATATTCAAAATGCATTTTATTAGCCTAAAAAAATGCTGGTTTTCATATAAAGCTTTTATTTGTTTTGCCTTAAAGACTTAACCATTAGCCTGTGACAGAAATTTTATAACTCTGTAGATACATCTTTTTGAGATTCGTTGGGAAGCATCCAATATTCCTTCTAGAACCTTTCATATAAACTTAGCTAGAGGTTTTACTTAAGGCTAAAGCCTCTCATGAAGTATTAAGGCTGTCCCAGCTTTTCCCATTTCATTTCTTCAACCATGCAGTTGAAGAAATGAAAGTACTAATCCTTCTCAGCATGGCTTTTAGTTCCAGGCAGAACAGGAGTTCACAGAGTAGTTGGACTATCAGATTGCGTCATGCCTGGAAGCCACATCCCGCATTGCCAAGGCAACAACATACAACATTTCTCCAAGCTGTATCACCTCCCCTGAACAACACAGGTCGAGCAGTGTGTTTGATATTGGAGTTTTTATAACCACATTGGGTAGGGATGACTTGTGGAATCTCTGTCTGTGTATGTCCTGTGTAATTATATCAGTAAAAGTCTGAGTTATGTCAGTAAAAATCTGAGTTGACTGTGTTCACATAGGCTCTGTATAGGAATAAAACTCACCAGCTTTCCATACAAATAAGTTTTGCTATGCTAAGAGCATCCTCCTAAATCTGGGAATTATACTGATCTCAGATATAATAATGCAAACAGAGGTTAATGTTTGTGGGAAAGTTGGGGTTTTGAGACAAGTCCTTTTATTGAGGCTGTCTCAGATGTGATTTGGCTGAGCTCTGTTGGGCTGGACAAGCTTTGACTTGGCTTTTTAGAAGCAAAGACACCACTGGAGATTGGGCTGGGATTCAGACAAGTTCTGCATTTGTTTGGGTTTCTTTTTAATAGTGTTCTAGTCTATATTCATCCCTAAGTCTCTAATGCCTTTGATCTTTTGAGTGTGAAATTCAGGCATTGATAACAATGCCAGTCCTTCTATGCAACATGCTTAAAATTAGAGATTAAATACATGATTATGCATTTTTCCAAAATGACCAGGTATTTCTTATCAATAATAAGATTTGTAGCTTCTTATAGGTAAGATTTGATGTCTACCTTACATGAATACTAATAAGCTCATTTTTAAGGCCTTTTGCTGAATATTCTATTCACATCTTATTTTTGCCTCCGTCTTTCCTGAGAACATTGGCACTTCTGTCAGGTGCATAGCAAGTTCCATATATATATATCCACCTCTGGGTGTGCAAAGGTAAGAAGAAGAGACATTACTTATAACAAAATAGCACTCAGATTTCATGTATTGGATTCTCCTGAAGCTTCTGAAGTATTTGGGAAATATGTGTAAGATGGAAGAAAGGGATTACACTTCTCAAATACGTTTATTTTATGACACTTGCTCTCCATTGATTTTTACTCAGGGTCTCTTTGACTCGTGCTAACTTGATAACAGAAACCATCACTCTATAGGGGGAAAATAACTTCGGCTGTGTAGCTTTAAAATTGATGAAAGGTTTGTTTAAACACTGGGAGAATAATCAACTCACCTTAAAATCATCTCTCTACTTGAGACCAGCACAGTCTTTGCTCTGTTTGGGATAATGAATGGTGCTGATGTCTCTAGTACTTTTTATAAAACAGATACTGCTTATTTAAAAAGCAACACATCAAAGTGATTTAATGCATTAATTGGATAAAAGGAAAAACAAGTAGGTCTCTAAATGAAGGAAACTTAATAAAGCTGGCAGATCTTTTGCAAATAGAAAAGTATTTTTTTTGTATATTGCAGATTTTTTCTGAAAGGGAATTTTTTCTTTGATTTAGCCTTGATTAAGTGTTTCAGGGGTAAAAAATCCAATTATGCCTAAACCTAATGTGTTGAAAATACTCAGAAGAGAACTTAAAGCTAATTGATGTATCTGAATTCATATTCAAAGTGAGGAATTACCTAACATATGTCTGTAAAGCATTGTACCAAGGTGCTCATTTCCTTGAAGCGTCTTTCTTCTTTCAAGATACTGCCCTCAGAAATTTAAATCCAAACAAGCAAATCCAGCATCACAAATGTACTGATTGCTTCTCCAACTGTCTGAACAGTTCAAACTGCATGTTGAATTAGCAGATCAAAATTCTCTAGCACTCTTTCCTTGACTCCAATTAACTTGTTTTCTGACCTTGGAGAAAGTCATTGTAAATTTTTTTTGTCTGTATATCAGTAATACAATGATAATGATATTCATGTAATGATGTTTAGGGCTTGTTTTTGTTTTTTGTTTTTGTTTTTGTTTTTTGGGGTTTTTTTTTAATGCACTTATGCTTAAAGATAGACACATGAAGCACTACGGTTACTATCGTTCCAATCTCTTTAAAACCAAAATATCTAACTTGATGGTTTTTTTTGCGTTTGTTGCTTTTTACTCCATTTCCGTGTGATTATTGGTGTGTTGTTAATATAGCTGCACCTTATCAAGGGCAAAGGTATAATTTTATGTTTCAGTGGCCTGAGAGTACAGACACCAAGAGAAGATACCAGTGAGGGAGCAGTGAGTTTCCAGTTGCTGCTGGTGCATTCGTATGCCTGAGCTGGTAAATGAGAGCAGTCATGAAAGCCACTGGATGGTTTTGCACCTCCCTCCCAGCCTCAGGAACAGCATATATCCACCAGACACAAATGGCATGTTACTCCTCAGCCTCAGCCGATGCTACAAGTGCACTATATATTTATAATGGTCTTGTAAATATAGGCAGTTCAAAGGCAGTGTATGAAGGATATAACAAAGGCTCTGGGCATCTTTGCTTTGTCATTTTGAGTTGTGGATGAAGCCTGCTCTGCAAAAAGAATTTTTTTTTATGTGATGTCTGTTTAGCTCTCAGTTTAGCACCAAAAAACCTCAAAGTATGCTATTTTTTGACTCGGTGTTGGTATCAATTTTTACACAAAGCTATAAAGTGAGTAAGTTTAAGAACAATTTGAACAGTTATTTCTAGTGTACTTAATTAGAATTGGGTTAAATGAGGACAAACACAGACTGTTAGGCTTTGGAGAGACTGTTCCAATTAACCACAGATCAGTGGTCCACAAATCTTTTTTCTATTAATATAATTACTTCTCTTGATTTTTGGGTCATATTGCTAGGATGTCTGATATGAAGGATATACACTGGTGCTTATTCTGCTTACCTTTGGGTGTATCAATGCATTTAAAAGTGCATAGGAGAGGATACATGTATATAGCAACTCCCTGTTTAACTCATTGCTTTACATTCTGATGAATACATCCTCAGTGTCTCAGATATGGGTCAAATAAACAAATATAAGCAGATCTAAGTATGACATAATTAAATATATTTTGTGGGATTAGCTTCATTTGCATCACTATTAACTTAAGCCATTCAGCTTTTGTTCTTGAATGATGTGAGTGAACTTTTCAGCTGTTAGAGGCCCTTTTATCAGCTTTGCCAGTGTCATGCATATGCTTCTCAAAGGAAAGGCATTTTTCTCTGTGGCTTGCTCAGCACTTCAGAGAATAAAAGGGAGGTTTAGAAATTGTGAAATGTATTATACAAAATGATTGTTAATACCCTGTCTGATGTAACTGGAGTTTAGTCAACAGAAATGCTATGTGGGTGAAAGAAGTTTTTGAACTATGGAGGCTGTGATTAAAAGTAATTAAATATTGAAATGCTTAAAAAAATCTATGAACCCTGATTCAATAGAAACATATTTAAATATTGTTCTTAGATGAGGTACATGTTTTCTGATGACTTTACTGATTTCAAGTTTTGTACCACTATTAAAATGATATCAGATAGTTCAGTTACAGTGCAGGTTATGTGATGTTTATGTGTAGCTTTCTGCCTGTGTAAACTGTAGGAAAATCTGTTTCAGGTACAGTAAAGGAACAACAATCCATGACTTAGAGCATCCCTCCCTTCTGAAGGTCTTTGCCAATGCATTGTACAAGGGTAAACTGGCGAAGTGTTGACGTAATTTCAGTTTCCCTGTAACGTCTGGTAGTTGTTGCATAGTCTGGTGAATGAAGCCATGGTGTACTTTGGAAAACAATTCACAACTGAGAAAATATATTTCTGTTCCCCTGGAAATCAGTAGTAAAACGTCAGCTAATTTCTGTAGAATTGGGACTTACATACTCCTACACATGTAAAACAGGACCAGCTGCAACATCAGTTAATTTTGTGAATATCCAGAAGCAGTCATACTTTGCCCATACCTAACATCTATTTTCCAAAGAGTTGCATTGGTTTTTGCCACCAGAAAAGAGGTGTGACATTGACTCTGTGAGGTATGTACATGTTGGTGTTCAGCTACGTATATGGGGATAAACTGAGGTGTAGAAGTATCCGGAAACACCAAGCAGGCAGGTCAGGTACACTGCTGCACTGCAGTCACGGACTTCTCTTCACACCAGCAAAGATAAACTCTTTTCTTCAGTTTCTTTACAGCTCAAGAACTGCAACAGAAGCTAGAAAAAAAATACTATCTGTTCTAAGTGATTCTCAAGCCTGCTGCTAATTGAGACATAGCACTAACTCTGTGATGCTGGTGTATGTGACAACTCAGACTCATTTACTGTCTATTAGTGTTATTCTTCTGACTTTAGAAACTAAATCTGGCATCACATTTTACAGTTTGGAAACAGATCCTATGAGAAGCAAAGCAGTAAGATGCAGTCAGAAGTGTCTAGTCACTAATACCAGTCACCATCTCAGATCTCAAAAGTGCCTGGATTAGTGTTTGACAGGAGCCTATTTGTTAAGAGAAGGGAAAAGTTTGTTTTAAAAGAAGAATGCCTTGGTAGGATGCCTATTAAAATAACAATTACAGCCTATAGAATGGCAGTTCTGGAGGAGCCCTAGAAATGGTTTGTTTATCTTTTACTGATCCAGTACAAAAAACTTGTGTAGATAATGATGTCTTGAGTTCATTAAGGGGACTTTTGCAAGGCTGGCAGACTAGAAATCTGACCTTTCCTAAAAACACACAAGCCAACCCTACTTTCCCCCCACCATATAAAAACATTGCAGTGACAGCAAGCCTTTAAGAGACTAGGCATTTTAAAATTGCAGCAAGCAGAGGGCCACTTGGAGCCAGAACATCCCTCCATTTCCAGAGATGCTTCTTCAAGTTAGGTAGTAATTACTGCAGAAGATAAATCAGCATATCCCTTCAGTGTTGCCACTAACAAAACGTATAAAAATGCCTGCTTTGATTGCACAAACCAGGCATTTCCTTTGATGCTGGCACATGAAACCTGCCCTTGCTGGCTCCTTGCTGCTGGGGTGAGATGAACTCTTGCTGCACTACATAGGGGCTGCAGCAGAGACAAGCAGGTGCTCAGCCTTCCCTCCTTGATGCTCCCAAACCTCCCAGGCTGAATTTGGAGTCTCTAGTTGTTTATTCCTATGTTCTGGTATAGAAATTTCCTTCAACTCTCATAAATTGTAAATAATTCTTGGCCCAAATCTGTTCTTGTAGCATTTATATACCACTTTCCATCCTGCAGCCAGCTGTCTGCAAGGCAGCTGTATGCACCATGCTGGTCTGGGCTTGGTGATTAGGGAACTTCCCTCTCTGTAAAGTCTGCTAAGTCAGATAGTCCCACGCTCAGGGATCCACATGAGGCCCTGCCACAGTTTGCTGCTATCTGAAATTAATATTTAAGCCTGACAACATATTTGAGGACCTAGGCTTAGGAAGATTCAGGCTTCAGAGCCAAACCCGAAACTTCCCCAGCATTTTCTCTCCAAAGCTAACTGGAAAAAAAATACTACAATATTTCTGTATTAACCACCAACTTTGGAAGAGAGAAAATCCACAATTCCTAGTTCAGCACTTATCCTGGAATATGCTTTCTTTATTAAGAGACTGAACTTTTGCCTGAAGCAAAGAAGCTGCATTTGGAATAAACAGTAGCACTCACCACCTCAATGTACCTGTAAAAAGCTGCTTAAGGAGAAAGGACCTATAAAGATTAGGGGGAAAAAAGCCAGTAGAGAAAGGGGCAGAGGCATATTTCTTAAAAGCAGGAGAGTATGAGAGCATAGAAAGGTCAACACTGTCTGTTTAGGGCCCGACTCTTAATTTAGTGCACTGAGGGATGCTTCATGCTGGAGGGGAGGCTTTTCATGCAGTGTCAGTTTACATTCAGCCAGAGGAAGAAGGATTACCATCTCCTTTCCAGCAATGTGGAAAGGAGGCCACCATCCCACTCATCTGCAGGCATGTGGAAACAGTGGGGGAAATTAAACTCACAACAGCTCACACTGTTTCATGTGTGCAGGTTGGAGATGGTGATATCCAAAGCAAACACTCCCTCGAACACTTTGGCGCAGGGGCTCTGACAGACTGCAGTGAGGCTCAAATCAGCGCTGACTGACAGCATTTTTACAAGCATTCCAGCATTCAGAAGGAACAAATGGCAGAGGAAATGGATCTGCAGTCCTTGCAAAATCTTTCACTAATTTTTTTTTATACTTTTGGGAGTTCGGTTTTTGCAGGCTGGCCAGATAGGGCTGCAAAAGCACACTGGGCCATCAGCACCCTTTTCTTTGTATGCCTCAAACCTAGTCTACTATCTAGCAACTCCAAAACAGTTTATGAACACAGTAAGCTTTACACATTCCATCCTTGCTGTTTACTGGTACAGTCTGTCCACAGGACTGTCCAATGGGCTTCACACAATTTTCAGCCCACGGTCCAATCTTCACACTCTGCTTCATGGCCTCGCCCACAGAGCACTCACAGAGGTAATATAGATGTCTTGTGGCTGTACAAAGAACTTCACTCTCAAGATTGTCTATTTATCACCATTTGTGAGCCCTGAAATTCCCACTCTTGCTCTCTTCTGAATCATTCCAAGCTACTCTGAGAAATTTTTTGCTTTTTCTGCTATCCAAATAAGTCACCACCTCCTTCTCATGAGCTGGCAGCTGATTGAAATGGATATGAGATTTTCAAAGCAATGAAATAATATTTAGCACTCTAATTATATTTTTGTAGGTGCTAGTAATAATAATGTAATATTGATTCATCAGATCTCAGGCTAGAAAACTCAGCAAGTCAGCAAGATTGGGAAATGCAAAATGATTTTTAAAGGCACCCTGTTTACCTAACCTATAATGAAACACTGCGATAAAAATTGTGGTTTTGGAGAAATAGGGAATATGTTCCCTAAATGAAAACTTTAACTAGTAATATATAGATTTGTATATGACAGAATTCTGCTAGAGCAAGGGGCGGAGGGGGGGGGAGGGTGGAGAGGAGGGGAAGAGGAGGAAGGAAAAAAAGGAAAGGGGAAACATTAAAAAATAGTTAAAACTATTCATACTAGGTTAGATTAAAAGGGGAGCTGAAAGAAGTCCCATCCCTTCTGGCTTTATGAGGTGCCTTTATGAGGTAAACTCAGGGGTGAACACACAGTGCTGGAGAACAGAAGATTGAGGTGTCAGTTGCTGCCTTGATGACTGTATTTCTTCTTGGAATCCCTGCTAGTGTTTAAATTAATCTTCCTGTGGTTGCTTCTGTGAAATTCATTAGCTATTCATAGCCATGGAGATCTATCAGTCAGGAAGGGCACTGGACTAGAGGAAATTTGCTTTAGCCAGTGTGGCTGAGGGTTCATGTAAACTCTGTAGCTGAGAATATGACTGGTTTAGTGATGGACACGTTCCTTAGGCTGTAAAACCTCAGAAATTGATTGGTATTCTTTCCATTCTGCACACATCTATCCCCTCTCTGCTGGAGGTACTGAGGCAGTCCTTCCACTGAACATCAGCTGCCAACATAAGAGATGCTTTGGAGATCCCAAATACAGCTTAGCTTTAGGTATAAGACATAATCAAGGGGAAGAGGACCCATGGAACAAAACTGCCCAAAGGTCACAGAGACAAAGGCCATTGCATCCCTGTTTTAACAGCTGCCAGCTGCACAGGCATGATGGAGAGATGCTCAACATCTGGAGGTCTGTGTGAAGCTGTACACAGGGCATGGGGAGCTCAGTTAAATGAGAGCTCCTCACCTGAGGCAGCTCTGTAATTGCCACTGCCAGTCTGTGGCTGAACAGGTCTGACTGCCTGCAGACTTAATATTCCCCAGGCTTGCACAGATCTTTTCCTTAATGCTCTCTAATGGATAAATGCCAGCACAATGCAGTAGATAAATATGTGCTACCGGTACTATTGACACTGAAGATCAGGCATTCATACTTAAGGCTTATTTTCTTCATTAGTTGCTTACTTAACTTGAGAAATAAAAGGGAAGAGGTGCAAGAAGCAAAGTTCTTTTGTTTTTTTTTTTGTTTTTTTTTTTTTTTTTTGAGGAATAACAGCAGTAATAACAAATCCATCTAGTTAGTGAACTGTTCAGAGCTGTCAGAAGGTAAGAATTTCCTGTTCAGTTTTGATGGCAAATTGGGAAGACAATCTATCCCCTCTTTTAGCCTCTTGTTCTTGAGAGAACTGGCTCTTTCAGCAGAGAATTTGAGTAATAAAACTCTCATAGACTTCAAAAAGATCAGATGGAGATGCGAATGGCGTCATAGAGGTGACGTCCTGAAGCTGGGGTGGTCATTGTGTCTATTTAATGGAACATCACACAGTCATTGGACAAGCTCTAAACAGTTGGCTTGATTGGCTTTTCATAGAAGAGGGGCTACAGTACATGAAATCCAAAAGCTGCTCAGGGGGTTCATCAGGGGTCTAATAGGGAGTTTGCAGAAATTGCATGAGCTTGATTTTAGGCAAATTTATGGTTTATTTGTTTTTTTCAAATTCTAGTTACTACAGGAAGCCCATTGCTTATGTTTATGAACAACAGTAAGTGCTTGCACATAAGCAGTTTTCCTTCCTCACCACCCTGTACTTTTGTTACTTCAGGCAGACAGCTAAGTGGGATATGCAAAAATCCTACAGTCATGTTCTGTGAAGTGCTCACAAAAGCAGAATGCTTACACATTTCACCTCATAACTATAATAAGGAAACAGAGCAGACAAATACGGCTGGGAAAAGCATGATGTGTACATAAACCCCAGTCTAAAACATAACTGCTTGGTCAGATCTTTTGAGAGCAATGACTTCAGCTCAGTATCTCTGGTAACAACATTCATCTCTGCACACAGCTTCTAGCCTGTGGATGAGAATGGGTTTGGATGAGTAAATGTTTTTATACCAGATAGACCAGAACATGTTTGGCTTGAATAATTATACAGCAAACTCTGTGGAACAATATTGAGTGGACCAGTAGAGTAACATGAAATAGCATTGCCTCAGATGCCCTACATATTGTTGGTAAAAAATTCAGAATTTGTCTTCATTCATTAAAAAAAAAATGTCAACAAAAGTTTGGAGGCCTTCAACTTTGGAGTTTTTTTATGGTTCGTACTGAACTAAGAAACTTGCTGAAGTTGTGATCTGAATTTAAAGGGGGGGAGGGACACAGATGGCTCCTGTAAAGTTGGTTGTTCTCCAGAAGTTTTGTTTCTACACTAACTTTACAAATGTGGCTAGGATTTTATAAATAGGTATCATATGAAATGCAACATGATCTGTGAAATTGAAGCAGCTCTTGGCCTAACCTCCAAAAGACTGATTTGGTTTAGCTAAACCCTGCCAAGTCAGGAGCTGATTTCAAGGCAATTACCAAGCCATATGTTGTCCTTATCTTAACACAAACAAAAACCTTTTTTATAACACAGCTCCAGTGCTATCACGTGTTCCTTCACAGAACACAGCCCAGTCTCATACCACTGGTTGTTTCCCTTTTGGCTGTGCCCACCTCTGCCTGCGGACCCCGGGGTGCTGGCTGGCTCTGCTGCCCTTGATTCAAATATGTTTTGGGTCTTGGCAGGTATGGCAGCCTCCACACAAATCCAGCTCCCCGGGCAAGATGCCATGTGAGCCATTTTCCACAGCACAGGAAAGGAGAAACAGGAAGGTGGGATCAGTGAAGTCAGTGACCACTGCATGTGCCCATACATCCTGAGGTCCCAGGGTGCAGTTCACATGTGAAGTATTAAAAAATTACGATGATGGTTAAGGGGAAATGCAAACTGGCCTGCAGTCTGGAATAACCCAATAGGTGAACATGGCTTTGATTCTACTGTGTGCTGAGCTTTAGGGACCATATATTGTTAATGTGGCCAATAAGAGAGATGTCATGATAGTTTTGTTAAGGTTTTATGTACAGGCAGTTCAGTAAACTGTGGAAAAATCTTTGAAAACAGGCAGGGAGTGTGTGTATTATGCAAAACAATTTTCTTTAAGTGGAAACTATTTTGACCAGCTACCTGTAACCCAGGAGTCTCAGATGGAGAATTACATTTCAGAAGAGCTTTTGACAACTGTTTTCTTGGTGTAAAAAAACACGCTGAAAGTGTTGGCATATGTAATTTGTGTTGGGATTCATTGCAAATCAGCTACTGCTTTCTTTCACAGGTTCTTTCAGTGGTAAGCTAGTTGCTGAGGGAAGGGAAGGGAAAGGAAGGAAAGACAAGGCAAGGCAAGGCAAGGCAAAGCAAGGCAAGGATGTAGCCCTTCCCTATGGAATAAAAGCAGTGGTTTTGCTTTCCACTATGTTGTACAGCTGAGGTTTAACTGTTCATCAGTTTCCAAAGAAACACATGTACTTTCTAATGAGGCCAGAAGGAATCCACAAAGCCCCTCAATAAATACATCTTACAAAGAGGCCCATACTACCATGCTACTGCAAGACCTCAACAGAAACACTGTGACTTCTGAAGTGTCATGCAAAATTCAAAGTTGTGTTTAGCACAGAAGATTGTTCCACTAAAATTTATTTCTAGATATCAGTCTGTTGATGACAGGGAGCTGGGTGCAGAACTTGGAGGATTAGGCTCAGTGGTTCAGCATTGTCAAGATTTTCTGTCTTACCAAGAATAAGTTCCAATGTTAAGGTTTTACATTTTTCAATTAGGATGATGATATTGCTGAATCTCCTGTATGTGCACTGCAATCATGTTACAGGGGTGGGCACGAATTGGGAGCATCTCTTATCAATTCCATTCCTATTCTACCCAATCCTACCCCATGCTACTTGAATAGCCATCCTTCCTTTTCAGATGTCTGAATACATCAATGCACAGTTTGCTATCAATAAACATTACATGGTCTTTGGCACTGCAGAAGGTATCATTCCTTTAAAGTTATGGTAGAAGTCCCTTGGGAAGGCTGTGCCATGACTGCCAAAATGGAGTGTTAACAGGAAAATAACTTACAATGCTAGCTAAATAATTTATTCTAAATACTATTATATATAGCTACAGGGTATGAGAAATTCAAGCAAATAATCTTCAATATCCATTACCCTACTGATTTTAAAACCAGATGCTTTCCAATGTAAGTATTATTTTTTGAAGACTCTAATTTCTGTTTGAAAAGTTTTATCAATTAATCTTAAATTAGGAAGATGCAGTTTTTTGGTCTGTATAGTCTAAATTTTAGATCATGAGAGATATCTACATAGATACTTGTAGCTAAGAAGGACCACTCTAATCAAGTAGTCCAACTCTAAACACAGAATTTCACCTGATAATACCTAAAGCAGAGGAAAATATTTGTCCTTGCTATATTAGCAAATATACATTATTAGGCCAAAGAACCTCTTATAGCATTTGAGCATATCTTTATGAAAAACTTTGCATCTCACTTTAAAGATAATTTAAAGATAAGGCTTTCATCCTGCATCCCTGGTGCCAGTTCCTCGCAGCAAAACAGATCACATGTAAGACAATTAGCAGCAAATGAGATGATGCCTTCTCTTGTGTGCCACATTTTTAAATGGAGAAGCCTCTTCTGGAAGCTCAAAACCAGAAATATGGGCAGAAATATGCCCTCTTTTCTTTGTTTCTCTTGTCTGTTTCCTTTCTCTAAAATGTCATGAATATTAAAATGCAATTTTTCCTTGTTCACTGCACTTGAAATGCCAGTTGTGTCATAGCCCCCTTACCACACCATGCTCTTCACTAACCCACCCCCCCATCATTCCTCCTGTGCAGCTTCCCTCAGCCCCTGTAAGCCCGCCACAACACCGGGTAATGACATCTAGGTGATGACAGGGTGCTCTGCCACTCTCTGGCCTTTCTGCTGTGCAGGGGATAAGACACTGAAACACATTTGTGTACTACTGATGCTGTGTTAGGCCACATCTGGAGTGCCACTAGGAGCATGTGGCCCTCGGGGCCAGGCTGGGGGCACCTCACAGGCAGAGGTTTGCTCAGTGGCAGATGATGAGCTAACCAAGCTTCAGTGATGCTAAATTAGACTTTGGGGCATTTTAAGTAAGGAAGTAAAGTGACACACAGTCAAGTTTGGGGGAGGGAAGGAAAAAAAATCATTAAACGATCCCAGATTAGTAAAAGAAATTGTAGAATTAAATGTGGCTTTAAAATGCCACTTTGTACTGCTTCAGGCAGGAAGCTGCCCCCTGCTCTCCCATCCATTTTATAGTACTGTAATTCCATTGATTTTGCTGTAGTTTTTCCTGATTTACAATCATCTGAGATAAACACAAAACCCAGTATCTTTCCAAGTCATCCATCTTTGTTTGTGGAGGACTACTTTAGAGTGAAACAGCTCAGCCATGCGTAAGGGCAAGTCATAATCTGACTGTACTATTTGCAGTGGCATGTTATATTATTAGCTCCTGAGTACTCTGCTTTAGAGCACAAATGGACTGAAACAGATCTTTCTTTTCTTCCCCCAGCATCAGAGAATCTACTTTTTAATGCAGATCAAACTATATCAATAATCCAGGGTACTAGTTTTTCTATTTTTTCCATATTTTCATGGTGTATGAAAACTTAAGCTGCACTGGTATATTTTCTGCAGTGAATTTGAGCTGTGCTTGTTAAAATTGGAAAACACACTCCAGAGGTGTGAAACTTTCTTTCCAGAGACCTTGATTTTATTCCCTTCCCAAGATTCTGAGGTAGGTTATAGCCCTCAATGCCTGCAAGATCTACTGTGTAAGTTGTAAGCTCTTCAAGGCAGCATCTGGTTTCAGGAAGTCATATTTTCTACTTTCTTTTTTTTTTTGCTTTCATTTGCAAACAGGGGAGGAATGTAAAATCATACATCCTGTGTGTGTGCTATTCTAAATTGATGGTTTAGGATGCACTCAAGAAAAATGTTTTTTCCTGCTGTACAGAGTGAGTGTTCAAAGCTGCACACACAAAACCAGACATTACATTCACTTAAATTTCTCCTTTATTATGCTAGTGTACTTTAGATAGTAGTTGCATAATGACCTGGAAAAGATATTACATGTTATTTTATTTTAATTCAAATGAGGTTTCATATATTCACACTCAGAAGAGGTAGAAAAATATAGAAATAGTCCAGTGGCCTATAAAAAGTTTCAGATTTTCTTTTTTCTTTACATGGAAATTTTGGGTTAAAGGGGATGATCTACATACTGTACACTAATTGCACAGACTGGAATCAGGAATTTCTCAGGTTGCTGCATTCTTGCTGCACAGAGCAAACTGGACCGTGTTGACCACATATTTTTCATTTGTTTCTCCTGGAACTCTGATCTGTGTGATGTATCCTTTCCAACTTTTACTCCCTGCCACTGATATGGCCCTACACCAGTGCCAGGAGTTCTCACCTTTGCATGTTGAATGCCTGTGGTTTCCTCTGAGCAGTAGTATCCTCCCGCTGTCTTCCTCTACAAGTTGACCTTTTTCTCACTCTGTAATCAAACAGAATTCATAATTGATAGTAGTCCAAGGCAGTGACTTCTTTGCTTGTCTCATCCATGCTTTGATACAGTTCTTCACCGTTACCATCATCATCATCATCTGCATAATGAAATATATCTAGCTGTATAGAAAGTTAATGACAGAGTAACTTTACTTTAGACAGGTAATTTATGCTTATACACTAATTTTGCATTTCCCTGTCTAAAAGAACTTTCATGCCACTGCATGAAGCAGTCTTGTTGGAAAACTATACTAATAGTAGTGTGACCAACTGATCTGTGTTATGCATTTAAAGGTTGCAACATTACACTGTCAGCTCAGTTTGCAAAAAGTCATTCCTTTCATCCAGAACCTTTGGGAATATCAATATCTTTTGTATTTTGCTTTGTGATTGTTTTCCGTTAGAAAAAGCAAGTCAAGCTATAGGCCCAAGAAACTGAGCAAAATGAAGTCTCAAAGTAGCTAACACTGCAATGAAATACAGCAGTGGGGCACAGCTCGCCTCCTATGGCATTATTGGAGATCTTTATTCTGTGTCACATTTTTATTTTCAGAAATTTTCTTTCTTAAAAAAGAAAAAAGTCTGACGTAAAACATACTGGAACATTCTGACTATTCATTAGTAGATATTTCAATCTGGATCTCAATAGTTCTTCCTGAATGAACCCCTTATTTTTACGTGTACTAAATTTCTTCAGATTCTGCAGTTAGAAAATGCTCAGAATTCTAGAAAAATGTGAACACATGCCAAGGTGGCATTCTTTAAGTACTTACTTTTGAACAATTATACTACCAAATATAAATATTGGTCATGAATATGGTGCCAAAAATGTATCATCATTGCTCTATTTTTTTTACTGACTTTAGATCAGGCTCTACATATCTCTTCATGAGCAAGTGCTGGTGTGTTGTAATGGTAAGACTAATTATAATAATAGATGCAGTAGTGACTTTTCAGCCCTGAATGGATTTTTAGTAACTCATTGAGGTCACTAATTCCTTTCATGTGGGCTATGAATAGAAGTGATTTTCTAGCCCTAGCCTAGAAGAAAAATAGTCTGTGATCTGTTATCAATTCATAAATCTATGTCTCCCAGTTCTTGCAGTGACTGATAGTCTATTAAAAATAAATAAATTTTAATAGTGATGTACTGCATAAATATAGATATTTATAATAGTGCATTCTGTACATTAAAACTAGTACTAATGATTCTGCTGTTAAAATTTCCAGTTGCAGAAACTGCAAAGATATGTGTTTTATTTTAAATATATTATGCATGGAAGAATGTAATCAGAGTGCATTCACCTTTTAAAAATTCAAACTTAGTGGTTGTCCAGGGTTCTGGAATATCTCCTGAAAGCATCTCCCATGTTCCAGTGTCAGCCTATAGTTTATTACTATTTTGGTGCAGCAGGAGCTGGCCCTGTCTGTTTGAGCTGGGTGCTACTGTGGGGTGTGCTAGAGGACAGGAGTACCTATGCATTGTTTTGGTATGTGTGGGACAGTCAGTTTGGGAAGTATGTGGTTGCCCAAAGGGATGAGAAGGAGCATGATATGAGGATTTCGCATAAGAAAAAAAAGATGCTGTTTAGGTGGCTTACTGTGTTGTCAGAGCACAGTGCCATGTGCAGGTAGAGCAGTAAATGACATTGTAATCCTCTTGTCCTTCTCTTCATGCAAGTTCTTGAAAGTTCAAGTATTAAAATCACAACATATTCACTGAATGACACTTTAAATGCTGTTCTTAAAAGGCAAATTGCATTTTTTTAACATAAACAAACCAACAGCAATTTATTTTCATTAAGAAATAAATCTAAAATTCAAGAAAGATGTCATGATAACAGACATATTACATAATTACATATAATATGCACATATTATTGTCCTGCCTGTCTTCTGAACAAAGTCATAATTCCTTTTTACTGAGACACTAAAAATAGCCTGGGCTGTAATGTATGTCATGAGTCATAAATCAATAAGAATGTTCTGCAAGACAGTCTATTGATTTAGTGTAATTAAAGTAAAACATCTATTTTGGACTTCTGGAGTGTGTGAAAAGGGTAGAACTTTTGTCAATGAATGTCTTTTGAATATAGGGTTTGTTCAGTTATAGTCAGGTTTTTTAAAGGAGGATATTTGTTATTTTGCAGGTTTGCCTATCTTAGGAAATAAGGAGACCTGGTTAAGAAAGAGGAACTAAAGAGAAGTGTTAAATACATAATAATAAATTCTTCATTTAGAGTGCAAACAAGATTTTTTCAAGGTGCATGGCGCCAGTGATAGAAGTATTATCTGAATAGTATTTACACAATCAATGTACAATTGAAATGTGGCAACATAGATGAGTTTGGAAATGTTTTAATCTAACTTCTTGTTTTCAAAAAAGTGAGAGGAGCCACTGACACCATGTGGAAAACTTGGAAAGTGCCTTTTACAAAATGTTTTCCAACTTGGTAGCCTGTTACATCTTTCTTTCTGACTAATCCACTGTTAATAGGACTGGGAGAAGGATGGGACTCGGTGAGATTACAGTCTTTTAAAGGTGAAAATGCTGTTCTCTGTGCCACATCTACCATAAAAAAACATGGAGTAGGGATGACTGAGTTGGATTAAAAGAATTTATGTCAACTAAGTCATACTGTCTGGTCTACAAACCTGAGAGTTGTGGGAGGCTGTTAACAGCAGAATACGCAGTGCTTTGAGCATAAAAGTGGGCACAGTGTGTCTGCATGTATTACATATCTGATCATAATAGCTAAGATGTCACTTTGTGGGTCAAGTCCCCCACTGTAGGGCCAAAGCTCTGTAAATACAGACAAAAATGTTCCTTATCTTTTCGGGAGTGGGGAAAAAGCCCACCAGTATTATCTTCCTTTCTCAAGAACTCCTTTTCTGTCTAAAGATAATGTTTCTGAGGATAAATCTTCTTCCTCACCAAATTTCATGGTAATATTTAGACCATTACATATGTAGAACAGGATTTAGTATAACCTTCAGAAAGAGAATATTATCAGATGGCAAATGAACTACAGGCAAGCTACAGGAGGGAAGGACACTCTTCTGGAATTATACCTTTTTCACTCATTATTCCTAGAGATAAAAATGTCCCAAATAATGTACTAAGAGGCAAGAAGCATAGATATGCAGAGAAAATTACTCAGACATTGTTTTCTCTAAATAGAATGGTTTTGAAAGCACAGAAACACTAACAGCTTTCTAATGGTACAGTGTATCAGGAATGATATTCACCATATCCATCATAAATTAAACTTTCTTTCCTTCTCTTGTGAGGGAATTTTTGAAAGATTTTTTAAGGCATTCAATTCAGCTGCAAAAGAAAAAGCTGTATTAAAAATTTGTTGACTTCATTCAACATTTTCTTCAGTGAAGTGCTTCTGTTTTGTTCCAGTGTGCATGATGTATGCTTTAAAACTAGGTTTTCATTCATTTTCTATGTCATTATTAAAATTGTCTGCTTTCATTATTGAACTCATTCATAATTAAGTGAGACCCATTAGGGTCTTCTACAGTGCTGTCATTAGCAAGTCTGGATTGTTTGATCCCTTTTTTGCAATTAATTGCTTATTATATTCCTATGTTGTCCTATGTTTTATTTAGAATAATTATTATTAATTTCCCTGAAGAAAGTGTGTAATTAATAAAATACATTAAGAAGCCCCAAACATTCCCACAGTTATTGACCATTCTCATAATTTTGAGTTTATCTTTCAATAACTTCTGGTTCCTATAGGAAATCTATTTGTTACACCACAGCATCACTTAAATGAAATAGCTAGTTAGTGAAGGAACCTGATCATTTTTATGAAGAAAAACTGAGAAATAAATTTATCATTTAGGTCAACAATTCACAAGTAGGCCAGCAGAAACTAATGATGAAAAGTGGTTGTACATTTACAGTATGAAATCACACATGGAATAATGCCACACAGATGTTCAGTAGCTTATGTGAGACAAGTTCACATCTCTGTGTAGACTTAAGGTCTAATCAATCCCAATTGATTTTGGTGTTTATTGCTATGCTGTGTATCTACTGCTTGTATAAGATATATTTTCTCAGTCTGTTCATACTCAGGTGCATAAAATCATAGCAGTCTCAATAAGCCTGTGATTGAAGGAGCTGTGTAATAAAATACTCTCTTGGTTTTTAAAGTGTATTTTTGTGTAACAGCAATGTGAGTTCTGATGGAATAATCTTACAACATTGTGACATTCACACTATTTTCAGTGATTGTGTTTTGTTCCCATTTGGGTCCCAGTCTTCGAAGTGATGGTTATTTGGAAGGACACTTACACCTAATCAGATCCCTGTTTAAAGACTTAAGAAGTCCTGACAGGTCCAGAAGCCTGTTCATTTGTGGGCAAATGCACAACCAGGGCCTTTTGAACAAACCAAGTACTTAAACACAAGAAATTTTATGAAATATTATATTTACTTTAAAAAATTGAGAATTTTCTATCTGCATACATTTGTGGCACTCTGAGTTGAGGACACTTAGGAGGAGATCATCTTTATTTTGCTGCACACAATTGTTATTTATAATTGGTTTGTTATATTGTCTGCCCTACATTCCCTATTTTTAGTAAGCTGTTTTTTCAAGAATATTACCTATTGCTGACCTGACCTTCAAAAGATTTTATTTTTCCAATAGGTTTTAACTTACATGTTATATTTATAGCTCTGTTAAAATACAATTTCATGTAAAGTGGAAAATGATACTGCAGTAGTTATTAAGTCCTTGTGGCATTAGAAGTATTTCCTCCATAACCTGTAAGATATGGAATTTCTAACAACCTAGATAAGCACTTCAGTAATACCACTATTAAAGGACTCTAAAGATCTACTCGGAGACCTACCATTTATGTCTCATTATTAACTGCTTTGTGAGCAGTTATTCACTGCTCCTCATGAGTTATTTAGGGAACTTTGGCTTCTATTATAGAAACAACTAAAATGTGAGCAGGCAACCAAAGAAAAAGAAAAAATATATGCTGGATTACTCCAGGGTTGTAACTCCTATCCATAACTTAATATTTAAGATGTTATTACTTGCATATCAGAGAAAGTAACATAGTCTCAACTATTAAAAAAGAGCCCAAGCACAGCTTTTTCCTTTTCCTACATCTGTTGGAGCAGCATGTTTTGACACATTAAGTGACTTTAAAAAGCCTCGCACAAAGAGTATGAGAGAGGTTCCATTACCACCAATATTACTTCCAACTAAAAATACCTGATTAAATGGTGGGCAGGTAGGGTTTGGAGGACACTGACAATTTTTGTGTCAGTTGCATGGGTTAGAATTAAAGGAAGATTCATGTAACTTTGTGCAGAAGCCAAGGCACTTCAAAACAACCAGCAACATAAAATTTCTCTGTGCCCTTCACCAACTACCTTTCAACTTTCCAGCAGAAACACTTTCCCCCATCGCCCCTGCATGCTCCAGAGTCTGCTGTCCCCTTCTTCAGGTGTCTTTAAAGCAAGACTTTGGCATTTTCTTTCTTTGTTGGCTGCCTTGTTGGACAGAAAAAGAAATTTAACTTCAATGCTACTTTTTAGCCCACAGTTCCTTTTCTTCAGCAGCTGTGGTAGGTTGCCCTTGCCTGAATGCCAGGTGCCCACCAAAGCCACTCCATCGCTCCCCACCTCAGCTGGGCAGTAGCAGGGAAACTAAAGTAAAAGGCTTGTGAATCAAGACCAGGACAGAGAAAGATCACTCACAAGTTACCATCATGGGCAAAATAGACTCAGAAAAAAAAAAGTCATTTATTAGCAATCAAATCAGAATAGGATAATGAGAAATAAAACCAAATCTTAAAAACAGTATAATACACACTCCCCCACTGCACCCTTCCCTTCTTCCCAGACTTAATTTTATCCTTGAATTTTCTACCTCCTCCCATGCACAAGCACAGCAGGATGGGGAATGGTGTTGTGGTCAGTTCATCACATCTTGTCTGTGCTGCCTTCTCTGCTGCAGTGGAAGGACAACTCACACTCTTCCCCTGCTCCAGTATGGGTCCCTCCCATGGGAGACAGTCTTCCATGAACAACATGAGTTCTTCCCACAGACTGGAGTTCTACGTGAACTGCTCCAGCATGGGTCCTTTCACAGAGTGCAGTCCTTCAGGAACAGGCTGCTCTAGTCTGGGTCCCCCACAGGTCAAAAGTCCTGCCCACAAACCTGGTACGTCATGTCTGTAGCTCAGTGGAGATGAGGGGGATGGCTCAAGTCCACAGTTTAAGTTTGTCCAAGAGGGGTTTCAAGGAAGAGTCACTTGCTTCCTACTGTCAGATTTGTGCTTTCTCAGGTCAGCTGACAGTTCATATTTGATCCAGAGGAGGTACACAACTGCATTTATGCTGATCTAACAAGAATAAGCACTACTGAGTTTATTCTCTTTTTAAGACAGGTTAGACTTGCAGAAAAATACCTGGACTACCAATGCCTAGCCTGTGAAAACTGTTTTCCATTAGAATGAAGTTATCAAAATTATTTTGACACGTTTGAAATGGCAATGTGTGTCAGAACAGGATCAGCACTTTGTGTCGTATGGTTATGGTGTTTTTGATCTGGTACTAGAAACCTTAAAGCTGGATTTGCTTTGTCACTGAACCTCATCTGGGAGTCAGCAGAACTATCTACATGAGAGTTTTATGTTTGAAAACCAAGAGACACTGACATCCAAGGTTTTTTTCCACTTGTAATGCCACCAACTTTTATTTTCTGATAGCTGATATTAACATATTTTCACAGTAAGTGAAGAAATTTATAGAAGCTCTATTTATCATATATTAAAGTGAGCTCCTATATATCTAGCAGACTAGAATTGTTGCCATTCATTCCAGTCCATTGGATAAGTACATAATTACATATTTAAGAGACAGAGATAAACATATAGTAGAGGTATCAGTGAGGACAGCATTTAGCTGCTGTAAATTGTTACAAATTCCTTTGGAGTACATTTATAGTTGCTGAAGTTTTAATCAATGTTATGCATATATTTATGGCCTAGACTGTTCTACTATTTATGTTAAAGGAACAATAATGCCATTAAGGCAAGTACTAAAGAGGAAATTATCTTTATTTTATTGTGTGAAGAGCAGATCTTTACCTGTGCTTAATACTATTGATTTTAGTGCGAATATATATGAATTCAATTATTCTTTTCCTTAAATGTTTGTCAGAACTGCATTTATTAAATGCGTCCTAAAGAAGAGATTGTGTAGGTAGCATGAAAGGCAATTTTTTTTTTTTCTCAAATTTGTTGTAATTCTGACATTTTCCTCCTGGTACATATTTGTTAAACAAAAATAATTGGATTCAGCTAATCCTATTCATTCTCAATAGAGTTCAGAGGACTTAGTGAGTCAAGTTCCTCATTCTTTAATATGATGCTCATTAAACATGAAATCCAGCAAAGTTAAAATAGACATCACTGACCATGGGTGAGATACACCCATGAGCCAAATTCTTGCAAATTCTTTTTCTCCTTCTGGATTTGTTTCCTGGGATCTTGAGGCAGCTTGTGTTACCTACCGTGACATGCAGTTGCTGGAATCTGAAATTAGATGAGTTAATGGCATTGCATTATCTCCTGATGACAAATCCATTAGCATATGTCACTGCTCTCACTTATAATTCAAGTCTCTGCTTGCTTGGTGTTCATTGCAAGGGAAAACCTGCAAGCTTTTATATTTCCATTTCTTAACAAATGTTTTGTACAGCTTTATAAGGCTGAGCAATGCATTCAAATTATGGACTAATTTGTGTGTTCTAATGGCTATACATAGATTTGTTGTCTTTAATTATTTAAAATCTTCTTTGTCAACTGGAATGACCTACAGTATATATTTCATAATTGTTATATTAATTATGAATTGCATGGGTTATTTTACTCTACTGAAATGAAAAATTTAGGCAAATGTTCTATACTCCTTTTGAATAATTTGCTTTGCAGCAACTGTATGCAGCATACAAAGGCAAGTATTTATTGTGTTTTACTCTGTGTTAAAATAGTAGAGATTGCAGAAAGAAGCCTTCTTGGTATCCAGCTTTACTGACTCTCCCAGGATAGGGAAGTTCGGGCAGCACTGCAGAGCCTGGAAACAGCAGTGCATTCCCTGGATGTGGTGAGTTAGATTAAGCTGGCCCTTTGGGCTTGTGTCATTTATGGAAATCACTGTTCAAACACAGGGCAGCACTGAGCTGGGAAGTAGCACAATGGTTGGCAGACACCGTAACCTGTCTAGCTGTTGGGGTTTATTTCTGTCCTTTGCCTCCTGAATTCAATGCAGTAGGCATGAAAGATTTGTACTGAGAATTAGGAAAGAGATTTGTCTGACTTTGGTGAGACAAGGGCCAGCAGTGAGGAAGGGCAGGAAATGTGTTCAATGCATAATAGTTGGAAAAAAGCAAAGGGAAGATAAAGTGGGAGAAATGAAGTCAGAAATGGATGGGTAATTGTCCTGGGTGGAGGCAATAATGAAACACTGATCTTTTGAAGTGAAGATCAGGAATTTGTAAGAAGCCATAGGTAGGGAAGAAGTTATTATGGTCAGAGAGTCAGTTAAAGTAGGGGACATAACTGCAATGACTTAAGAGCAGGGTATAATTGCCTTGTCAGAATATCACTCAGTGAAAATAACTATATAAAATTACATTAAATTTGTAAAATAAATTGCTTGAATAGCAGACTTAAATAATGCTTTTAAACTGACTACTTCAGTTGAGAATGGAAGAGCTATGGGTCTCTTCTACCTGGACTTCTGCAAGATCTTTGACACATTCTCCCCCAGCATCCTTCTCTCTAAATGGGAGGGATATGGACTTGATGGGTGGAGTGTTCAGTGGAAAGGGCTGGATGGTTGCATTCAGAGGGTAGTGGTTAATGGCTCAATGTCCTAGTGGACATCGAGGCACAAGTGGTGTCCCTCAGGAGTCTGTGTTGGGACTAGTGCTGTTCAATATCTTCATCAATGAAATAGACACCCTCAGCAAGTTTGCAAATGACACCAAGCTGAGTGGTAAGCTTGACAAGCCTGAAGGATGGGATGCCATTCAGAGGGACATGGATGAGCTCAAGGAGTGGGCCCATGGGAACCTCATTAGGTTCAACAAGGCCAAGTGCAAGATGCTTCACCTGAGTCAGAGCAACCCCTGGTACCAACACAGGCTGGGGGGATGAAGGAATTGAGAGCAGCCCTGTGGAGAAAGACTTGGGCATACTGATGGATTAAAAGTTGAACATGAGCTGGCAGTGTACACTCACAATTCAGAAATCCAGTTGTATCCTGGAGTGCATCAAAACCAGTGTGACCAGCAGGTCGAGGAAGGTGATTCTGCCCCTCTGCTCCTCCCTGTTGCAACCCTACCTAGAGTGCTGCTCTGGAGTCTTCAGCACAGGAAAGACATGGACCTTTTGGAGCAGGTCCAGTGAAGAGCCAGAAAAATGATCAGGAGACTGGAGCACTTCTCCAGTGAGGACAGGCTGAGAAAGTTGGGGCTGTTCCACCTGAAGAGGAGAACACTCCAGGGTGACCTTATTGTGGCCTTTCAATACTGGTGTCTTCATTTTGTGTGGGAAAGAGTTAATTTTCTGCCTAGCAGCTGTCACAGTGCTGTATTTTGCATTTAGTATGAGAATAACAAGGGTAACACCCTGATGGTTTAGTTTTTGCTCAGTAGTGTAGCCTTACTCTAAGGCTTTTCAGTGTCTCATACTCTGCCAGTATATAAATGGGGGAGCTGGCTGCAAGGGGACCATCATGGCTGGGGGTCAGGCTGGCTATGGGTCAGTGGGTAGTGAGAAATCATATTGTATGTATGTTGCCTATTTTTCTTAGGTTTTGTTCCTCTCTTTTTATCTCCACTTTCATTACTTTTCATTATTATTATCATTACTATTACTGTATTTGATTTTATTTCAATTATTAAACTGTTCTTATCTCAACCCATGGGTTTTACCTTTTTCTGATTCTCCTCCCCATCTACCCCACTGGGATGGGTCAGGTGAACAAAGGTCTGTGTGGTACTTAGTTACCAGCTGGGGTTAAATCATAACAAGGAGGTTTGTGAGAAGGATGGGGATAGGCTTTTTAGCAGGGCCTGTTGCAATAGGGCAAGGGTCAATGATTTTAAACTAAAAGAGTGTAGATTCAGACCTGAGAAGTGGAAGAATTGTTTTACACTGAGGGTGGTGAAACACTAGAACAGGCTTCCCTAAGAGGTGGTAGATGTCTTATTGCTGGAAACATTCAAGACCAAGTTGGACAAGTCTCTAAGCAACTTAATCTAATTGAATGTGTCCCTGATCATTGTGGAGAGATTGGACTAGATGACTTTTAAAGGTTACTTTTGACCCAAACTATTCTATGCACATCAATGGTCTTTTTATAACAAGATATTTATTTTTTAACTAAACTTTCTTTGGAATCTACAAATGAAATAGTATGGCCTATATACATCCTACCTAGCTTTAAGCATTTAATTGATGCATTAAGTTAGACCAAATACCAAAGTTAGGTCATTAATTAGCATTTAGTAAAGCAATCATTTTCTAGGAAGTGGCAAAACTCCTTAAAAGTATCAAAGAAATTAATGTCTTAGCAGGAAGAATTTTCCCTCCTAGCATATGTGCTTCATTTTTATTGTCTTCCTAGTTGTTCATATTCTATAAATTTGTCTTTTCATTATGTGGATTCTTACAGAGTATTTCCTATTTGATAAGATTTATTGCTAAAGTTATGGCCCCATCTATGTTAAATACCTGCCAGCATAGAAGTTCAGCTCATTTAGCCAGCTTCAGCTGCCAAATTCCAATTTACACAACTTCAAAATTTAGCACATTCATTTCAAGTTCTTTCCTTCCCTAGTAAAGGCCTTCAGGTGGAGAGAATATAGCAGTGGGGACATTTCATTCATTATTATTCACCCATTGTTCCTTGCATTATTCCTTTATGCTTTCCTTTTCCACTCTAGGTCTCTTTCTCTCATTTTACAATAGGAACTGATGAGGATTCTTCATTTTAGGAAACGACAGCATAGTTTCTTCAGGGCTGACCATGCAGTGTTTAAATTAATTGGCAATGGTTAAGGATCTACCTTTTCTCAGTTGGGTTAAAGCAGTCTGCACTGCTCATTGCTGTTGTATAGGCAAACACAGCACCATAAAAAGTACACAAAATGCAGAGTGGCTTTAGACTGCAGACATAAAGAAAGGCAGGTTTCTATGTGTCCAGCTTGATGCCTTCCTTGATTTAAATCTGTCATTGTTTTATTTTGACCTTTGGACCACAGGGTGGGTATTTTGAATTTGTTCTTTGTAGGTTAAATTTTCACTAAATTTATTATTGCAGTTTTCTTCTTACAAGCTCAAGATATTAGCTCTTTAGGAAATAACTTGTTATTAAATGTTCTACAGATATAGGCTTCTCTGGCAGTACTTAACAAAGGAAGAAAGCCCTCACTGCCATCATCTTATGGACAGAGTGACCAAGGCAGAAAATTGAATGATTTTCCTGCTACGTCCATATTTCCAGGCTGAGGTGTCTTACACAGAACCTCAGAAACATTTTACTGACTCAAATTTTGGAAATTTTCTGCAGAAATCTGGGAATCTTCTAATTCCATATAAAGTAGGTTTTGTACCCTCAACCTTGAATGGTGGTGAGCAAACTCTTCATTCACTGACTTTGGTAGCTCAGAGCACTCAGCATTTATTAGATGAAATCCTTTCTAATTATAAATGGGGAATGAGTCAGGCTGTTCCAGTCATGATAAATGAACCTGATTAAACATTTTGTGTCAAATATAGCACAGTGGAAAGGAAAGTTAAGAGTGAGTGGATTGAAGGGCTGCATAATTACCAGGAATGGATCTCATTCATTTCAGGGAGGCAGAGCTGTGCGGCAGCATCAACGCTGTGAGGTCAGGAGGAGAATTAGAAAAATGGTACCAGCTCTGGTCTCCACTGGAGAAATCAGCCTGGAAGCATGTCTGTTTAGTTTTCTGGCCTCCAGATACCCTCTGAGCTTTGTGTGGTTTTGCTGTATATGCCCCAAATTTTAACGGTGAACTTAATGTCTGCCAGTGACCTGCTCAGACCTTGTCTGGAGGGTTCATGAATCTTCTGCTGGAATTGCCAACGAGGTGCTTACGCAGGCCTCTAAGCAAAAGCCAGCTGGGGCAGATAAATAAAAAAGGAAACTGTTAATAACAGAAAGATTTTGAATCTGTTCTCTATTATTCCATATTTATACTATATTTTAATTGATTCTGAATCTTAAATGTCTTACTTTATAATTGGTGATAGTTATTAAGCCAGTTTGTTAAATCTGATTAATTTCTACTTACATTTCTGCCTGTGAATGGCTGTTTTATAGCATTTCTCTTGATTAAGAAAGTCACACTGTTTTCTTTTAAGTTTTGTAGGGACTTCTGATACATACTCTCAAATAAGAGGAAGAGAAAATAAAGGTGTGTTTTACAGCTTTGCTGAGATTTAATAAATAGAGGACTTTTTGTTACCTAGACTCAAATTTATAGAGCTGTTGGCAAATGTTTGCTGCACAGGACTGGAGTTTTGAATCCTTGCTGGGATTGTTTGTTGTAATATTTTTTGCCATAGCTACCCTGCAAGTTCAAATATGCAACCTAATAGTATGGCCACCCTGGGAAAACTGCAGAGCTGGCAACTAGCATCTCCCATGTTTCACATGAAATATCAATGGTGCAAAAATCTGCAATCCCACAAGGATCTGTCCATGAGCTGGACTCTACATGCACCATTAAAGTAGCGGTGCTGCCCAAGGGCTGCAAAATGAAACATTCATGTCAGGATCAAGCATGGAAGAATGTATGAGAGCCTTTGACCTTTCATCAGTCAGTAGCATTTTCTTGAGCTGACTGCTTGAGAAACCACTATGAACTCAGTTGCAGGATAGAGAAAATGCAGCATATACTGTGCCCCATGATGGGATGGTCTTCTGCAGTGCTGGTTTTGGAGAGCAGGTCATGCTGTGAGGCAGCCTTCACCAGCAGTGCTGTCCTCTAGCCTTGTCTGCCTGTGCAGCATCACATCCCTGCTCAGCTCATCAGCAGGCTGCTGGGATTCCACAGCAGGAAGGGAGGCCATATAACTGCACAGCAAGCCTAGGAGATGCCAAATGATGGGTTGTATCATAAATACTGCCTGGGTTTTGACAGGACAGGAATCTGAGTACAGGGATAATGACTTTCTTCACTGATCACTTCTCACCTTTCAACATAAGCTTTGTGGCACATCTGAATACATTGAGCCATAAATATTATCTGCGGCTATTAAAGCATCCAGTCTTATTTCTGAGGTAGCTTGTTTCTTATCTGTCATGGGCACTGCAGGCATCAGTGGCAGATTTCTGTTTCAAAGCACAGCTGCATTTCTCAGAACAAATACAAACTTCTCATCAAAATTGTATCATGAAAATGAGGATATGACAAGTCTCACCCTGGTTTTCCTTTTCATTTTCAAAATGTCTTGTTTTGCAGTTATTTTGTTTTGCATGTGAAGTCCTTGGGGTGTCCAGTAGAAATGTCTGTCTTGTAGTTTATTAAAATCTCACAAATTCAGTAAGCTGAGAACAGATAGGATTGGAAACATCAGGCATGGTTTGTACTGCAGAACTAATTCAGCATTAATTTTTATGAGAAGCAATGTCATACAAAGGGAATCTTGATTACTTTTTAAAATAATTTATTTCTACCTCCTAATCACATTTCAAGGACACATTTTTTTAGTGATGCCCATTCCACTAAAGAATTTCAAAGATTTTGTGTACCTGTCAAATTTACTTTATAACGTCAAAGAATATGCCCCATATACTTTCAGAAGGATAAAAGAGTGTTCAGTTTACTATAGAATACAAAGAAAACCCAAAACAACACTTGTTTTTTCTACTTAGAGAAAAAATTCAAGGGTGATACTTTAAGAGAAATTAAATAATCCAGTTCCATATCTCTCTGGATATGCGTGAATATTTTTATTTTGAAAATATAAGCAATAATGAAAAAACAATGTGATCTGCTTTCTTCGGAGTTATGTGATTTAGCAGTGATCTTTTTAAAGTTCTGTTCATCTCGTATGAGCAGAATCTGTGTGCTCATACAGACTTTTGAACACAAAAGCAGCTTACACCCTATTTAGCTGCTGAATATCTTACTAAAAATTAATTATTTCTCCTTCATTAGTTTTTGAGGATTTTTTATTATTTGGTTTACTGTGGATAAAGTCACTCAGAGGCTGAAAATTTAAAGATTCTTTGTAATTGTAAATCAATCAAGATTTTTCAGGTCCCTTTGCTATCTTATCATTGTCTAAAACAATGAGAATGATCTTCTATGTATGGCAGTTCACTGACATTCAAGACCCTGCTCACCTTTGACATCTATTTCTCTCATGCAAGCTTTTAGGCAATTCTCAGCTTTTCTTCTCCCACCCCTCTTGTGCTTTGTCTCAAGTTAATGTTTTTCTGGAATTAGCTTCTAAATTCTCCAAAAAGTGAGATGTCATTAATAATAGGTGTGCAGGACATAGTCCATAGAATTTTCTGGACCATGATGGTGCCATCTGGAAAAAAAAAAAAAAAAGATACTTATTACTGTTAATGTCAAGTCATCATTGTTCAAAGACAAATCAACCTTCCAGTTTATTGGGAGGATTGTATTAATAAAATCATGCTTATAAAATTAACAAGCTGTAAAGGATAAGACTGAATGAATTAGGGAGGAAGCTCTTCTAAGTAACAGAGAATGGACCACAGAGTTAGAGTCATGGTATAAAATATTATTTTGTAAACACCTATGGCATAGATTATCCCCAGCTAATTAGTATGTCCTTAAAGAAGAGGAAATATTTCAACTTTGCTTTCATAAAGAGGTTTTTTCCAAATAAGTCTGTTGGATGGCATCATAATCCTTGAATTCTTGGCTAATCTAAGCAGTGATCAGGAGTTGCTGCTGACACTTATGAAGCATGAAATTTAGTTAGTGGATTGAAAGGATTAGAAGGAGTTTTTAATTATTCAAATAATGAGGACCTGAAATGAGTTTCCAATATAGGGTCAAGAACTGGCTGACTTCCATGTGAAGGCCTGATCACTTGATGTTCAGGGTTATTTGGCTTGGCAAACTCCAGCAGGAGGCAACTGGATTTAAGGGTTGAAGTGATTTTGCTGCGGGTGGGACTTGGTCTAGCTGAAGGCTCACTTTTCTTGAGCAAGCTCTGGAGTCCTTGCATCAGGACAGATCCAGAAAAACAGTGCTGTCAGGATCGTTTTCCTATGGCTGCCTAGGAAAGTCCCCCTAGATGGATGCACACTGGCAACAGAAAGCCTCAGGCTATAGGCACATTTAGGTATGAAACTCCTGCCTCCCTTCTGGAATTACAGTTTTGTCACCAAGTCAGAAAAAGGCCCCTTTAACTACTCGTATCTCTCTCAAGCATGTACCATGACTGGTTTTGGACACCTCCAAATCCTTCCTGTTTCTTTGTAATGGTCCTTGGAGGTAGCAAAATTTTCAGTCTTTTACAGTGGTGAAAATCAGGCAAAGAGATTTTTCTGTAGAATTTAATGCTCTGCCTTCCCCCCCCCCCTCCCCCGCCCTTGGGAAGAAAGGATTTTTGCACAGACAAACAAACTCTCTCCAAGAATAGTCAGAATGTCAGAACTCTCTGCTCTGTGGTAGCTATTATCTGTAGTAGCTACACCACAGTAGCTCATGTCAGAGATCAGGTGGTTTTGCAGAGCAGTGTAGTTTTTCTACGGACATACCTGGGAAGTCAATCTGACTTACTTGCCCACAGGATGAAAGACAACTGTCACTGGCTTTTTTGAGTCCCCAAGCCACTGGCTCATCTCAGTTTTGTACCTGTGCTTTGACTATATTGAGACATTTCGCAAACATACGCCCTGAAAGCAGCAGAGAAAGTGCCAGTGATTACATGGCTTCCTTAGTGGAAAAATGGTGAAGAGTAACTGAGACTCCAATCAGCTGTGATTGTCAACACCTCCCTCAGTGCTGGCAATCTACTGGCAATGCTAAAAGAGTCTATACTCTGGCCATGGCTCAAGAAAATATCACGCTAAACTAGTCATCTTGCCAACAGTTATCCCAGTTCGAATCTCTTCTGCTTAAGTAAGGTAACTGCCTTGCGTTTACCTTGGAAACTTAAGAACCTTTTGAATATATTTTGATTAGACTGATGCATGTCATTATAACAACTAAGTACAAATATACACATTTTAAGAGCTTTAGCAGATTTCACCCTGGTTCATCAAGAGATGTTGTTAATATGCTTAAAGGAGCTGGCAAATGCAGCTAAATTAAGCTGATTCTGTTCTTTCTTCTCAAATGATTCTACAAAAGTTGGGATGCATGGTTGTTTCCTCTTGCCAGGCATTCTCATTTCAGTGTCCCTTGCTTGTTTACCACTTTATATATGTGTCTGTATGAATGTGTGTATGTATGTGTTTGTCTTAGGTACGTGTGTGAGTATAAAAAATAGGGTTTTCCTGTTTCTCTGTATCAGATGATGAGCATAATTTCTGATAGTTTTCCTCTTTTCTCCTTAGCTGTCATCCCTCTCCACCCTTGAATCTCAATACCTAACTAATTGTTGCTTCCTCTCAAAATCCAGTTCTATCATCATAATTGAAATATCTCCCATAGCTAAATGCTTTGGTCTTCACTGATGGAAATATGATTAGTCCTTCCAGGTCTGTTCAAAATCACTAAGTTTTCTTTCCCTCCAGAATCTCTCAATTGGAAAACATGGGGAAAGATGTCTTCATTACCTCTTTTTTCCCTGCCATGCAATGCACTGTTCCCTGCCAGTCCTGCTGTTCTAATCTAAGTGTGAAGGCACCATAAAAATCTACACATTCTTGATCAAAGAAAGTTCAGGAACAATGACATTTATGCATATCCAAATGTGATGAAATTTTATGGGAAATGTCAGAAGACTTGCTATCTGCTGAAAAATTCTGAGGAAGTGAGGAAACTGAGCTCCAACAGGTGGACCTTTTTTTAAATTTAGCAGACATAAATTAAGATGTTACCATCCTTGCTTTCTGCCCACAATTTTGTTAAAGGTTATTGTCCCAGTGGGAGCAAGAGCAATAATCCTTGTGCTGATTCCTCAGTCACTGCTATTCACAGTCTTAGACTCTCCTAAAAGCACCTTAAGCTGTGGTTTATGTTACTACCACCCTGTGAGTGACAGTGTCTGGGAAACTGGTATGTATTTCTTCTAACATGCCTATTTTGGAACTACTGATAGCCACGAGTTCACAAAGTGGACTGAAAGTACTGGTATCACCTTCCCCTGTGTCTGCTGTATCCAAGACAATCGGTCCCTAGGTGCAGTCTTTAAAAGTGGAAAACAGATTTAATGGGAAATTAGGAAGCCTCCAGTTTGGCTGGAATATTTTTAAACTAGTCTTATTAGTTCCATCAGGGACTAATGTGCTGTTCTCCATAAATCAGCTTTCAGTATATGTGACCATGCTGCCTCTATACTGTCAAAAAGATGATGTTACATCTCCTTGTTGCACAGTACAAATGTCTCCATAATTGTTTCTGCTGCTTTCTTTATGGTTATGACCACTAAGAGCATTTATACATAGACAAAGTAGTTTAGATGATGGGATTTTTGTTTTGTTCTTATTCAAACTGCACCAATTTGTTTTACCAGCCTGAGATGTCACTGGTGTTGTTCCCTTAATTACCTTGCCTGGTAAAGTTGAATCACGTGCTGAATGTCTGGTCCTTTATTATTACATATGTGTGAATAGCTTTAAATGAATACAAGTACTAAGAGATTTCACGAGTCTCCTGTTTCCAAAGAAACCAGTTTCCTGTTGTCTGGGCATGTTCAAAGAGGGCAGGTCAATTGTAAGTTAAGCATAGACTTTGCTGCAGCTTTGTGCTGAGAAAACAAACAATAACAAGATATGACAGAAAAGCTGCTTGTGATAGCAAAGCAGTAAAGTAAATTCTTTTAGCACTTGGATTGGTGAATGGGTGAGAAGGTGTCTCCAAGGATAAAGGCAGAAGTTGACGGAAATGTTCTCACTTCTCAGAGTTTCTTTGATTAATTCTCTCCCTTCTTTGTTCCTTCTTGTCTCCTTTACATAGCTATTTGAACTGGACCAAGGGAAAGGGAGGTGGACCAGGGTGAGATATTTCTTGGGAACTTTAATGTTTACATACTGCTTCTTTTTCCATCCTTTCAATATGGGATCCAGCTTTTTAAAAACCTTTTCTGGCATGTGTCTTTTTCATCGAGATTTAGATTTGCATTTGTCAGCATTATCTTGCTTTACCCGCCTATGGACAGACCACAGCCACCTAAGATCCTGGAGTTTAGTTTCCTAGTTCCTACCATTCTCCCCTAAAATCGTCCTTATGCTAACAAGGACAATAGTGACCAAGGTCAGCGCACTCTGACTGTGCTCCTTTTGTCTCCTAAAACAAAGTAGGAATTTCTCTTCAAATAGCTGTACATTTCAGACCAACTACCACAAATATAATAATATTCTGATATATGTGAGCATCTCTAAAGAATTTTGACATCAGAGGCAACAGATAACTTCAGAAATAGATGTATTTTTCAAAGAATGTTATAAAGAAATCAATATAAAATTAACAGTACAGACTTTGACTACAAAGCATCACATGCTTCACATAAAATTTGAATTTTTCTTTCTTTTCACAAAAAACGGATGTCTTTAATATTAAACTATTATTGAAGTCAGTGAAGGTTGCTGTTTGATACCATAAATTATCCTTGCTGATAACTTCATTTCAACTGAGTGAGTAAACATGTGACATTTGGACTTACATCTTGTTTTTACTGGTAGTGTAGTGTCATTTCATTAGATTCTTCTCATACAAAATGCATTAAAATGTGGACTGTTTTAACTGAGCACATTAAATTACTGTTTTGAATCACAGTCTCACTCATTCACTTTGCTTTCAATGAGCATATTTTAAAAAAAAAAAAAATAGATAGTCACTGCAAATAAGCTGCTTTTGTTCTGCTCAGAAAGTCTGTGCCCTAAATTTTCAGGAGTCACATTGCATCCTACAGTTCATCAGCCTGAAAGGGAACCATCTAGCCAACATAACTGCCAGGCATCCTTGGCTTAAACAAAAAGCTATCCTGACTCTCTGCAGATGTCCTTCAAAGACATTTTGCAAGTTTTTTCTTAACAAACTCTTTCCTGAATTGGATGAGTCTTTTAAAGGGTGTAGCAAAAACCATCGGATTGTGCTACTGAACCTTACAACTATACAGGGTGTTAAAAAATTATTGAATATTCTGCAGGTAAATCAGCTGAGCAAAGAGTTTATGGAGGAGAAAAAGGTTCTTGTGCACCCTGTCCCTCCAAGATGGCATGTTTACACAATCAGCAACAGTAAGTCTCTCCCAGACTACTTATGAAATGTTATATTTGATCTCTGTTCTCTGAAAGGGCCCTTAACATTATCCCTGTGACAATGGCCTTCTGTAAGGGATTTGGAATGTGTTGTTTCTCCCACACCACAAGGAAAGCAGCAGATCAAGGAAGGTGCCTTGCCAGCCGTGTCCTCCAGCTCTGCCTGTGGAGGATCAAGAAGCACATCCTGAAGAAAGGCAATGGGAACTGCAGCATCATGCTGCCAGGAATCAGGATGTCTCTTGGAAAAAGTGCTTCTTTGAAGTCCACACAGGAAGAAGTTACGTTCCAGGCTTTCTCCTGGGGCAATCTGGGGGCACGTCTAATGCCCTTCATGCTGTGACCCCAAGGACTGTGCTGCTCACCACTCCAGAGCCAATGTTCTGTTCCAAAACCCACCCTTGGAAATCCTGTGGCTTTACTCATTCACAATATAGATACATGAAGGGGAACCTGCAAAGAAGAGAAGGGTCCTGGAAAATAATGTACCTGACTATGTTTACTCTATCACTTCTAAATTTTCCAGGAATGGATAACCCGTGCAAGCTTTTCAATCTGGTCCTCAACCCCTTACAAAGATCATCAGAGATGATCTGTTCCCGTGCCCATTTTTCCCACTTTCAATTAAAAAAAAAGAGACCAGTACAATTTTCCAGTTCGCCATGCAGTGGTTTAATTATTAAATCCAAATAAGCGAAGTACAAAACCGAAGTTTTAGGAATGGCAAGGAAATGTGAGAATGTCAGGTTTTCAGGAACATTTCTTGAAGCAGCTAGGGTTTATTTTTAAAGCAACTGTCATACAGCAAATATATTCAGTATGTTTTGCATTGTTTCAGACATCACAAATGCAGGGGGATAAAAATTATTCTATGGGTTCACATCCCTCCAGTTTGCAATATGAATTGCAAATAGTATGTTATTTGTTACGATGCATAGGACCAATTTACTGTGTGAACTTGGCAAAAATCCAAATTTCTAAAACAGGGATAGTATGTACTTTAAACAGATTTTAGAAAGCCTTGCTGGATAACATTTAAGAAACTAATTCAAAAATAGCTGAAACATACTGCATTAGGATCACTGATTTAATTGTGTTACAAAGCTGGTAGCAAATACTTAGCATGATCCATTAAAATGTCTTTCAAAAGTATCCTCCTATTGCTAAAAATCACCCCACAAAGAACAAAAATGCAATATATGTTACAAATAAATAATAATTTTCTTTTGATGCAAATAGACATACTGGGCATGTGGAAGTGCTCAAATGGGTTTCTTTTTTTGGAAGATGCCCTCTTCTGAATATGGCTTGTCTTGGAGCAATTGTTTGGAATATTGATAAAAAGTGAAGCTTGATAAAGAGATGAATGCTAAAATAAGGGGAAAACCACATGTCAGATATTAACAGAAATAATAGAGTAGTGGATAGCAGCATGCAGAATGCAGTATGAAAGGTGGTATGGGTGAGATAAACTTTCGTGTATCTACCATAATGCTGTATTTTGTTTAAGAAAATTAGATTCTTGAAAGTGCAAATTAATGTTGATAAAGTAGCTAGATACAGAAGAAATACCTCATAAAATAATTCTGAGAATTTACCAAAAGCCTGACGGATCAAGGCCAGTGATACCACTTATACCAAGTAAAATATACAACAGATATTACTTGACATATTATAAGCTTCATATTAGTGCTGAATGTTCCTGATCTTCAGAGTAGTCCTTTTTACTTTGTAAATGTCACCAAAGACATGAGATTATTTTCAAGAGGAAAGTCTATACCGATGAGGAATTGATTAGCAGTGCAACAACTTCATTAATTGGTATGCCATTTATCTAAGCAATCAAAACACATCAGCAAACAATATGCCTCCCAAATAAAGTTATTTTGTTTTTCACTAATAAAGTTTCCACTCACTTATTACAGCAACTCTGATTACTCTGGGTTTTTGTTGGTTTGGCTTTGGTTTTTCTCCCAAAAAAATTAAAGATAATAAATGGTGTCTTGAAAACAACTTATAAATCCTTAGGTAAATTAATTTAAGTTCTTTTCTTTAGTGACTCAGAGGGATCTCTGAGAAGAAGAAAAATAGGTCACGAATTTAAACCTGTTGCTGATATTATTTCTTTACATTAAGAAAAAGGTCCTCAGAAATGTGCTCTAGGTACAGTAGTGCTGTGTTTTGTTGTAAATAATAATAACCACTTCTACTTCTCCTCTGTCCTCCCCAAAGCACCCAAAGTGTAACCAAAGAAAAGCTCAGTATTTTGCTTAAAGAACACAACATCATTCCCTGCAAAATTCCTATGTAAGATTAAGAGCCTCTGGGCAGATACAGACCATACTAACACCAGTATAAATGAAGTGTCCCTTTTGTTGACTTCAGCAGATTAGAGTTAACTGTCATCAGAATAAGACCTAAAACATTCCTGGTTTGGACTGGGATGACCAGCCAGATGCTGCAGTTCTCACTGCAGACAGTGCTGGAGCACTAGCACAGGTGGCCCAGGGAGGCTGTGGAGTCTCCATCCTTGGACTGGCCATGGTCCTTGGCAGCTTGGATGGCCCTGCTCAAGCAGGGAGGTTAGACCAGATGACCTCCAGAGGTCCCTTCCTAAATCAGCCATTCCTTGATTTTCTGTAATACCTGTTCGTGGATTTTCTGCTCAGTCAGTGCTATCCTGTCATTACAGACAGATCAAGTGATTTCACTTCTTAGACCAGGCAACTATGGAGGTGATACAAAGGGAAAGTCTCATATTGGTTTCCCATCACTGGGAAAGAGTTCACTGGGAGTCACAAATGGGAGAAGAACTAATGGCATTAAAAGAATAAATGTGGACTAAGGGGCACAGGGGTGTCTACATTTGGTGTAGACAGAGTGAAAATGCAGAGTAAACATCCAGAACAAATCAGACTTTTTATACTCTGTCTCTCAAAGGAACAGCTTGTTTACTTCTTATCTCCCAGGCAACACAGATATATACTGATCCATCCTAATTTCCCATAAAGAGCTAATATTTCCTGAAGGTTGTGCCTTGAAATGAAGGATAGCTCTTAATGACAGTCCCTGTTAGCCAATACCATATTGTTGGCTGCTGTATTGAACAAACTGAAGTAAAAGGGAGGCTTTAGAGATCAGTCATTTCCTTAACACTTGCTTGCCCTTGCTTGCATCCTAACATTTAGCAGTCCCCATCTTCTAATGTGCAACTCAAATGTGGCCTTGGTCACTATTGTCCTTGTCAGCATGAGGATGAAACATCCAGCTGATTTTGGTGGAGAATAGCAGGAACTAGGGAACTAAAGCCCGGCATTTTAGCTGGTTATGGTCTGTTCAGGATATAGCACGTGAAATAAACAGAGGCCTCAGAATTTGTTGTTTCATAGCAGGAAATATGGTTGAAGAAAACAAAAAAAAAGTGTCATTTTCCAGGCTGATTTTAATGTAATATAGAAGAAATATCATTAATGAATAAAGAAGTGCAGGAAGATGAGGGAATGCACATGGAAAGAAATTGCTAACCCTGAAAGCAATTGGTAGACATAAAAGAACAAGAGTTATGCAATAGCATGATATGTCAGAGAAATGTTAAGAACCAGGACAGAAAATACAATTCTGTTAAAATCTATTGCTGAAAGTATGGTAAAAGGTCCTGTTTGGATTATATTATGACTTCTCAAGGCTTTGCTGTCAGACAGGGATGGAGCAGAAGCTCTACCATGAAATGGGGTGGGGGTGGGGGTGGGTGTGTGGGGGGGTGGGGGTGTGTGTGTGTGAAAACTGCAGTAAATGTGGTCACAATGGGATATTGTAAACGTCCAGCTGTCCTTACTAATAGCAATATTAATTATATGATTATACACCTTTCGCCACCAGTCAACAGCCCCTAGAAAGGTAATTGTCTTTCGGCAAAATATTAGAGAAGTTGCTGTAGAAAATAGATTGAATGTTCATGAGTTTATTCAGTTTAAATTAAATGGAAGAATAAAGAAAAATTGGGCTGTAGTTAAACAATCTAATTTTGAAAAGGAAGACTGAGAGATTAAGAAAACTATTTAGTGAAGTCAACTGGAATGAAGAGCTAAAGGATTTTCCTATAGACAAGACCTGGAATGTAGAGACTGACCTAGAGTGCATGCAAAAACTATTAACAAATTTTGAAAGGGAGAATAATCAGGGATATAATGGTTGCATGAGAAATGCATCATGGGTTTACTCAGGTTTATCATGCTAAGGTTGATTGTTTCTAAGATAACTCATCTTTCTGAAAAACAAAAGCAAATAACTTACTACAAACAAAGCTAAATTTAATCTGTCAGGATTTCAGAAAAGCATTTAATATGGTGTCACATAGGAAATTATCAGGGAAACCTTAGAAAATGAGGATTAATAAAAGAATTGTGGGGTAGTGGACCATAAAGGAATCTAGCTGACAATAGCAGGCTTTGCTAAAAGGGCACTATTGGTCTGAAAGGGATTTTATTAATAGAACTAACAAGGATGATTATTAGGACAAATAGTATGGAATGAATTCTTTAATGGTGTTGGCGTAAAATACAGAATATAGATAAATTTTCAGTACAAAGGATGAATGAAATATTATCAAAAAATGCAAGATGAAACCTAAGAATATTCGATTAGAAAATGACATAGCTTTGGACTAAATATTTCTACTATAATTTGGAGACACATCAACATGAAATGTTGATGGAGATAAAACAGCACAGATTAAACAGCAAGGACTAATTAAATTGATGTGACCACATCTGGAATTTTATGTCTAGTTGGGATAATGAATATTTGAGAAGACAAATTGGAATTGTGTTAGGAACAGAGAAGGATATTGTTCTACCAGTTGTATTAAAAGACTATTTTATGACAGAAAAGAGGAAGACCTTGATATGAAGAAAAAAAAAATGTGTGTTAATAAATGATCGCTCTGTTCCAAGGTGCAAACACAAAGGTGGTAAAAGATACTTAACTGAAAGAGCAATCTTGGCACAAGGATAAATGGAAATAAATTGGCCATGAACAGATGTTGGCTGAAAATTGAAAGATGTGCCTTATTACTCATGGGTGCTAGACCAGTTTTTCCAAGGGAAGTGTAAGCGTAAAAGCTGAGTTTTAAATGAAGCTTGTAGCCTTATGGAAGTGAAAATAGGACCTGTCCCTTCAGGAAGAGTGGCCTGGATTTGGGAATTCTTTCAATCATTTCTTTTGCTTTAATTGTAAAACCATAAATGCAGATAGATACTGTGTGTCTTGATTGTATACCTTGCTACGTTTTTTATTCCAAATTGTTATGAACTTGATAAAGGAGAAGCATTAAATTATTTTTAGAATTATTTATGCATAGTAGCTGTATAAAGCCTACGTTTTCAAAGTATTCTGTTTACACATCTGACATTCTGACATCCCTAAGGTGGGCATATGTTGTTCTCAGTTTCCAAAACACATTAGCTTTCTCAAAGTTATACTACAAGCCAGTGGCAAAAATCAAATAGGAGGTCCATCAGACAGGGATGGCAATTTTTAATTGTAAGCTCTGAAGTGCAGTGTGATTATTTTTCATTAACAAGGTATGAATGGTTAAAAAAAAGGTTGGTATGAACTCTTTTTTTCCTAATTAGGCATTCCTCAAAACAGGATTATTTCACTTATAGTCCTTTTTTTTCATTCTGTATCAGCAATATCCAAACATTGTTCATTGTTATGCTTAGAAGGTAAGATTGCAGAGCCTTTGGATAGGTAAGCAGGCAGCAC
Organism: Xenops minutus; assembly: GCA_035221455.1. Classification (NCBI taxonomy): domain Eukaryota; kingdom Metazoa; phylum Chordata; class Aves; order Passeriformes; family Furnariidae; genus Xenops; species Xenops minutus. The sequence goes on from JAWWEE010000040.1 coordinate 10,522,615, forward strand.
TAATTCCAAATAAAATTATAGGTATGTAAACCCAAGATGATCCCATTAAAGTAATAAACTCAGAAGAATATTGAAGACCAGATGGAACTCCAAATAGAAAAATCTATAATGGGACATAAGGATGCAAATTACCCAGAGCAGAGTTTTTCCACATTTGAATGTAGTTCCTTATGTCATAAAAAGATATATACATAAAATACAATCTGTTAAAGTATTTGTATTGAAATCACAGTTTCTAAATAGATACATTTTGGATGCTTCCAAATTAATGAATATGTATGGAAATGCTACCTTTCCTGCAAAAATTCATTTGAAAATATCAAACTTTGTAGGATGTGTGGAATGAAAATTTCGCATTTAACATGTCTGCAGCTTTTCAGAGGTTCTGTTACCTGTTTACATATATGGACATAAAAGTATATTCAGTGAACAGTTCATCTATGGAATATTATAGAACTTATGGACAAATACAGATCAGTTGGAGACTTCTTGTTTAGTCAGTGTTCATTATTCTCCTTTTATCTCTCTCTGTTGAGCTTTGATAGTAGGAACCATGCCAGAAGGATTTGCTCTGGCCAGAATTTTGGCAATGAAGTGCAGAAAGAGCCATCATATTGGCTTTAGAGATCCATCTGTTCTTCTTATGCAAATAATATTGCAGTACTGGAAAAACTGGCTACTTTGAACATCCCTTTATGACTATCACAGATCTTGCTTAATTAGTATCTTACAATAACCATCAGAATGTTTCAGTGTTGGAAAAAGTCCTGCATATCTCTCCCCAAAGACTGGTAGTGTCTTTGTGTCAGATTTCAGACTTGTGTCCTACAGCCTTGTTCACAGTCCCTCTCCAGCAGTCAATTCAGGCTTGGTGGGGTTTTATTTGTAGTAGAAACAGTGGAGACTGAAAAAGCATACTGGGGAATGGAATAAGTGGATTAGGATGTCTGCTGTGTGAGCAGTTATTGCCTCTGAATCAGTTTCTATCATATATGGAAAATATGTAAGAATAAGGTAAAAACAAGGCGTTTGAATTTAATCCTTTGTATCACCAGAATCAATAATAGGGTATGTGCAACTCTACTCTTAACAGCAGACAATCAGATGAAATAGGAAGCAAGCCTTGTGAAGTGTTGTTCACTCACTGGGTAGTGCATGTGGTGTCATTCTGTGGAGGGCTCCAGGGGAGAAAGCAGTTGTGTTTTTTCAAAAGAAGATTATTGACAGTACAGAGACAGTGTTTAGCACTCATTTTCTGTTATTAGTATGACTGAAAAATGGAGCATTTAGTGATGGCCCAAGTTCCTGAAGTGTGGAAACACTTGCTCTGACTTTGTTTCCCAGACATGCTGGCTGGCCCTGGCCTGGAGATCACCCTTAATAACACTTTTGCAGTATGAAGGGAATACATCATGTTGCATAGAAATGTCAGGTGCAAATCTTTTTATGCTTCTTTTCCTTCTGTTACTTTTTTCCCTCAGTTACCAGTTTTAAAGAAGACTCCCATGGGGGTCTGGCACAAGGCAAAATAGAGCAGCTGGCAATGCCCAAACAGCAAAACAATCCTTGTAGTCCTTTTGCATTAATTTCATTCTTTAAACTACATTGCTTTACTCTAAGCTCAGTTTAGTTTTCATTCAGTTTGTAAGGCATGATAGCAAATAGATGTTTTAGAACCAGCTAGCCCTGTTGCTGTAATCTGATCTTGTTTTAGAGATAGGCTGGTGAAGGTGGGGAGCTGTTTCGCAGTAAAAAAATAGGGACACCACATGTCGTGTGAAAAGTATAAAAAGGCTTGGCAACATATTTCTTAATTGTTTGGGGACTGGAGAGCAAAATAAGGGTTGCAGTGCAGTGCATACTTGGGATTATTATTCTGGGCAGTAAATGTTCAAAAGCACCTTTAAGCCTCATTTCAAATCATGTATGAAATTGCAAAAGACCTCCATCACAAAGATTACAGTAAACAGAGTGCGTATTTTGTACTAGCCACAGTTAACCATCTTACAGTAAGATTACTTTTAGAAAGCAGTCAGCATGTGATGTGGACAGCATTCAGTAGTGACCTGCCAGATTCTGACCTCACCCTGGTTTCACTCCAGCAGGAAGTCCAGTGGAGTTAGAAGAAGTCTTTGGGACTATCTGAAATTTTCACCAGAGAATATTAATTTGGAAGCTGGCCTATGCCTGGCTAGCATCTCCTGAAGCAATGTTTCTATTCTAACTGCTCTTTTAAGTTCGTATTCTTCTGGTTCTGGGAGTTAAAAGAATACTCTATTTCAGCAAAAGGTAGTTATCCAGAAAAAAATAGAACATTAAGTAGTAATAACAGTGTCCATTTTCAAATTTTGCATGCTGGATTCTGCTGTTAAGCCACAAGTGATTTCGAATCCTGTTTCAGGTTCTAAACATAGGCTAATTTCAGAACAGGGAATGTGTAATCACAAGAAAAACAATTAAAAGCAACATAGAGTCTAGTTTTTCTGAAAGTACACACTGGACAAAAGCACTAATTTATACAAGTTCATAATTCAAAAAATGGTGAAGCATTAGTTTCATGAACTGCACTGAATAGTGGATTTTATTCTGTTAGCTCCCATGACTCTTTCGAGACTAAACACATTGTCAAATATCTATTTCCTCCAATTTTAAAGCCAAAGAATATGACAGAATTTTCCCAGAATTCTAGGTCCCATGAGTTAGGGAAATGTGATTGTATCCTATTGGTCATTATTGTTCATAATTATAGATTATGAGTAAAGATTCCTAATTCTCCTCACATAACAGAAATGAAGATTTTCTAAATTTTAAAGTCCCGAAGGCAAGTAAAAGGACTGCGGATTTATTTTAAAATCTTATTTTTTAAAAATGATTTTCATAGCTTGTGAACTCTAACTGTTCTGTTAGTTGGGATTGGTAGAGCCTGAGGAGAAGCAGAGTGCTGCCTGGTAGTGTGGGGTCTCCTAGTAAGCAAAGTGCTTTGCTTCTCTCTGCAAACACCTCACCTTACAGGCTCACCTGGGTATTGATTCTCCTGGGAGAGAGAACCATGCCCAAGAGTAAAACATGAAAGTTAGTCACTCTGGAGAAGTCAAAAATGCATCTTAAACACTTAGAGAGTGGGAAGATTTTCCTTTATACCTTTGAAAGTCTGTCAGTGTGGAGTCATGGGAGGATGGATTCATATTTGCCATTGAGGATGTTAGTGAATATTTTAGACCACGTGTCATTTATTTGCAAAGTTAAACTTCCCTAAGAATCACTGGTGAGCACTTGAGAATTTAAAATTAGCCTTATAATGAGGTCTTAAATTCTGTTCTAAATCAGTTTCTTTCTTTCTTTCATTTACCTTCAGAATCCATTTAAGCACATGCAGACAAAACTATTATTTTCTGTATTTAAAAAATAAAGCTGGGGTAATTGAACTAATTGTTTGGGTTGTTTCTAATAGCTCTTGAGAGAGAAGGCATTCATCTGAATATTGTATTAGAATTCATACTTTCTACTTTAGTTGTTTGCTGAGTCACATAGTGCACTGGTTATATGGAAAGAAACCTCTAAACAAAGTCAAGATATGGAAATATTTATCTAATTTCACTCTTACATATCTAATCTTTCAATTTCATGAGGTTGTTCTGACATCCAAAATGACCACCTCAGTTAAGGTCTATAGAATAGGCCATTATAGTTCCTACACCTCCCAGCATGAGAATCTTCTGAATAGTAACAATCTGCACAGGACTTTCTCTGACGCCTTTTGGTCTGATGTCAAATTTAGTGTGTGACTGGATATAGCAGAGGTATTAGGTCATAGTTTCCCAAAGTTTAAATGGAATCAGCTTTTCTCGAAACACATGTACCTATGTATTGTGGGGGGTGGGGACAGGCTTTTCTGTGCTGGTTCAGAAAATCTATATATTCTTTTAACAATACTGTTGACATTTCTTCCCTGTGTAAGATCTCTTTTTAATGTCTAAGGTCAGACTGAAGAGGGGAATAAGAATGAGGGGTCTCGCAGTGTATTGATGGAGTTTTACTTTCTCAAATGACACCACATCTGGATCAGTAATTCTGCCCCTTTTTGCCTTCTCCAAACCATGGTGAAATCTAATAATTGCATAGGTTTTAGACTATTTAGAATGGTTGACCTTTAAGCAGAAAATTATTTTCAGTCCCAGTTAGAGAGGAGATTGTACTTTGTTGTGATAATTAAGAGAACTGGGATATTAAAGTTAGTTTTAAGTATATTCATGGAAATGAAATGCATTAATATTAGAATTTAATCATGATGCCAGAATATGATTGAGAATTTTCATATGTGAGGAAGAAATAAATGTCTCTCATCAGTACTGAGCACACCAATGACTTAAGTTAACCCCTTTTCTTCTCATTGCAACTGGCTGGGAACACCCAGATGTTCATCGACTGCATGTCATCCAAGCCCTGGCAGTTTTTATCTGAGAGCTGTTAATTCCTTAGGGTGAGCTAACTCAGTTGCTTACAATCATGAAAGTGTAAACTGTCAGATAAATTGCACACAAGTGCATGTTTGTACCCTTGTTACTCAAGGAGAAACAATTGTACTTTGGAAATAAGAAAGAGAAGCAAGCATGTAACATCAACTCAATTTAAAAAATCAAGTTTCTCAATCAGTTCCTGGAAATTTTAATTGATCTATCTCATGTGTTTTCCTCATCCTGAACAGAAATAAGTGCTTAACAATGTCACGGAATAGAAAAAAGATACTTTAAAAGCATAGAAAAATGGTGAGGGAGGGTTTGGGTTGTTTTTAAATATTTGACATATCTCATACTTGCAGTGTTTCAGACAGGCAGTGGCCTAGCTTGTCATGCATACTTGTTGGATCCTCTGTTGGATCTTTTTCTGTGGTAACTCCATTTGCTGCAAATGTTCATAGGCCCGCCCTTCACTGATCTGCAAACTAGAAATGTCATTTTAATCATCAGTTGTGATTTACCACAGGATGCAAACCCCAGACTTCTGCAAATGTTTTGTGCCCGAACCTCTCATTTTCTGTGTTACACGCTACTTTCATTTGAAAGGCTTCATATCAGGGAAAACCTCCAACATGAAACTTGCTCTCTGTCCGGGATTTTTGACTCTTCACCCTTGATGCACATTTAAACTGATGCTGCACATGTACTGATTTTTCCCCACTTCAGTTAGAACAGATATACTAAGCAAATTTGTCACCAAAATTCAATTAGGGAAGCAATGTTGAAGAGAGTTGTTCCTTGAAGAAAAAAGTCTGTTAAGAGACTACTGAAAAGACAGAAATTAGGTGGTACTGTCTGACTCTCTTCCTGTAATACCAGGCTATTTAAATTTTCATTCAAGTGTACTGAAATTGATGTCAAGGTGATAAATCACTGACTGAAGCTCTCAGTTATGAGTTGAAGCCCTAAGGGCAGACCTCGTAAGCCTGCAGAATTTGAGGGCCGTGTACTCTGGTTCTGTGCAGACTGAACTGGTAATGCCTAGGCAGTTGCATCTTACTAGCACCTGGCTGAGCTTTCAAGCTTTGCTTTTGGGCTTTTATTCCCCCAGAATAACTGCATCCTTACCTGGCTTGCTGTCCCCAAGGCTGCTCAGTGACCACAGAAGAGAGTGCTGGAGTGACACTTTTGGATGGCAGTGACACCCAGCTACATATGTATTCAGATCTGCAGGCTGAGCAAAAGATTTTCTCCCCAGATTTACTACCTCCCTTTTTCAGTCCTTCTCCCCTCCAGTCTCATCCAGAGCAAACTAATGAAAGAACCAACAACCCACAAAATAAATCAAAACCAGAGACTGTAAGAAGGGAACAGGTGCAGCAGAGGTTCTCCATGACTTCTATAATTTTCCTTTTGCAAACAGTTTCATGATTTAAGTGTATGATTCTTGTGGTTTGAGGATTTTAGTCTATGATTCCTGTGGTTTTCAGCCTGGCTGAGTCAGGTTGAGATCGTGCTACAGTAAAGATAGATATCTCAGCTAACCCAATTAGTCTCAGTAATACTAGATGATGATTTAGGAATTGGCTTGTTGATTCTGAAATGATTCATCCCTGCAAGTGCACATAGGAAGTGTGTAACTTTTGATCAACTTGTATTCAGAACTTCTTTCAAGTGGAACTTTATAAACCATAAAATTGCTTTTTCAACTTTTTGCTTAGAAACAAATATCACAAAAAGGAAAGATTATTTTTAAACATGCTAAGAATATCAACTTTTTTAAATAAGAGACTGCTGTCCTTGGAAACGCTGTTAACACAATCACAGAAATTCAGAAAGCCATACAAAGCTGTTTAAAATATGCAGCTTTTCATCAAATTTACACAGACAATTCTCCATATAAAAGAAAACAAAACACATTCATTAGTATTTCTTTGGAAGCTGCCTTGGACTTTGCAGGTCTTGCTTTGGCAGTTCTCACATGCTAGCAGGCACAGAGAACAAGGGTGCAGCAAATTTTGGAAAAGAGATTGGAATGTGTTTTTCTTTTTTCTCCTTTTCTCCTTTCTTTCTCCTTTCTGTTTCTTTCACCTTTTTCTTTCATACCTTCTTTTCCTTTCCATTTCTTTTTTTCTCTTTCTCTTTTCTCTCTTTTTTCTCTTTTTCTCTTTCTCTCTTTCTATGCTGGTTGGTTGGTTTGTTGGTTTTAACTGTCCTATGGATTAGTTATCATTTTACTTTGAAACTATGATCACTTATGAAATTACATGGAAAACTTTTAGCCTAAAAGAAAAAAAAATCAAAAATGTTACTGAAATATTTAAAGTTAATCAAGGTGTTACTTTTTAAACCTGTTATAAGCTTGGAAATCAAAATTGCATATTTCATTTTGATTAACAATATCTCTATCCACACAATGTAAAAGTGAAATTTTTTTACATATATTTTTCAAATTCATTCATAAAAAGTCTAATCATAATTCTATCTGTACTTCCTTTGTCAACTTCCCATCTTTCCTTTCCTTCCTCCCAGAGAATTGTGCTAGTTTTGTTGTACATCAACTGATCTTTAAACACTTTTTTGCTGTCTCTGTGGCCTCTGTTAAGTTTCTAGTTACAGAAAAAATACTGGGTTTAATCCAGAAATATGAAGGTCACTAATTAGCTCATTTTTGTTTCATAAGTGAAGAAACAATGTTAACTTCTATAGCATCGAAACTGAATATAAATGCCTCATTAATCTCAGACATATCAAAGCACGTATCTGAGGATGAATGGCAATGTAGAAAAATAGCCCTAGAGAGGAAGTCACAAAAAGATGACACAGTGTTTATTATCATGAAGACATTCTTACGTGCGCTATAGATTAGATGATAGCAGGGCACAATGCAAGGTTTTGAAGAAGCAAAGCATTTTGTGTAAAGAGCGAGGTTGATTTCAGAATTCCGTCCTAAGCTATGCCAGCTCTCCCAGAGAACTGTGTGACACCTTATTAGTTTTTACAAAAGTGTAGTTAATATACTCAGTCAACAGAAAGCTTCCTCCTAGGACAGGGTGCTTCCACTTGGTTGCCATATATTTTATTGCTCTCTTCCCAAAGGCTCTTTGGGAATGCATTAGGAAGCCTGCTCAAAAGCCAGCTGGACTCAAAGCAGTGCCCTGAAACAAAATTTGTGCAAACACAAAGCAGCATCCCATCTGGTGGGAGCAATCTGCAGGTGATTCGGTGTTCACTTAAATGAATTAAACAAATCAATGGATCATTTGGATTTTATGTAATCATGTATAAGTCAGAGATGAAAACTTATTCATTAAAACTGAGGGCTAATTATTTCTTAGAGCTGCTACACAGCAAGTCACAGGAGTTTTCATATGTAAAACTAAGGTTAGTGATATTTCATTCATTCCAGTTGGACTTGAAAATCAAAGTTGATGGGTTTGTGGATTGTATTTGGGAAATAGAAATGGTAAAATCCTAGTACCTAATTTCCACAAATCTGTTAGAACTTCATAAATTGACATGTTCTGACAACTTTGATTATAATGAAGCTGTCTTTGCAGTTGAAGAATCTTCCACTGTAGTAATTAAGATCCTCTTAGTTTTCCAGCTAAAGTACTCTAGAGAACTGCTTAGTCTTTCAAAGTGCTTCTTTTCAAAGGAAGAAAATAAAAAACCTAACAAAAAAAAAAACAAACAACAACAACAACAACAAAAAAAGTTCTTTTAAAAAAGGCTTGTCTCTGTTAAATCCAACTTGAAAAAGGTAACTCTGATAAAATCAGGATGATTTCTTAATATTTCTTAGTCAAAAAAAATCCCAAACAAACAAAACGACAGTATAACAAACTATTCTTACCTTATCAACATCCTTCCATAAATATTATGGGGGCATGTGAGAAAGTTGAGACTGCTGGTTGTTTTTTTAAAGAAAATTTTAAAGATAATTTTACATTGTTTTTATACTTTATTCAATTATCAGGCTGTCAAAAAATTTGCCATTCACAGGCTAGTTGTTGTAGCTATGAAAATTTGTGAACTATAATATACTGACTTACAATTTATCCATGTTTCTTGTCTAATAATATTTTTTTATATCCAAGAAATATGAATATTGGAAACAGATGAAACTCAGTAATGCCACTTAAACTGAAGAAACCAAATCTTATTTTTTCACTGCTTTAACTAATTTTTTATTTTTTTCCCTGAATGGAACTTCGACAATACTAACATTTGCTTTTCCCTTACTGGTATTCTTGATAAAACCTCACAGAGGAGGTAAAAATATCATTTCTGCAATATTAACAGGCAGTGCTGTGTCCCAGTGCAAGCTTTGTCCTTTGAGGGAATTTTTTATTTGATCATTGGAATGATCATTTGATCATTTAATTTGAAGGACCATCATTCAGCTTTTATAGGACTACCCTGTTTATAGGAGATTATACCCAAAAGGTACATGAGCTTTCTTACAAATTAAAAGAGTCTTTTATTCCTATTGTATTTTTGCTTCCACAAAAACAAATTTACTGTGTGAGAAGAGACCACAGTCTCAGATTCTGTTTTATTAACAAAAACAATAAAAATGACAGTTCCCTAAGTGAAACTGAGAAAAATTTTTAAAAATAAAGAAAAAGAGAGACTCTGATCTCTTGTATAAAACACTAGCCTTTGTCTATTACATCATCACATTGTAAATAGATTTATTATGGCTGTATGCTCATGGTTTGAGTAAGTGGAATATGTGATGTGAGTTTAATTGGCTTATGTGTTGTGCTGAGTTCACCAGTGCATTAGAGCCTGCCTTGTCCTGCTGCTGTAGGAAGTATCTCTTGCAAAAAAAATCAGCCATTCCACCACAGTCTTTCAGAAATATTCCACTGCAACAAATGCCAACATTTTCTAAATTAGACTGGAGACAACCCGTCCAACAAAGTAGCAATTACGTCCTGCTTTTCCCCTCCTTCTCATCATATTTGAGAAATCGCTGTTCTTCCTGGTCTGGTGCAAAACCCGCTCATCAAAAGCACAAATTCTCTTTTTATTCCTGCCACAGGCTTCAGACTATTTCTAGCTGCTCAGAGAATGAATAACACCGGGCAGCTCATTTCATCTGTCTGTGTCTTTATATAGCAGTTCTGTGAATAGAAGGAATAGATCTTAACCCATCCCAGAGACTGCTGAATGAGGTATGCAGTAAGAGCAGAATTTGTAATGAAATAATCATGTGTAGTAATGGCATAACATACTTGTCTATATTTTAAGTCTTTCTCCACGTACATCACACCAACCATATCAAGGTGAATTATGTCTAGGGAATTGGAATCTTTGGTTGAATGGTCTGAATTTTTACTCTTTTCCATTTACTTACAAAAACAATTGTGAGGTCTATTTTAATGCTGCTGAGAAAAATTATCAAGTCTAAATAGGATTTAAACATAAACAGGTAATAACAGGGGGAAATGAACTTACACCTGATCCAAAGAAAATGTGCAGTACAAGGTCTTATGGAGACAGAAACCAGCTGATAAATTGCTTGACTGTCTTTGAGTGATCTCTTACTATTAATACCAGGTGTTCACTGCATTTCTGTTCAGGCTGTTTACAAACTTCTATTTATACTACAACATCTGAGAATTTTTTCCACAAGTGGATAGTGAGTGAATCATTGAAGTATAATTTTTTGGTAAACACACCCTTGCTCTTTAGAGAGAGAATTGATGGCAATTTGTCAGTTACAGCCGCAATTAATACAGTATACGAATTTTATCATCTTGTTGTCTTAGGACTGCAGAGTGACCCTGTATTTTAACCATGCAACAATAATTAACAAATAATAAATACATAACATTCAAATATTTGTCAGAATCTGTGAGTAATCTAGACTGAGCCATGCTCTGACATCCTGTCTGGTCAGATGAGATCATTTGAGTTGTCTTTGTGCATCCTGAGTTCAAATTTTCCTTTTGTTTGAAATCAGTAGACTTGCATAGATAGTAAAATCCTGTCTGCTCCCTTAGGACATCCATTATATTGAGGACTTTAAAAAATCAAACCAAAGTTAAGCCTTTGGTTTTGCCAGGTTATTTTATGATTATGAAACAGTTCTCTTTATTTCTTCTTGCTTTTTTCAGAGACTTCAGTATTGGTTTTGATGAGCTCTGTACATAGCTCTGTCTGGGCTTTTTTTTGCAGGATTTATAAAAATATATACATGTGTGTGGAGAAGATAGTTTTGAAAATGCCAACTATTTAAATAAGCGGATGAAATGATATGCATAGGTCTTTATTCTATAGAATGCATATAAAATGCACATAAATTGAGCTCTGAAATGTAATACAGTAATGAGTATAACCTGTTTAAAATAACATACGTTGTGTACAACTGTTTCAGTACTGTTTTGACTAAGAGTATTTGTTTCATTGTTTGAAATACCCTTAAAGTCTTTGGTGCACGATGATTTGTAGTTTCCCCTTGTCCTCTTTGCAGGTAGTATGGTCTGACATTGTTTACTTCCGAAAATATAAAATTTAGTAGTAGAAATGTCCTACTCTTTGCTTTAGAAAGCATCAATTATGTGCAAAACTTGAATTGCTGTTACATGGTTTTGAACAAAAAGTAAATTATGCCTTAAATTAAAGAGAGATGTGTGTGCAAACTGTGCACATTTGTGTTGCTGAGCTCTGTGATTTTCTTTCTCCTTTATCCCATATGGACTGAAGACAATGATAAAGTTCCCATGATTTCAGCAGTTCAGGATTGAGACATGGTTCACAATATTCAGCAGAGTAATTTAAAACAAAAATTGCTATTGCTGATTGCATCATAGGTAACTTGCTTTTAATACCCAATTTCTAATATGTCCTTAAAATCCCACCATTAGAAGCATGACTCCATATGCTGAGGTCCAAGAGGGGCATTTGTTCAGTGCTCAAAGGGAGTCCTCCTATCTGCTTTCTGTTCCCTGTGCTCTCTGCTCTGCACGTCAGGGACCTGGCCTGCAGTGACCAGTAGCAACATACCTTTCTCATTATTAGAGTGGAAAGAATTTAATTAAGAAAATCACAGTGCTACTAACCTTGACTCTCACCCCACAGCTTAAACTGAAGTACTTACTCTTTCAGAAACCTTTTCAGCGATAGTTTTCCAAACCTACACATCCACAAGTTGCACAGACCACAGCTAGTTGACTTCAGTTCTCCAAACCTTTTGAGATGGTATAATCACAGAGCCCAGATTGGGTGACCACAGTGGCTGGGACAGGAGTGTGTATGGGAGATGGAGGAGAAGTCAGGCCTTCCCCAAAGGATTTCTGTCTTTCTTTAACACTTAGCTTACATCCTGCACATGGCCAGATCTGTGGTACTGCCACCTTCCTGTTCTGCAGGGGTTTATACACAATGTTTTTTGAGCAGAGGGACACTTGAAAATAAGCCTAAAAATGAACATGCACCTGTTTGGGAAGAAGTGGTTTTGAAGGTTTGTATTGTCTTGTCTCTCTGTGAGGTTTACAGATGCAGTCTGTAATTAATGTGGCATCATATTGTCAGGTGTTTGTAAACATATATTTCCATCTGTGAAAATCTAGCCTGTCCTAAATCTGAGTGAAAAGCAAATGTTTTTGAAAATGTTGAGCTAAACCTACAGGAAGACTTGCTGCAGTTGTTTGAAATGTGAAATGTAATTTATATTTAAGGAAAGCAGGTAGTTTTTGTTGTTTTGAACCCATTGGATTTACACTAGGAGTGGATTTGACCTTTATACATTACCATTTTAGAAGCTGTCACAGCTCTCGGATTCTTCTCAGAGAGGAATAGATTCCTATAAACCATGCAATCTCTTCCATAACCAGACTTTGCATTTGATTTCCTGCCTCTCCAGGAAATAAAAAACTGATGTCTGCTGTGTAGGATAAGGCCAACATATGAATCAGCACTTGAGTATGTCTATGACTACTGGTTCTGGTGGGAAATGGCATTATTGTTATTTTCTTCTTTTTATCAAGTAGAATTGTAAATTCCTCAGTCAGTAGTAAATAAATGGAAATAGCATTGCAAGATAGGAAACCAGCTAAAGAGCTGAACTTCTGCCAGTCTCTAAAATGGCACTAAGGCTGCCAATGTAACGGAGGCTTCCTAAGACACGTGAACTAGTGTGAGATTTGTATCTCTCAGAGACTCTGTTAAGGGAGATCATGATAGAAATGCTTCAGCTGAATATGTGGCTGCTCAGTTAATTTTGATGTTATAAATGTTCCAGGTATTGCTCTTAGCAGTATCATACTGACCTTTACTGTGTTGTTATTCTACAGTAGCCCATCAATATTCGCAATTATTCATGCCCCTAAGACTGTTTATGAAGTGTTTGTGTGCTGATAGAATTACAGGATGGGTGTTTCAAAATAAGTGTGCAATTTTTGTAAAACAAATTGTGCCCATAGAGGTTTAGGACAAAAGAAAATTGATAATCTTTATTGCCCACTATTTCCTCAGATGCTTTACAAATTAAAGTAGCAAAGCCATAAGAATTAAATTATAGAGAAGGGGGAGAAGGGGGATTTGAAAAGAAATGGGGTAAGTAGTGGTGAAGGGGTTTTTTCAGTTGGGATTGTTATATGAAACATAGAGTTGCTGAAACAGAGACATAGCAGGAGTCTAATCTAGACAACATGATCTGCAGGGACTAAATTGTCCTTCACTATTTAGAGAGGAATTTTGTGTATTGCCATTTCTTTAATGATGTTTACCTAAGTGTATTGGACAGGTAACACAAATATTTAGAAGCAAGGCAGTTGTAATAGTCTATGGATACCTGCAGACATCTCAAAGTCTAAAATGTCGTTTTATGCAAACAAGCAGGATGAAAGTAGTATCAATCAGGATTCTGCCCAAGCTGCACTTTTGGAGCAGTTTCCCTACTAGTCTCTCAATGATTCAAGTGTTAATAAGAGATGAGAACCCTGTAAATGCACACAGTCAGTCTTGTTATTGTTATTTTTACTATCCTATGCTTGTCTGCTATGTGTAGCTTGAAATGTTTCTGATTTTAGAGTCAGCACATTTTCAGCAGAGGAAGATAACATCAGTGTTTTAAATTTCTCATTTCTATGAGCTAGAGAATGTAAAACCACGTAGGTACATGATCCCTTGAGAAGGTCACAGAGAGGAGGTTAAAGCAGCACTGCCTTAAAAATTACAGCAATGACAGTAAATGTCTGCAGAATTGCTCTATAGGAGAGAGAATTTCCTTCTTACAGTGTGCTCAAGACCTCCATACTCAGGAGTGAACTATTTGTGCCCATAAATAGGTGTATTTATAGCTCCTCTAGCTGGCCATAGACATGCAGCCTGAAATTAGTCCTCCTTCTCATCTTGAGTAGGTGGAATTATTTTCAGAGCAGTCAAAGTCTTTTAAAGTCTCAGGAGAAGTATTTTTTATGGCCGATACAGTCCTTGAATGGAATTGCCTTCAGGGCGATTCACGTATGTTTCAGTTGATTATATATTTAAAATCCAGCCTGATGAAAGCAGACAATCATGTACACAGTGAAAGAAGTTCAAGAAAGATCAGCAGAATTTATGTATTTATGTTTTAAACCAAAAATTACCTGGAGCATTCTTCTGGTTTTTCAAAAGTCTGCCCAAAAGGAATTTCTGCACCATTTCCACCTCTTAGAATTTTATTTTGAAAATTTTCAGCATGTCTTGTGGACTTTCCACTTGTCTTCAATGTACATAATTTGCTCTGCTCTCAGGCATCATGGTTAACCAGATTCTGAGCTCATTTTTGGCTTCCTTATTCATGGGGAAAGTAATCTGAACAAAAGTTAGTCAGCCCCAACTTATTTGCACGTTAGACAGTAGGTGGTACTTACTTGATCTGTCACATGTAATGCGATCAGAGTCACTACAGACACTTGAGAAGATGCATTTCTTAAATGCTGGGTGCAGGCTGGACATCACTGGGTACATAATCATATGAAAATGCTTTTGGAGTTTAAAAAGTGGGGTTTTGTGATCTTCCTCTAATGAAACACCAGCTCCTGTATTCACTGCCTCTCATTTCTCTAACGCTGCAGGATAACATGAAGATATCAAGAATGGATTATTATTAATTTTTAGCTTGAATAATTTTTCAATCTATCCCAGCATTTTCATGCTGTGAAAGCAAGTACTGAGTTAATAATTTTGCCACTGTTAATGACATAGTATAATGATTAAAAAAAACCTAGAGTAGAGTAGAATAGAGTAGAACAGAACAGACTTTCAGAGGATTTTTCAGATGGAAGGGTGGTTATATTCTAAAAGTTAAATGAAAGCGTAACTCAGTTTGTACATTCAAAGTCTAGGGCAAGATCCCAGTAAGGGTTGAAGCTTTCCTGTGTTTGGGCTATATTTACATATTAGGTCCCTGAACCAGTTACTGTCATGATATGTATTTCCAAAATAAAGCTTTAAAATACAAACCCCAGAATTTCTGATAATTTTGTTTCAGGCTTTTTTTCCTATTTCTCTGAATAGGCTGAATTCCACAGTGGTGGCTCTAGGTGGCACATTCTGGCTGTTTCAATGCAAATGGCTTGTGAAGGTGTCACCTCTGGGTCAGCAGTTCAGGCTAATGGGTGAAAGAAATGTAGTGAATGTACATTGGATATACATGGGTGAGCTAGTTCCAGTATCTGCTGGAGGGACACAGAACGTCACATTTAGAGGGACAAATCAAGAAGTTAATGAGAAGAGACTGAAGAGCCGGTCCTTTCAGTAGTACATGTGAGCAGAAAGCACAAGACATTTTTATTTCTGCAACCTTAGTTTTGTTGTTTTCTTATGTGTAGAAGAGCATTGTGTTTGCAGTTTTCAGAGCAGATCTATCCACAGGTATTAAATAAGAAGGGAGTTTTATAAGAAAGCAGAGTGAAAATAGACAGTAATTTCGTAACAGGTGCAGTATGTGTATTGCTCCCTGCCTTGCGTTCATTTCAGGCCAAGTTTTGTATATCAAACTGCACTGTAGGATGGTTTTTTAGGAATGGTTTTTGAGCACTTAACTGAAAAAAATTTGTGCTAACACCATATTTTTGTATTGTAATAAAGTATTGTAAAACTAATCATAATGAAAAAATGTGAAGCATCAAAAGCAAAATTTCATTTTTAATTTTCCCATGAATTATCTTAAAATAAACTAGATTAATAAGCTGGGTTTAATTTTTACCTCTTTCTGTGTAGTGCTAAGCAATCTGAAGTCTGGACTGTTTCTGATTACATGACATAAAATCATGTAATAGTACATTTTATTGCATGAAGGTGAAATGCTGTGAACCAAATTTAGAAGAGCATATTGCAACTGGTGTAGAAAATTTATACAATGAATAGTCATTATGTTTCTGATAGAATGGATGTTAGGGGGAAAAATACTCGTGATATGAAGAAGCCTAGCATATCAAGGAAGGACACCGGGTACCTCTAAACACAGTAGAGGAAGTGTTTGTACTTCAGGCACAAGGTGATATTTTCTTGTTCACCTTTCAAGGCTAAAAAAGCTTCCAATTCTTTAACTAAATTCCTCTGAACTCTGGAGTTTCAATGTTTTAAGTAAAACTTTTAAAATAGCTTCATTTTTATATTCAGTATTGCATTGCTAAAAAACCCAATTCCATTAGCTGTATTATCCATCTTTTACATGAATTATTGCCTGCACTAGGAGTTCTGTTATCAACTTCATGCCATTTTCTGCTTTTGGTCATTTTTATGGTATATTTTGCTGGTGCTGTGAACTTTGCACTTTTTTTTTTATCTTATTATTGCTTTTATTTAACTTTATAAGTTACAAACTGGGCCTATATGAAAGAATTAAGTATCTTGATCTCAGCCTTGGTGAAACATCAGTGTATGATTACTTATATTTTTTCCTATTGGTCTTGTTTTTGTGACAAAACAATGTGAAGTAAAATCATTCTTGAGCACCTTGTGGAATGCAGTTGAAAACTCTAGCATGTAAAGTGAGAAGAAGGGTGAAATTACACAGACATTGTCTTTTTTCCAAGCAGAAACTAATTCCCAATCAGAAGATAAACAGTACTCTTCCTAGTAGCCAATCTGTAGACATCATTCAATGAATAAATATAGCATCATGTTAAGTTTTACAGGATCTGCCACACTGTATTTATTTCACCTCAGTATAAAATATCAGCAAAATTATTATCTCTTCCAAAAATAAAATATCCAAGTATAAGCATTTCATAAAAAAGCAAAGTTGGGCACTTGAAAAGTATTTCTTCATATATTGGATATGTTTTTATGTGAGAACAGCTGCATTTTAGAAATTAGTTACAACCAACATAATAATGGGTAGCTCATTCAAAACGTCTTTAACAGAAATGTAGAATTCTCAGTAATGATCTTTTACAAACCTTCTTCAGTTCATCATCAAAGTATCTTGTTAAATAAACTGCAGAACAAAGAAGTCCATGGAGAATGAAAAGTTAATTTCAAATCTGTTAATTAAAGAAACGTAAAAAAGTCTGTTGCCGACGGGAAAATCTGTTTCTCCTTCACATCTGTACCATCATGCAGGTTGAGTAAAATGGAGAAATTACATATTCCCTCTTGGGCCTTTTCATGCTAATGTATTGTAGTGCCATATGAGGTAAACACACATCCAGCCATTAGTTTTCTTTGATAGCATAAAATAATTATATATATATGAAAAAAAAAAAGATAACACCAAAACCACAGTGTTCCAATAAACCTGCTTATGTTAGTTCTGTATTCCCTGATCAACAAAACTGAATCATTATATCACAGCACAAGGGAGATGGTTTTACAGGTTGAGATTTTAAGTTCATCTATGTCCTGTTGCTTATTATGAGTATCATGTAACATCCCCATGCCTTGGAAAACATAGAGTTGTTCAGTTGTGTACAGTCTGTTGTGTTGGTAACATCCCTTCTGTTAATACCAATTATCAAGGATGAGTTCCTTCAGGGCTCCTGCGGGGCTTTAGAAAAGCAGAGTGCTGAAGATGTTACCTATCTTTATTTAATAAACATTACTATGGTTACTTTTATATCACATTTCACTTTTTATTACAGCACTTCATCTGGTAGCAGAAGGCAAATAGACACTGTTTTTCATAAAGAACCAGATAATTCTTTAACATATAATAACCTTAATTTTCTATTTTTGATTCCCATGATTGGCTTACTGTAACCAAATTATAATGTATTCCTTGGCTCTGTTTTTCATCAGGGGACGTTTTCTTAAGTATTTATGTTTGCCAGCCAGCTGGGGACAAGAAGGCATAGGTGTTAATTGAGCACTCGGGATAGACTTCAATGCACATGGCATAGTTAGTGGAAAGTCTGCTACACGTTTTGGTAGTTGTGTTTGACACTCTCAGGGGTCCAACTGGAAGGGATTAGCAATGTTCTCTCCTAAATGCAAATTTTCATTCTAGATTGAAAAGCACAAAACAGATCTCAAGCAAAGACTAATACTGCTGATGCATTTAAACTTTGCTTGCATGAAGAGTGTACCCTCCTGGGTATTTCTAGGTGGCCACTTCTTTTATTGATAAACTTCATTACCACAGGATCATCTAATAATTAGCTTGGAAAGGAACTCTGGAGAT
Source organism: Xenops minutus (assembly GCA_035221455.1). Classification (NCBI taxonomy): domain Eukaryota; kingdom Metazoa; phylum Chordata; class Aves; order Passeriformes; family Furnariidae; genus Xenops; species Xenops minutus. Next base: position 10,540,696 of record JAWWEE010000040.1, read on the forward strand.
CATTCGGTCCAACACTCCACTCCCGGCAGGAACAACTGCAAAGTTATAACCAGCTTGGATGGTAGATTATTTTGCTCAAGATTTTGCCAAGCTGACTTTGAACATCTACAATGATACACAGTCTCGCTAGGATATCTGTTCCAGTGTTTGATTACTTATCAAGTCCTTTTTTTCCCCTTTTAGTATTTTCATTAATAGTGTTTGCTACATTTTCTTTCTGTATATTTGGCATTAGGCTGAGAAAATTAATTCCCCACTCATTCTTGGATGTCTTTGAAGAAAACACCGTATTGGCAGATCCAGTTTTGGTTGGAAGCAGTGGGCATTTTCTTTAAGCAAAGGAAAAGAGTGACCAGAGGGTGACAATTAGCAGTCTGATGGGTCACCAGTTCCTTAGCTGCACTGAAAAGGTTTTATACTCTGGGACTTGAAATCCATGAAATACAAATATGCAAGATAAGTGTCATACATCTTCCAGACACTAATTTATCCCTGGATGGATGGAGGTATGCTATCCATATGACTGGAAGCTGGTGCTTCTATGTCCATCTGATCCAAATGCCTGTCTTTGAGAGAGGCAGCTTGAGGAAGGATAGGGGTACACTACCCAAAAATGAGTGTGCTAATGCTTCTGTAGCTAAAATCGTCACTAACTTCATGCTGAGTTTATAGAGTCAGAAGTTATACAGCCAGAGGGGATCATTATGTTCACCTTCTCTGACCTTCTGTGTTACATAAAGGGTAGATTTCTTCAGACATTTTTAACAAGACATTTTCTATGAAAATAACATTAAAGATACAGAGAATCTACTACATGATAATAATTTTAATTGTTAATTAACCTCTGTATTAAAAACATACACCTTTTTCTTGTCTCATTGCATGACTGCTCAGCTTCCTGCTACTAGATAGATCATGGTACTAAAAATCTTATGAAGCACATAATTATTCATTAAACCAAATGTCATTTTAAAAACTATTTTATAATTGGAGACATCAGTCAATCTTCCATAATGTAAAATTTGAAATATTAATTAAATTCTTCCATTGCAGGATTCTAGATCATACATGCCTTGGACCTGCATCTGGTTTCACACATACTCATCTTTACTCTTCTGTTCTCATCTTCCTATTATATATTTACACCTTACATGATGTAACAGAGTCAACATGTTATGAGTTCATTTACTTTCTATGTGTTTAAATGTATTCTTATGATAGCACAAAATGTTTAGGGACTGTAGGATCATTTAGGTAAAGAATATTTATGTGATTCTTGTATTTTTCCTTTCATTTTTAATGGCTAGTACATTTATTTCTAGTATATAACTATGCATTGGGTTTTACTATACCTGTGTTGTCATTACCATTATGGAGTTAGTGAATTTAAGTAAGACTGACATGCGTTTCAGCTTTTGTATCATTGTGACTTTCAACTTTTTCAAGAAAGAACAATGAGGGAACATTTATGTCACTGTTAGTTTTACTTTGTTAGAAGGGCAGTCATAATTACTATTAAAATGTCTAACAGTATAAACTTAGGTGAGACTGTTATCAAAAATGAATACATCTGCATAGTCAGCAACATCCAAGGTTAGAGAAGGAAATAATGAAGATAGATCCATACAACAAGGCCTTTTGGGGTAGTGCAGCTTGGGGTGATGGCAGAGAACTTGATGCTGTGCATTTTTTCTCTATTCTTGTTTCTTCCTATTGAGGCTACTTTTGAAAGAGTTTAGAATCCATTATATCTAATCTTAGCATATTTTCTTTTAGCTTTTTCTTTATTAGCTGAAGTGAGTTTAATTTCCTTCAGTACAATGCATTTCTTATTGAGATGGTCACCATACAGAACCAGTTCCTTTTGCAATACTAATTGCTTTATCTTCCTTACATTTTCTCTGTGAAGTCTGCTGCTTCTGCCAAACACTTTAACTTGTCTACATTTTAGTTAGAGGGCACATACAGTTTATTTATTCTTTTGAAAAAAACAATAGCCCCTAAGAAACTCCACACAAGGATCCAAGGTTGAACAGGTGATACAGTAGTGCTTTGTAATGTTAGAGAACTAATTCACCTGCAGTGAATTCCTTGACTTTATTGGATTCTAAGATAAAGCAGCATTAAGATAGAGAGCATAACTCATTGTAAAATTTTAGACTGAAATTATTATTAAAGTATGAGGAAATTGTGCTGTGTGATTTATAACCTCGATTTCAATTACTTGAATTCTTTTAAAGCCATAGGTCGATTTCTTGGCTGGTATAAATCAATAAAATTGCTGTTATTTATGGTAGTTGCAGATATGATTACATATTGTTAGTTTCTTCATAACTCTGTTCCTTCCTTCATATATTTCAGATGAAAAGCCCCATGACCGTACTTCACAATGTCAGGAACTGTAGAATTGATTCCTGGGGGACATTTGCATCAGCTGAGCCCATTTAACTTGATTTTTATTTGTAGCTGATCAAAAATTAAACAGTTGTTATTGTGCCTTTACCTTCTTCAGTAGTGACAGTTTGGGACTGCTTTGAAAAGACAAGAGATGAGTGTGTATTTATTTAAAACTTCTGTTTAATTATATGAAAAAGTGTGAAAGTGAGATAAAATTTAGATTGTTATTAGATCATTTCAGATAGGAATATAACATACTTTCTCTAGTGATGAACAGGTGATTTCAAAAATCTTCATAAGTTTATAAGATGACTTACTGAAAATGTTTTTGACGAGTAAAACTTGGAAGCAATTTTTTATGTTCTGGTGTTACATGGTATGCAATGTGCTTTATTGCATGCATATTTTGAATAATAACAAGGAGTTGAAATGTTTCATTAGATGTACTTGAATGCAAGACTTATGGACATATATCATCATCATTAGCTCCATTTTCTGTGAAGCTCCTGTGAATCACAGAACACATCAGTGGTGAATTAATTTTCTCTATGCAGATAAAAATAAATTCATGAAAAGAACAACTGTGAGTTAAATAATAAATAGGCCAATTTGCACTCATAATTCTTACATCTTTAAATCTTCATAAAGCGTCATTAAAATTCAATGTTCCTTATACAGATTGATGTGCAAGCAATACATAGTGCAAAAATCAGATTCAGTGGATATGCAAGAGGTGGGTTTATTCAGTAATTATAGCATTACTTCATTTATAATTATTATCTTTATTAGATGTAATTTAGCCAACCAGTATAATTTAGATACACACATGCATCTACTACTTTATTAAAAATATGCTTGCTAGCCTTGACTGCTTAGTGCTTTAAGCAAACATGATGTATTGAAAACTCTTCTTCTTTGTGCTTTCTTCCTGTGAAGTTCAGCAAACAAAAGGCTTTGTTGTTGCTACCATTGTTTTATTCTACTTTTGGGAAAATGTTTACTATAGCTAAAACAAAAAAGACCTTGGTTCAAGTAATTTTCTTTGTCAAGGTCAACTGATTCAGCAACTCGTTCTTGACTAGGTTTTCAAAACCTAAAGAAGTATTATTATACTTATTTTTTTAATTCCACCTTTTATATTGGAATTCAAATTACATTCTTTGAAACATATCCTTTACAAAAAAGCCAAACAGAACTGAGTAAATTTCTTAAAACCAAGAAAAACAGTTAATAAATCAATGAATTTGAATTTGTGGAGATTAAACATTAAAGTCACAGCCTGATGTGAGGTCTAGTTACTTAGTCATTGAAGACAGTGGGGGTTTTTTATGACTGACAAAGATGCCGCACCAGTGGTACACCTACATTTCTTGTGGATTAAGAGTTTTTTTGGGGGAGTTGCTTGAGTTCCATGCCTGTTTGTGATAAACTAGTGCTACAAAGTGGGAGTTGAAGTTGAAATTCAATCTGGTAACCTGTCAGAGAAGGGGCATGATTTAAATGTGAGCTGGTTCAACAGCTGTACAAAAGAAGTCCTACTGAGTGGCAAACCTGAGGCTTGTTGGTAAATGAGGAGAAAAGTCACTCCCCGTGGTGCAGATGACTCCTTCCTTCTGCTGAGTGTGGTGGCACAAGAGTTGATGTTGGTAGCATTGGTGTGTTCATGTGTTGGTGTTCCCATAAAATATTGCAGAAATGTCTTGTCCTTCCAGACCTCATTGTTGTTCTCCCCTGGAGAAATAATTGTAACAGCAGTTATTAGCTGAGGTTTGTCAGTTGTGCATACAGCAGTATATCTGACTAGTACTGAGAGAGCACAGCAGTATTCATGTTTAAACAGCTTAGTGACAAATACCATGTGCTGCAAAAACACAAGGAAGAAGTCTGAGCCAAAATAAGCTGCCTGTCTTCCCATTCTCCATCACAATACCAGTGGTGGCAAGTCAGCCTTGCAAAGTGTAGGGACACCACCTCTTCCAAGAAAGGATTACAGTGCCTAAAGATGTCCCAAAGAAAATAACTCCCCTACACATTCTTCAAGACAAAAAAAAAAAAAAATCCTGTTTTTTCTGAGTGCAGATATTTCTACTACATTCATACTGCATATCCAGACTTTATTAAACTTTGGGCTTAAGAGTGATATGAGGCATATTTCATATCCCCTGACTTCTCTGGAGTAAATTTTGATTATCACTGATATTAGTAAAAATTAAGCCAAAATTAAACCTTATAAATTATTTCTGAGCAACAGGCCAGCATTCCTTGAGTTTTGATAGATGTATCTTTGTGATATACTGTCTTGCTTTCATTAATAACACTGAAACTATGTTTCTGCTTCAGTTTCACTGAAGGGAGAAGTGCTCAGTTGTTATGTAAATGACAGGCACATATGTGACTTCATGACACAGATCACAATTTGGTGAATGCAGCACTCTATTGATGATTATGATGTAGTTCTCATTTTTAATGTTTGTTCGCAATCATGTTCTCATTTCAGTGAACTGTCATTTTGCTATTGACCACAGGAGTAAAAAGGACAGGTTTATTATTATTTCACTTGTTGACTTTAGGGAAGTCACTTCAAAATGATCAGTTATCAGAATATCAATGTTGCAATATTGTTGTTAATGCCTCCTGTGTTATCTAGAGATAAAACCATAGTTTGGTGGATAAAAATCAAACAACAGAAGAGGTGATAGGGAACAGCTTCTGAAATTATCTCTCAGTTTTCTATAATCACATTTTAATGCAGTTTGAAGTGCAGTTAATCTGATTAATTTAGTCTCCAGAACAGGTTTAAACTGAGTTTTTACCTTTCTGCTAAAGGAGTGTAGTCATTTAGATGCTCAAGGAGCTGATGTTCTCTGGATCTTTAGCACTTCTGAAATGCTCCTTGCTGATTTAGCAGCCACCCCATAAGACTGACTATATATCAGTGCCAACCTCTTGAAGTAAGCAGTGGGTATCACTGAGAAAAAGTGCTGTGCCGCACCCAAGGCCAAACATGCACTGTGCATCCCTTCTTTTGTGTGATTCAGAGATGACTACTGATGACATTTTGGTTTATTATTGCTTATCCTGCTTAGAATTTACTTTCAGACTTAAGAAGCTAATTTACATTCTTGTGGCTTATTGTTGGTTGTCTATCCTTGTATACTTTGATTCAGATTCAGATTCTGTTTATAGAGAAAGCTTCTATTAAGATATCATCATCAGAGTGTATAATAAGGTCTACTTGTTGGATTGGCACTGGCTGGAAATGTGCCAGGTTTGTCAGCAGTGTGGTTTTTAGATGAGTTTAAGGAGACTTTCTCACTCTTTGTTACTTCAGAGATCTTTTGAAACAACCACAACTCACTGAAGTTGCAATTCTTAAGCCAATGGACAAATTGCCACAATGATCAATTTGAATCTGATTCAATGACAGGTAAATTGATCAAAAGTAGGAGCTGTTCCCTCCTAATAGCTGGGTCCTTATGTCAGAGTAGTGCTTTCCAGAAAAGTGATGTTTGGATAATTTGAGAAGTTTCTTGTGGGGGGAAAACACCATGGACCTGAAGGTTCTTGGCTAGATTTATCTGGTGAAAGCCCCTTTTCTGGGGCCTTGTGCTAAAACACTTCAGCTTGGGTTCACTTCACCTACCTTTAAGTACATGCTGGAGGCTACTAAGCAGGACGCTACTGATCCTAAACGTCTTCTGAAGTCAGTGGAGGAGCTAGTCAGTCTGACTAAAAATGCCCTCTGCTGAGGCCGTAGGAAGCATTGGAGGTTTGTTTGCACAATATAACCTTGACCTGTATTGTATCAATGCACTTGTGAAACCATCGGTGAATATTAGCCATTCCTTTTAGAGCTTTAAATTAGAATGTAGTAGCAGGAGAGGAAAACCTTATCCAAAACAGCTGGAAGAATGATGAGAGAGATTTGTGGGCCAGTAACATAGGAAAGTTTTCCTAATATTGCTGGCAGCATTTTGATGAAAGTACACATAATGCAATAAGCAGATAAGCTTCAGTGGAAGCTATAGAATCAGTTTACAAGGATATAGGAATAAGCTCTTCTCCCAGCTTCTCTGCTAGCCTCTTTGTGTTTCTAAATATGGATTTTCATTCTAACGTGGGATCTATATGCACTTGTGAAACATTACCACTAAAAATTAAACCAGTGTTTGCTATAGACAATTCATGGAGGAAAATCAGGGTGCTCGGTGTGGCATCATTTGTATCAGTTGTGTAGAGTTGGGTCAAACATGCATATATCTGTTGATTTAACAGAGTGTTTCCCAAACTGTAGATAAAAGTATCCCTTGAAAGTGCGTTATACAGTAACACCACAATTTCATCTTAGAATTTAAGTTTTCTCAAGAGTGAGGATAAGAACATGTGGTTTTGTTAGCCAAAGCACCAGAGACTACCTTTAACAGTTGTCAGAAACGCAGCTTTACCAAAGGTGAATTTAAACACCTACAACTAATTATTATGACTGCTTGTTATTCCCTGCCCTGAGCAGCTAACTCTCAAGAGATCACAAGAAGAGGGATGAGACTAAAAGGATAATACCCCCAAAACAGTATTTTAAATCTTTTAGGGCTACTAGGTATAATAGTAATAAGAACACACACAATAAAAATACAAGTATTATGCTGCATTGGTTTGATGAAGATGTTTTATTTTTAAGAGGAACTTTTCAGCTAGAGAGATTGACCACTGCTCAAAGAAGGAGAATCTAGGCTGGCGAGAAGATTTCTACAACTGAAATATCTAACATGAGCCACACTTCATGACAAGCACATATTTGTGCATTTGACAAGCACAGAACAAGGCATGTAGCTGTCAATGTATCTATGTCATGTAGACCACTTTCAGTAAATTGACAATTTATAAATTCATCTCATATTTTACAGCTATTGAATGCAGCGGAACTCTCACATACTGGGATGAAGGGACCATTGTATTAATGGCACGTGGTGCCAGAAGAAACTCCATCTGAATAAACAAAAAGCAGCCCACAATGTGTTAGGATTTGGATCAAGAGAGATGATTAACATAAAAAAGCAATAGTAATACTGTATGTAGCTAAACAGGGATCAGGAACTGAACTTTGAAGAAGCAGAAATGCTAAGATGCTTGAAAGGAAAGAAAGTATATCATTAAAAATAAGGGATATTCACATTCTTTGAGAGTTGGGGGGCTAGAATTATTGACCCACACTCTTCAGGGAATTCAGTTTTCTGATACTAATTACTAGAGCTACAAATTCTTAAATAGTAATTAATTGCATCCCTAAAAATAAAAATAGGATAATTAGACGTTTCAATTTGATATAGGTACTTTTAATTTGCTGTGTTACCATCAGTAGGAACAGATGCTAGTTCTTGCTATCTGTTTGGAGCTAAAATTACTGATCTCTAGTGACTACTGAGTTGAATGTTGAAAGGTTGATTATTGCAAATCATCATATCAGAAAAGGGAGCCTCACAGCACATGAAAAGCATGAAGTTTAATTAGCTAACCAGAGTCACACTTGCTACTCACACAACAACTTTTCTTCCAGCATGGTGGAAAACCAGAAAAACATCAAGGTCACATGTGGGACTGAAATCTTTCAGGTTCTTCCAAGCCCTTCTTATTCAGACACAACCTTTCACGGAACACTTCATGTTTTTTTCTGGAATAAGGAAATTGTCCATTAGTAGGAGCATGTAGTTCTCATGAAATTACTTTCACCAGTCTGTAGTTACATCTCAGAAATAATTCCTGTAGGAGATAAGAATAGCAATGGGCTTCCCTGTATTCAGAATTATGTGACGTTTATTTCCTCATCTTCACTGTATTTGACTCCTTTGAAGATAAATCTAAGCTTATTTTTTGTCTACCTTCAAAAGAAGAATGAACAAGGTTTTTAAATTTCTTTTTTTAAAAAATGGAGATACTTATAATATGTAAATCTGCATCATGCACTTTTAAGTTTTTGAGTATGCTATAAAATAATGACTTCTCCATAAGTAATTTATTCAACTTGTTACTGAGGAATAGTTTTTCTTTTTGTTTTTTTGGTTTTTTTTAATTAACCTGAGTTAGGCTGAAAGTAGTTTTTTTTTGCCTAAAACCAGATGGGAAAAAGTTTGTTCCAAATAGTTGGGGTTTTATGGGGAGTAATGTTTTTAGGGAAAATAATTTAATATAAAAACTAAGATGGTTTCAAAATAATAGATTTCTGAATACCACCCTAGAAGTGTTCCGTGATGCATTCATTGATCTGAAAGAAGAATTGATTTTCTCTTGACTGTTGTAAATTGGACTTCGTGAAACAGAAAAATAAAATATTGTGTTTCCTTGGAATTTGCTGCATAAGATCATCGTTCAATGAAGACTTTATGAGAAACAGTGGGGAAAAAAAAGAGAAACAGAAATTTTTTCCCAAGGAGTTCACATGATTTATTGTGTATGTTTTTTGTACTGGAAAGCAAGAGGAGGTAAGAGGGAACAAGACGTTTTCTCTTACTCTACAAGCAGAAATAAAAACGTGCTTGCTCTGCCACTGTGTCTGAGAGGAGCAGCCTGTAACCTTCAGACGAGAAATGTGCTTCCACAAGGACAGGGCAGCACTGCCACTGGAAGCAGTCCCACAGCACGACTTTCCCTTCTGCTCAAAGCCCTCCACAGCATGTGGTGGCATCCCACAGAAAGAAATCCTGTCTAGCACTGATGGGATCCCTGCTGAGGGAAAATACCATTGCCTGTGTCTCAGCTTGGCGTTTGCTCTGCTGTCTGGGTAGCAGTTGGCCACCAGGGACTTCAGCTGTGAATCTGCTAGAGGTGTTGCACACGTTATTGCACAGCCACTCACTCATTCCTTTGAACTTGTTCAGTAAAAATGAGCGCAACAGTTCTGCTGTTACGTATGAGCATTCTTTTGTCACCAAACCAAGCTCTAGTCCAGTGTCTGGTGAATTCTGCAAAGTTTTGTCTGTATATACAAACTTTTGGGCTGAAAGCCAAGGAATACAACCATTGAAACAGACTGTGAATGGGAAGATAAAGAAGCCCAAGTAATTTGTAACCCTATTCTACTGCTCAGACATCATCCATTTGTAGTTTTCCAAAGTCCTTTTTGATTCAGAAATAGAGATGTGCTCTTCATTGGCTCTTGCTGCTGTGCCTTATGGACAGCTACTGTTCATAGGTACAGCAGAACACAAATCTGAAGACTGTTGAGAGAGAATAGACATATCTGCCTCATTTTAAATACACCTTTTTTTTTTTCATTCATACATATTAAGTACTTCCCTATCTTAAGCATAAATTCTCCTAATTTTTCTGTATGTCATCTTCCCAGATCAGTAAAAAACACTTAAAATTGTTTTATTGCTTTATGCTATTGATTAATTAATTAATTGTTCTGTATTATTGGCACAACATTCAAAAAAAACAGCTGAGGTGAGTTTAGTTAGGAACACACCAGTGGATGGTTTCTATGGTAGCCTATTACGCAGTCCCTTTTATAATGCCTCTCCAAGTTAGACTGTAGATTTAGAAAATCCATTTTTAAATATTTTCAGAGATTTAGTAGCAACAGCTAACAACTTCACAAATCCCTTTAGAATGTGCTATTAAATAGACATTATACAGAGTGGCTGGCTTCCTAAGTTTGAATAAAATATAGAGAGTGAATAAGAATATTAGTGTTTTTTGAGTTGAAAAGTTACTATTGCAGACATTGCAGAACCTTTCAAGGTACACTGTGTATGATTTAAGACAGTTTTTCAGCTCTCTGTGGTAGTAAGTACAAGCTGCCTAACAAAAGTCATCCCTAAAAGTTTATTCATAAGTTAATAAAAATCAACTGGTATAAAAGCAGGTTCTGTTGTTGATACAGAAATGTTGTCCCTTATGCCAGAAGTGTTGTGTTTCCAGGATTTTGGAAGTATGTTTGAATGATGGGCAGTATAAATAGACGTTTTGATGTCACAGTTGAATAAACTACCCCAAATCTCACTTAATAATATTTCCACAGATGCTCCACTCAGTTGAACTGTCAGCAGGAATAACAGTTTTGCTAGTACTGGACAAAAACTCAGCTGTAATATCTGAATTTTTAGCAGCCTTACACATGCCAACAGACTACTATGCAAGTAATTCTCTAACCATATGATCTGTCCTCTTAAAGAGCTGCAGAAATCAGATGTTTCCTACAAGAGACTTTGTTCCTCTAAAGACCACAAGAAACCATGTTCTAATTAAGCTTTTCTAGTAGTAGAAAGCATTTGCATGCAATTAGGTGTAACTTTATTTTATTAGTAACATCAAAAGTCTCTGTCTGGATCTCACTAGCAGATGATTTTTATAAATCTGTATGGAAACATAAATGTTCATGCGTACATGAATCTCTCGTAAAGATGCCCTAATGCATGTCTTCATTCTTCAGATAGTTCTCTTGTGCACATATATTCATTTTCATGGAAAACTTGTTGTTTGTAGTTATAATAAGATTTATGGGCAAGTAAACAACTTTGCACAATAGGAATCAAAGTCTAAACTTCCAAGAGAGGTAAAAGCTTGTCATCGTGTTTTAGTTTATATCTTTACCTGAAAGAGTGGAAATCTTTGTGGGGGGGGAGGAGGGGGTCCCGGGGGGTGTGTGTGTGTGTGTGTGTATAATAATACATGTTACTAATTAACCAAAATAAAATTCCCGGACTTCTGCCACCACAATCTACCACCCATTTATCATCAAATTTTCATTCTCAAATGTTGTTTCATAGGAGTTCACTATTTTCTTTCCTATTTGGATAGGTGTTTTAGTTTCGTAGTAAGCATGAAATATATTGGGATGCATTGCAGTGGTATTTGCTTGGACATTAACATGTTTTGTGGATAAAATCCTAGTGTCTTCTAGAGCTTCATGGCTGGTACTAAGTCTTGCCTTAAAAAAAACAATGAAACAAAATACAAAAACCTTCTGAGGCAGTAATGTGGAATCCAGAATGATTCATAACTGATTTTCCTTTTCATCTTTTCACTTTTTGACCACTGGAAATCATATTCTTTCAGGCATTTGGCTAACCCCTGTGTGGTCTATAATTCCAAATGCCTGAATATGCATAATTTCACAATTTGTCATTTTTCATGAATTACATATAATATAATTTGTGTTAAGCTTTTCTGATTTTTTTTACAAGTATCTTCTGCAACCTCTCATGCCTAACTTGACACAAAGTATTCACACTTCTCTGTTTTTTGGCTTTTATCTCTGCAGTTTATTGTTAACATTTTGAAAGTTACTCTTGCCAAAGATAATGAAAAAAATAAACCCAGTGTTTTATTTGCTGAAATGCTTATTGGCAACGAAACTTGTATAGCTGGTCTTATTCCTGGGTCGAAGTTCTTCTTAAAAGAAAGCACTCTGCAGACTAAATGAGGAATTCACCAACAGCAGGAAAGTGACCCAGTTCATGTCACAGTTACCAGGCACTGGGGCACGTACCCTTGTTGAGGGAACAACCAGTATATCAGTGCTTGTCACAGGTTAAGAGCACAAACATGCAATGACCAAGTCTTTGCATTGTGTTATGGGTAGCTCTGGATATGACACAATTTATTTTAAAGAAAAGGCTTCAAGAATCTGTCTCAGCCTACAGCTGTTGTGCTGCATTTCTTCTTGCTGGTTCCAGTAGTCTGCTTATAATTAACCAAATAAATAAACTTCCTACCTGCAGCCCTTAGCTAGAATTTCTGTCATTCCCATCTCTCAGTTTTACTTTTCTGTTCAGCTCCAACATGACTTAATTTTTACAGTACATAAATTATCTTTTGGGCTGTTCAGTGTCTGTCACATTGCACAAAACCAAAGGAATAAATAGAAAACCCAGTCTGTGTTTAATCAAAAGCTAAGCTCCTGAATGTATATTAAATCTCTTTTTTTTTTTTAAAAAAAAAAAAAACCAAACACCTATTTCAAAGGATATATGCATCTGGAATCTAATGATCCTGCTACCCACCACACAGGAGCTTATCTAGCTTACCTAATGCATATGTTTCAAGTTTAGAAAAAGTCAAAATCTAAAGAATTATGGCCTGAATGCATATTCTTTCCATAAAGGACATATTGATCTGTTTCTATGTGCATGGTAAATCTCAAATTCAGGAATTCCTTGTCTCTGTTTAACACTATAAAATACATTGTCCTAAAAATTATGTGGTGTTACAGAATGTGGGCACTGCAACCTAGTGCACAGTCCCTTAAGACTGCTTTTCACAATCTTATGTTTTGCTTCTTTAGCAAAAATCAAAATGTATCAATCAATGTCATCAATCCCAAAGTATAAGAGAAACTGTTAAAAACATTGGTCAGGCTTTTTTTTTTTTTCTTAAGTGTTTCTTTTGAGATGATTCAAATTCACCTAATTTCAGCAGACAGTAGATTGAGCCATGCAGTTAATCTATTATTTCTGCTCCTATCAGTAGGTACTGATCATGCACAGGGATTGCAAAACTTAGTTTTAGTTTACAGGAATTAAACACCTAAAATGAAGCTGTTAGCTCTTTCATGAAGTATAGAAAAGTGCTTTTCACTTTCTACTAAAATTTGGTCGGAAAATCCTGAAGATAGTATAAACACACTGTTTCTTTCAAATAATGTCCAGTTCTTCTTCTGTGTACTGGTAACTTTGCAAATAATGTTGCAGTCTCAGCAATTGCTAAATGTCTGGCTCTCACAGAATCACAGAATGGTTGGGGTTGTGAGGGACCTCTGCAGATCATCTCGTCCAACCCCCTGCTAAAGCAGGTTTACCTACACCAGGTTGCACATAATCATGTCCAGACCAGTTTTGAATTTCTTCAGAGGAGACTCCACAACCTCTCTGGACAGCCTGTTCCACTGCTCTGTCTCCCCCACAGTAAAGAAGTTTTTCTTCGGTTCACATGGAACTTCCAGTGTTTCAGTCAGTGCCCATTGACCCTTGTCCTGTCAATGGGCAGCTCTGAAAAAAAAAAACAACCCATCCTCCTGACACCTACTCTTAAGATATTCGTATGCATTGATCAGATCCCCTCTCATTTGTCTTCTTGCCTCTCTTTAGAGCATTTAGCATCTTTCCTAATGGTCTTTGAATTGATTAACATCGATATCTTCTTCAGGATCATATTTGCCAATAACCTGTTTAGTAATGCAGTTTGAAAATATTACCCCTGAAAAACATTTTCAGGAATCCACAATTCATTCTTTTGCTTGTTCAGTTATTTTTATAGGGATGAGTCAGAGAAATTGCTGGTATTGCATGCTTAGAAAAGGAAAAAACTTTTCTTCTTCATGACCAATTGGCAAGAAGTGACTTATGCCATTGTGGTTTATGTTGTTACGAGAATTATCATAAACACTTGAAGTTTCCAGCTTTGTAGTACGTTTAAAATCACTTTACTTGAAAATTATGTTTATTATTCTCTTCAGCTGGGAATTCAGTAGATCAAGACAAATGTGGTGTTTCTCTGCTTAATGCAGTTAGTAATTTGACAGGATAGGTATAATTTCCCATACATTTCAGTTCCTCACAGTAATAGTGTTCTGTAGTAATTTGGCAAACAAACAAAAGAGCTAATTAAGCATTGTTGAATTTTTCTAAGGCAAAGTGTGTACAAGGTCATACCAAGGGCTCAGCTGAAGTTTATTAAAGATTAGCAGTCTGTTTCTGCAGGAGGGATCCCTCCAGCTACTGTAATGTATGACAGCCTGGCATTCCACAACAAGCTGTTGTACAGAGCAGAATTACAGCATTTTCAGTAGAGTGTCTAATAAAAGGGATTTATATATTAAAGACATTTTTTCTCTTTATTTTTTGTTACATTTGGAACAGATAAGCACAATAAGGCACTATTTGCTTCCACACATTTGGAAAATTACTCTAGAAGTAGGTCATTATGCAAAAAAAAAAAAAGACTAGGTTGTTCCTCTGCCTTTCATTTACACTGTGAATCCTTGTGGCAAAGACACACCTTTGATCTTGAATTTATCTCATTCAAAAGGAACCAATCTGAATTTAAATACAAATCAGGTAAGTACCTATGAAGATGTTTGGATAATGGTGTTCCATGTTTACCCTTAACTTACAAATATAAAGGTGAATAGATATTGGACCTTGCAGGGACTAAGGCCTTTACTTCTACTTTCCTGACCATCATATAGAATGTACAGGAACACTACTAGTGCAATATTATCCTTGTGATGCTACTAAAGACTGTAAAATGTAGATTATTTACCATTCAAGGATGAAGTGGTGTTTAAAATGTCTGTGGTACTGAGCACAGAACACCTTTCTGAGTCTTTACTGTCATAGTTTAACTAACATTAACTCTCTTTTCCTTAACTACGTGGGGTTAGCAACAAAAGAAATACTGAGAGATCAACTTTCCTGCTTCTGAAAATGGTAGAGCTGGACTAGCAGTCAACATAAAAATTCTGTGTTATTTATTTTTCACTAAGCTCATATAAGCAGTATTTCAAAAACAGTTTATTTCTATTAAATTAACACACTCCTTTTTATTAATTGTAAAGATTTCTTAGGTGTTTAAATGTATGCCCTCAGGTGCCTTGAACTCAGTTAAAAGAAAAATATTCTTTCAAAGGCTATTTATGTGAACAGCACCTAATTCCTCTCCTGGAATATAGCATTGTCATGTAACACAACACTGAGCATGGAAAGCCTGCACTGAAGTATGATGAATCACCATATTTGCCTCATAGGACAGGAGAAACAAAGTGCAAAGGCAAAGGGTCTTTTTAAAAAATAATAATAAAAAATAAGATCGAGCACATAGCTTAAATATCTGTAAACTTTAGCAACTATCCATCTTGAAGCTATAAATCCAAATAAAGTAGTGGTTCACTGAATGACCTATGTTGGTTTTGAGAGCAGATTAATGAATGATGCAAGTAGTGGTCATGAAATCAAAGGTCAGGTTCAGTCCAGATTTTGTAGACCAAGATGCTGTAATTTCTAAGGTACCTAGAAGTTGCATGGTGAGTACTTGCTTTAGTGGACTGGTCGTGGTCACTTGCAAGATACTCATTTTTTGTCTTCAACAGCAACAATAGATTGCATTTGTCATAAATATGCATAGTGCAAATATCCCTTGCTGGTTTTGATCCTGGAAGATCTAAAAGTATCATATTCTCTCATTATGGAATTCAAAGATTATTTTTTCATAGGTTACCATGGTAACAAAATGGTAACTGGGTTTCTATTTTAATTTTACATTAATAAAAGGCTAAATATTATAGGCAGTAGCAAGTGTGTCCTATTAAGCCTTGATGCTGCATAACAAGAGGTGTGTTTCTGTAGAACTGTGAGGCTTGGAATTAATCCTATGTTGTAAGTCTTGAATCACTATAGGTTTCAGGCCTGTTCATCTGTCTATATGAATGTTGTTAAAGACAAAGTCTATTAAAAAGTGTAACTCTACATTAGGTTAAAAACAAGGAAAAAGAAAATTTGCCTATTATCTATAAGATTCCAATATATAGATCTCAGTGTTCAGACCTTGCTGGGTGTTTCAGATGCTCCAGTAACTGCGTCCAAGTCTGTAAACCTGAACATTGCAAAGTCTGTGGTGCTTACAGAAAACTATAAAGGATGACAGAAGTATTATTAGGAAGAACTCAGTTCCTCCAGGGTAAAGGAGTAAAAGAGGCAATAACCATTGATTATTCCATTAGCGAGGGAATTGCTTTAACCATTTCCAAGATCTTGAGTCCTCCAGGCTGAGGGAATGAGAACAGATGCAGGAGAGAAATGGGACTCAGTAAGATTTAATCAAGAGGAATAAAGTTCTGCTGGGGATGAAAACAAACTGCTGTACCTGGGGTAAGAGTCACCCTGAACTCAGGCAACTTGTGATTATGGTTTGCTCCTTTCTCCATTTTTTTGAAGGAAGTGACTGCTTGGCCTCTAAGAGATGTACAATCCTCAGTGTACAATACCATGCTACCATCTGAGTGACAGTCTTATCTCCTGGCATTGTAGGACAGACATAGCCAGTGTAGGTAGAACTGGCAAGAAATTTTCTAGAAAATTTGCTTTTCTGTAAAAATGTTCATTTGTGTAATTTACCCATTTTAATTCAACTTTGAGGAGAAAGGATTCCTTATCTCCATACTGGAATATTTAATGAAACCATGGGTTGCAAGAGAATTGGACAGAGGAGAACTTGCTGTAGAATAACCGATAGCTATTCAGTCATGTGGGAAAATCAGCACATAACTGAGATCCAGGGAGGTTAAATTAAGAAGCTGCTTTGTACAGTAGCAAATCTAAAGTGGAGTTCTGGGTCCTTTGGTTTTGCCATAAAAATCCATTAGTTTCATTTTGGAGTAAATCAGGAACTACTTGAAATCTTGGAGTGTTATTGAACAAGGTAATGATTACATTTGCAGCTCTGAAAACAGGACATTTCATGAGTACCTTAGATGTGCAGATAGGTGATGAGCAGTTTGATTGGGGAACAGGCAGGCTAGAGTCAAGCTGTGTGCTAAGGATACAGAATTAGTCTGTAATTGGGCAATGCATTTCATTTGAAACGGGGGAAGCAGATTAGACAGAATATGTAATTAATAGTGCAGAGCATAGGCAAAGATTATCATATATGTACCATATCCTAAAGAACATGACTAAGTCACACAAGGGCGGAAAGATCAGCTCTTTAGCTTCCAACTTAAGAGAGGGATTCAGAGTCTAAAATTTAGTCCATGACACTTATCTAGGCAAGTTGACCAAAGACCGTGACCAAATTAGAGAAACACAGGGATAACCAAGGTTGTTGCTGGACCTCCTGTAACACTTTGCAATTATCCCTCATGAATGACTGCTGAATATCCATGTGTTTAAAACAAACTACAGTGTACTAACACTTATTAGAATGGAATAATTGGAAACTTAGATTGTGAGGGAGGTGACTAGATCATCTGGTCCAACTTTCGACTCAGAGCAGGCTTACCTCCACATTTTGTGTAACTTGTATTTTTGTCTGATTGATAAACTTCTGGTAATCCTAGTTTGGCAACATAAAAAAAAAATATTGAAGAAACAGTAAGCTAGAGATATTCATCTAATATGCCAACTTCTTCCCTGTGCCATGTCTGGGAATAGCACAGCCTTGATTTGCTGAAGTATTTTATGAGGAAGATACAGTTCCTGTCAATAGGAACTTTTTGCTTTGAGAGGGAAAATTTCTCAGGAGACAGCATGTAAATCAAACATCTGAGGTCTGTGCTGTTAGCACAGCTCCCAGGAGTTCAGAGGCTCACCAGAATCCCTGTGCTTCTACACAGTTGTCTCAAACGGCTGGAGATCATTGGGGATGCTGCTGCATCCCCAGGGGTCAGATAATCCATGGGAAGTAAATTCAACATGTTTATGGACAACCCAAGTGTCTGCTTTAACCATACCATCTCTGAAACACAATAGTAATCACAGAATCACAGAATGGGTCAGGTTGGGAGGGAGCACAGTGGGTCACCTGGTCCAATCTCCCTGCTCAAACAGGGTCATCCCAGAGAACATGGAGCAGGATTGCATTCAGATGGTTCTTGAATATCTCCAGTGAGGGAGGCTCCACTCTTCAGGCAATCTGTTCCAGTGTGTGGTCACTTGACAAGTAAAGTTCTGCCTCACGTTCAGGTGGAAATTCCTGTGCAAAAGTTTCTTCCCATTGCCTCATGTCTTAGTGGTTGGCACCACTGTGAAGATCCTAGCTCCATCCTCTTGGCATCCCCCCCTTAGGTATTAGTTACACATTAATGAGCAACCCTGTCAGTCCTCTCTTCTCGAGGCTGAACAGGGCAAACTCCCTCAGCCCTTCCTCATAAGGGAAAGTGCCCAATCACTCTTGTTGCCCTCCATTGTACCCACTCCAGAACCTCCATGTCTTTCTTGTACTGCCCAAGTACTTGAACCTGAAACTGCCCAGAACTGCACACAGTACTCCAGATAGACACAGTACTACAGATAATAATGCTAATGCAGCCATTTCTGCAAATATGAAATTCCCAGAAATGAACAGGCTTATGAGTTTTCATTTTAAATGTGGAGATGAGAAGGGAATTAGAATCAGATAAATGAGGGAAAGGTTCTTACTGATTTATCAAAATATATTCCCATGTTAGCTACTGAAATATTAGCTTCAAAGGTTCATTCAGACTTTGCCATAGACATTCAGGCTGTCTGTGAGGAGAAAAAGGTCTGTATGACAAGCAGTCAAGTTAACCTAACTAAGGCACTTTTATGTCTCTGTGTCTCCAACTAACAGCAGAGAGGTTGGACAGCTCTGAAGGCCATCCAGGGCTTTGGCAAAGCTGAGCACTGGCCAGTAGGAATCACTGATGGCATGAGAGTCCTGTCATTGTCACTGAGACAACCTTGGCACTGCTAATGTGCTCTTTGTTGCACAGAGGTCGGCATTAGATCTAGATATAGAGTGGGATTCAGTACAAGATTAGGACAGCTGCATTTTGGTCAGCGAAAAAAATTATTTTATGCATTTAGGGCAATGCAAGGGAGAGTCACAATACAGTGTTTAAGGTGGTGGATTAATAACTGAGGAAGAGAGAGCATCTTTTGCATAATTACAACATTAAACTTTTGCCCAGAAACTGGAAGATATGGTTTCTAGCCATTGCCCAGTTTTTAAACCAAACTTCTCAGCATGTATGAAATATTGTCTGTCAGCACTTACAGAGTTCTGTCACCCAGAGATGACAATAGAGGCAATAATTAAATATAAACACCTTTGCAGTTTGACAGCATGATTAACAGGTGATTTCAATCCCGCAGGCCCTAAAGCCTAACCATTTGTCAAGTACACTTACAGCTCTGAAACAAGCAATATGAATATAACCCTTACAGATTTGCTTATAGAATTGTGATTTTGTGCACTATATAAACGTCTGAAATATCATGAAGTAGATTAATTGCAGACAAGACTTTGTTTTGTGTTACCTCTGAATGCCTAATGTCACTGAGGGTCTTTCCACTAATGTAAGAAGAACAACAGGATGACATGTTTTAATTTGTAAGAACATGAATCCAAGTAATGTCTGGCATGATCATAAACACAGGTCTCATATACCTCTGTCAGTTCCAACAAACACAGCTATATTGTTTTGAAAGACATCCTCACAAGGAAGATGCACTAGTAGGGTGTTATGTAAATGTAAATTTTCCAAAGCTTTCAAAAAGATCATTCTGCATTTAGGCCATGTGCTTGACACTGTCTTTCATCTTATTAACAGGCACCACAAGGCCACATAAGGAGGGGGAAGTCCCTGGTGTGGACTATATTTTCATCACTGTTGAAGATTTTATGGAATTGGAGAAAAGTGGTGCTCTCTTAGAAAGTGGGACATATGAAGGTAAGCACACTTTTACTGCTAAATTTGTTTCCTGCTAAATCATGTTTCCATTGTACTTTTTTTTCATTTGATGAAATTTCTCTGGAACATTCTGTTACAAATATGTCACTGCTACTGTTATCCAAAATTTGTGAATAGCCATATGGCCATTATGAAAATATTTTCATATGTACAAGCTAAATGGGTTTATTGTGATTTTAGTATATTACAGTGGTTAAGAGAAACATGATAATACATTGCACTTACAGGGCAGGAACACTAGTCCTCTACACCGAATACTCAAGGACATGTCCAGAAAGTTTCACCAAACAGCTCCTTTTCTAATACAGGATAGTAGTCAAATGTAAGGCTGACAATTTTCCTTTGCATGGGTGACCCTGCAAATAGGTAGGTACATCAGAAGTTGAAATCTCACTACTTAAGTAAAAGAGGAAGGATTTGCTGTGTCATGTCCTACGGGCTTTGTAAAGTTATTGAAAAGAACTCGTCAATTTTGTAATATGACAGAGGGATAGGAATTGTCCTAAAGAGTGTGTTAGAAGATGCCTGTCTATGAGGCAAACAGCCAGCAGCTTATTGCAGAACAATGCTTCCTGGGAGAACTGATGATTCATCGGATTTTAAACCTATTCCAAAACACAGCCATCCTGAAAGTGAAACTATTGTAAATAGGGGGGCAGTTACATAGAAAGGTATTTTAATAAAACCAGAATAAGGATACACTATTTTAAACCTGATGCTTCTTAGAAGTAGAGTAGTATTTAAAATAACTGAATAATGAATAGTGGCTTTTTACTGTAATATGCAAAACTCCAGGGAACACCCTTTATATGAAAAATACAACCCATACATATGAGACCCATACACTGGGTGAGTGGAACCGTTTTACAGAAAGCAGCCCCATATTTTAACCTTGCAGCAAAAGATGCAATGAAGACCTTTTTTGTCATGACTTTGTCCCTGTCAAGAAAAGCATCTGAAGATAAATAAGACTCTATTCCCTCCAAAAAAAATCATTAGATGAGTTATAAATAGCAGCAAAGAAGATAATCCTTTCTCACCTAATCAGCACAAAGTACCCATTGTGAATTAAATAAATTTTCATTAAGAATTATATCGATACAGAACGGGTAACAAAGACCTACATTAATGAAGGTCAGATAAAGGAAAGTGTATAATCTTTTACTTTTTGACTTTTTTCATCACTGTCTGATATGTAATCGTACAAGTTACCTAAACATTAATACAACACCACAATTCTACATTTATTGCAGATTCATTAAATAACAAGTCTTTCTTGAAGTGTCTTTTTGTTACCTTAGGTGTTTGAAACTAACATTAGAGGAGCTTAAGTGTAGCACAAGTCTGTCATTGCTTGACCATGTAATTTCATTAGTTTGTAGCAAGTTTGTAGAGATTGAACTGCTAGGTTAAATTAATTCACAGTGTTCTTATGTCCCTCGAGGGATACTGAGAAGTGTCTTTTAATACCAGTTACCAGAGCGGAGTGGACAGCAAGGTGAAATACTGGTGGAGGAAATCTGCATAACTCCTCAAATTCACTGAGAACCCAGCTGAAGAGAGGTCCAAAGTCATGACTGTGCAATGTCTGTCACATCATTTGCTTATCACAGATGACAAGTTCACTGAAGCCAAGAAGTCAGAAGCTAAACATTAAACAAAATAAACTCAACAGATCAATTCTGCCTAAATCCTGTATTTGATTCCCACGTTTCCTAATCACCAAATGTGCATTCAGACAAATAACAGATAATATATTATCTATCTATGCATTGTGGCAAATAATGGGTTACACATTACAAAATATAAAATATCTGCAAAATATAGTTTGCAGATATTGTTTCTCCTGTTCCCATGAAAAGACTTTTGAACATGTCCTTACAAAGTTACACTCCCAGTTTCCTGATTATTTCTTGACTGTAGCACCTTCCTCTGGGAAGAATTTTGTTAATCATCCTGTCACAAGTTTTCCTGAGCATGTTAAGTCTGCAATGATTAAGTTTACTGGTGACAATTATACTAACCAGAGCAAGGAAATTTTCTATTTCCCTCATGAGGACAAGGTGATTTTTGAATTCTTCTGTAGATCTAGCAACTTATGTGAGCAGGCATATTCTGGGAGATGAATTTCCTGTCCTTATCAACACTGGTTATCAGATCTCTGAAATAAATCAGCCTTCTTTTTAATGATTCTCAGTATTATTAGATTGGTTTGCAGGTTTCTTTATTTTATTTTTTTTCTTTAAAAAGTCATTCTGTATTTAGCTAAATTTCTGTAGTGTAGCTGAGACTGTCTATACTGATTGTCTAAC
Source organism: Xenops minutus (assembly GCA_035221455.1). Lineage (NCBI taxonomy): Eukaryota > Metazoa > Chordata > Aves > Passeriformes > Furnariidae > Xenops > Xenops minutus. Next base: position 10,562,830 of record JAWWEE010000040.1, read on the forward strand.
CACAACTGCTATGTACCAGTTTGTCTCTATCAGAAAAATGTTTTAAAGGAGGTATTTCTCGTTTAGTTGAGATTAAAAGACAGACTGTGCACATGTGTTGTTTTTCACCATTTCTTGACCGAAGGGTTTGTTTCAGTCAACTTACCTTCTATTGGGTGAATTCTGAAGAGAATCAGAAACTTCCAGGTAAACCAGAGAAGGAGGTCAGGTGGAGATTTACCTGACACTGAGTGTTTGTGTTGTTCATCGTAGTGCTTAGTATTGAGAGGGGGATATTTTCTCACAGTCACGAAAAATCAGTGAAAAAAATCAGAAACATTTTGTTCTACTGCAATCAAATAATAGTTGTGATTCCAACTCATACAGGATATAATCAAAAAGTGAAAGCACTATATATTCTTAGAAAGGTATAGTGTATGGTTATACAGCTCTTTTTTTTTTTTTTTTTTTTTTAAACACACATTATATTTTGAGTTTTAAAATAGATCTTTAAGTTATAAAAATGTCAGAATTAAAAATAGGGTACTCTGTGACCTCCTTACTCTTCAGACTTTGAATACTGCTTTCTTTGTCTACCACTTTTGTGACAACCATGAATGACTATAGTATTCCAAAGTGCTGTAGAAAAGCAATAGTGTGTTCATAATAAAAACTCTACAAATCTTTTCATTTTTAACCAGTTTTGAAAATATTAAAATATTTCATTTTAGTAGGACTAAGTCCATTATTATTTCCACTCTCACTCAGATTAACAGTCCAAGCCACATTTACTTCAGTGACATTGTCTTTGAGCTCTGAATTTGTAATAAAAGTACAGATTTTATTAAACACAGCTATATAAAACTAAAAAATTATTATACACCAGAACCCTTCTATTTGGAGCAGGGGCTGTTTGCCTGAAACACACCAAACTCCTTTATTTGTACAATATAGTATTTGTATAGTAATTTGTATAACATTGTCATGGGTCAAAACCCTCTTATCAAAAAACCTAATCAGAGAAACCCATGACAAATAGTGCAGCCAAATCCTAAAGGTTTTCCTTTGTTTCCTTTTTAGCAGAATGTCAATTTACTGTACTGATTAAAGGAATTCAGGTTTGGCTCATAATGATAACTTCATTGGAAATAAAAATCCAACACAGCTGAATATCCAGCACAGATATTGGGATAACATCAAATAACCATGTTTCTGTAACCAGAATAGCAGGTGTTAATGTGCAGAATTAAAACCACTGTCTTGCAGACTCCTGTAACACAGGAAGACATGCCCCAGCAAAATAATCCACATTTCCTTTCCTAGTTTCTGGAATGAAGATCATAGATGGCCTTTGAATTGACACAATGTGTCAATCTATAAAATACAGAATAGCAAAAGCTGTGATGAAATCTATTAGCCAGTGCAGCATATTAGTAGACTAAAAACGTTCTTGAACTATATATTGCTTGAAAATGTCAGTGCTTATAACCAGAATGTAACAGCTTCAGTGTTATTTCCAAAACCCAGGTGTGTTAAGGTACATGATTGAAGATTATGGTAACATCATTATGGACTGTTAATAATACAAATGTGTCAGAGCAATGCATACTATGGGTGGAATTGCCTTTTAAAAGTAACATATGCAGTAGCGGTACCAGAAATAATGAGAAATGTTCAGTGTATAAATGCTGTAAGAAAAAGAAATATAGTTGTTGATAATCCATAAGGACATAAACATATTTCAAATACATAAAAACAATAGGGATTTTAGCAGTGTGGAGCTCTATGGGAAATGCAAACACAGAAAAAGCTTCTTCATAACTGTTAAAGATGTGGCAAAAATAAGAATGTAAGTTAATTCAACCAGTACACCTATGAATAATGAACTAAGTAGAACACTTTTTTCTATCAAATTTTTGTTTGCCTCAGAAGATCTTTGTAACAGGTGTTTTGTAAACGGCATTTTATTTGCTAGTAATATAATAATAGTTCTTAATTTATTCCATGAAAAGCAGTTATTTTAGTTACTGTGCCATTAATATTGTCAAAAAGCCACATTTTATTATTTGTTTGATTGTTGGGAATTGTCTCAAATTCATTCACTGGTTAAAATTCAAAGCTCACTGAAGCTGTTTAACCACTTACATGATCATGGACTGTCCTTGGCCCCACTGAAGTCCATGGTAAATTCCCAGCTGGCTTAAATGGAAACAGAATTTACTCCGTATTTTTTTAACTATTGGAGTGTTATTTGGCAGAAGTCTGAGTGTTAACTGGAATTTCCTTAATATTCCAGAAATCTGCAATTTTTAAGCCTTTAAAAATTAAGTTGAATACATCCCATGGGAGAAACCTTAGTGTTCTGTATTACTTGTTTATTTGGGGACACAAAACATCCAGTTGTTTTAGGCACAGTTTTGAGGGGTCAGCTCACATGCTTTCAGTTGAGTCACCATTATGACGAGCCCCATTAGGAAAGTGAGTGTGGGCTCAAGCCAATGCCTTGCCTGTGACTCTTCCAACACACTGGCACAAAAGCAACACCAGGAGGTGCTCTGATTCCATTCACCTGCAGACAGTCCTCATACTGTCTCCTCAAGACATTAAGTTTTACGTAGGATTTCATTTCATCTCTCAAGCTGAATTTAGCCTAAAACCTAAATGATCTAAACCATTCTATTCAGCTAATGCATTTTCAATTAACATTTCATTTTAATATCTGTAAATTTAAAAGATGACTTAGGGACTGCTCCATGTAGGCAATGGAGTTCTTAATTACTGCTTTGTGAAGAAAATGGTTTTATAAAGAGCTGATGTTTGATTCCAGTAGTTTTGCTTCCATTCTTCCTTGTAAAAATTGCAAGGCATTTCGAATTCCACCCACTTACTGTATGTAGTGTTCCCTTGTGTGCAGGACATCCTGAGCACTCTACAGCAGATGGATATAAAGGAAATTAATCATCATAAAGAAAATAAAATGTTACCCTCCTAAGACCTAAACACAGTAGTTAATGAAATATTCTGATTTAAAATGGAAAACAAAGGAATCATGAGGATGGATGTATAGAGATAAAAATAGAAGTAGTCCTTCAAAAACCATATTTTTAACAGCAGAAAGAGTTTTCAAGGGCATAGAAGAATGAAATAAGATACTTCATAGTTAAGATCATATTCCTGTTGAAAGTGCCTCTTGATGTGGTAAATCTCATATTAATATGATGTCCACTTTTCACCGCCATGTTCAGTGAACATGTAACTGTGGATATTTCAACATTTAGGTCAATGCATAGGAAATCTTAAATGCAGTCAGTGATTTTCTTGTCTGATTGAGTTCTTGTACTTGTTCTATATTAGTAAAAATTTATGGGCTTTGTTATGCTTCCTCCCTTACTCTTGGGGCAGAGGCAGGAGTTGAATCTCATCATTAAATATAAAATACGAAGAATGCAAATGGTCAGAAGTTCAAAAATATAATTCCAGTGAATATATTGAAATGTATAGGAATCTTGTCAGCATTTGTTAATGCATTTAAAGTCATAAAATATCACATTTCCTTCTTTTTTTAAAAAGTTTATTTAAGTGTTTTGTCATTCTCTCAGGGAAGTGATAAGGAATCAAAATTGAACAAATATTACTTCCTTTTTATATGAAAACCAAGTGCTTTTAAAAGTTATATGATTGCAATATAAAGGGTGACTTTCATAACTTCTACATTGCCTTTTTTGACTTCCTGAAAGGTGGAATTAGTGTGGCAGAACGTATACTTCATGTCTGTTCTGAGGCTATATAAATGCTCAATATTTTGAAAATTGATATTCTTGGTATGTAGTTGCTTCTGTCTTGGGAAATCAGGCCTCCATCTTCACTGGCATCCAGAGATAGGAACGGAACACAGGTGACATGAAAACTGTTGGGGTGTGATGTTTGCTTCCTGCTGCTGGGGCTGTCAGGTGAGGGTAGTTGTCCTCTCATTCCTGTGGCTTGAGCTCCTCTCCCTTTTCTGCAACAAGGCTTATGGTTAAAGGGTTCCCTCCTCTGTGTGGGTTCCATGGCAAGTCACTGTCCTCCATAACTGGTGACTCTTCAACAAAGCTGCTGGAAAGCTTACAGACACCTGAGGCTGCAGATCATATCAATGTACAAATACTATTATTTCATAAAAATTGAAGATATGGTCAGTTTTGATCTACTGAAAGAATGCAAGTAATAAAAGATAACACCCAGGTGTACATCATAATGTGGCATTAAAAAGGGTCACCTGGGCCACATGTGTCAGTGTAGGTCAAACCCACTCCCATGGGCATCCAGGAAATAGAAACTTATGTGACTACAGTTTTATGCATGAAATTAGAAGAGAGGAGTGGGACCATAATGCCTTTAAACAAACAGCAGCATCCTGACCCAAGGATGTGACAGTGCCTTCATCTGGCACCCTTCCAGAGGAATCAAAGAGATTGATCACTGGCTTCCCCAGGGCTCCTAACAGGGTTCCACTGAAAGAAAATCAAGTCTTTGGAATTGTCTCTGCCTCCAGGAGTATTTGATTGCTCCTTGCGCTGCCCAGCAGATGGTCATGGATACCCTTGATCTGTGTGTGAGTTTAGTAAGCTGTGAGTGGGATGCACTTGACTGAGGCGTGGTGCAGTCAGCACCTAGACTGAGCTCCCTGCCTAGTCTGTCAGACAGCTCTGCTGCTGCCTAGGGAGAGGGTGCTAGGAGGTGCTAGGAGGCTCCAGAAACCCTGTCTGCTCAAAGAGGCTCACTGAAACAAGTGTCTGTGTGCTTTATCAAAACTATATCAACACCAAGAGAATCTCAACTGCAGGGAAATCAAGAAAGAAATTTTGCCTTCATGCCTTTTTCCAGGCTGGGTTGATCATTTGTCAGCTCAGCCCAGGACTCAAGCCTAGACTTTACAATTCTGTGCAGTCACTACCAGAAAGGTATTAACAAACTGAAGTGTCCAGGCAAAAGTAATGCAAATTAACGGAAGAGCTGTAGGGAATAAATTTAGAGAACTCATCAGGTAGAGCTTTGTTGAGTAATGATTGAGAAGCTCAGAGAATTTAAAATATGTGAACCCCATGAATGAATAAAGATAATTCAAAGTTGGGCAAATAAGTAACCAGGGCTAATGTGATGAAACTGGAAAAGGTGAACATCTCAGTTCAATATTGGGAGAAAAAATGTCTCATACTGATTGATTTAAATGTTAGAATAACCTCCAGAGATCCAGATTTCATCTGTTAGAAAGTTTAAAAGTGGTTATTAGTAGAAATATTCCTGCACTAGTAAAGGGATTAATTAAAGGCTGTAGTATAGTATTGTATACTTCAGTATAGTATATATTTATGCTGTCTGTGTGGCACATTAGGTTTTGACTGTTAGGTTTTTTTTATGAAACAGGTCACAATTAGTTCACATTTGCATTTCAGTTATATTTCTAAATGAACTTTGCCTGCAGTATCTATTGGACTGTTTTAGTTTAAATACAAACTGTGTTAGAAAAAGACACCAAACTTTGTAAAGCCTGAGTTATCAGAATATCACAGTGAGATGGCACATGTATCTGTAGTTACTACAAAAGATGTAAAATAATTTAACATTTCAAATTACCAATCATTATGATGTGCTCTGGAGAAATGTTATGCTACATTGCTCAGTTACAGAGATCTCCATTTTTCTATACATTACTGGAAAGACAATATTTGTTATATCCAGTTTATTTGCATTTATCATGTTATTATGTCTTTGTGCAGTTCCTCAGGACTTTATATCATCTTAGATGCTACACATTCATATTTGTGATATTCCTCATTTATTATCAGAATTTTCCAAAACTACTGAAGCAGTTATATTTTCTAAAGATAAGGTATACTGAAGCTTCCATAATACCTTTCTATTAACATCTTCCTATGAATCAAAAGAATGTTTTATTCTATGTTCCCTAAATCCTTCTTACCTTTTTGGAAGACTAATAACTGCCTTCTCTAGTCTTTGCTCTCTTAATCACTACAAATTTTCAAACATGATGAAGGATAATCCCAAACCATCAAGCCAGTTGCCCAGCATTTTAAGATGCATCCTAACCAGTCTTATAGACTTGCATATATCCAGCTGACCTAATTAGTACCTAATTTGGTCCTTCTGTATCCTGGGTAGCACCTGTCTCTGTCATTCTTTGCTCCTAAGCAAAGACCTGAAGGGCCTGGGAGTGAGCAGCAGACTTTGACAGTACAGGCTGCGGGAGTGAAGACACTTAGTTCTTCACCAGGTTACCCCTTCCTATGCTCTCCATCACTTGCTCACCTTCCGCATTGGGCAGCAGGTCCCTGTTCTCCCCAGTTTTCCTTTTGTTGCTCCCATGGCTATAGAAACCTCTCGTGCTGCCCTTGATGTCCTTCAGTAATCTTAGCTCTAGCTGTTCTTTGGCCTTCCTAATTCTGCCCTGTGTCTCTGGGAAATGATTCTCTATTTCTCCTCGTCTGACTGTCCATGCCTCTGCCTTTCTGACACACCTGTTGGGAGGAGTTTCCTAAGAGCAAAACTGACCCTCAGAGTCTTCCCTTGTTTGCACAATGTTCTATAAAACCAGAATAAGGCTTCTGTATACTAGTGAGGATTTCAATTTCTGTATTTCTGTTCTTTTAGTGGAAATTACTTTTGCAACAAGACATAAAAAAATCCATTTTATAGCCTTGGGAAGAATTATGGGATTTTTTTGAAATCTCATTTTGACTACTGTCTTTCAATAGCAAAATATTGTAAGACCTGCTCATGGTTGCTACGGTGGACTCCAGATAGGTGAACAAAAGTGTGCATCTTTCTGCCTGCTGGCACAAAACAAGAGAATGGTCTGCTTCCTGTCAAGATGAACTTGAAATAATGAAGGACTTTGAGAGAAGCAGATTGTGCCAAGTGCAAAATAATGTAGTATGAGTGTGGGACGAAGGCCTGGATTTGTATGGTTAATTGAAAAGAAGGATTCGGCTACTGATGCAGCTTTTTCTGCAATAGTGTTACATTACATCCCAAGTGAGCTAATTAAAGCAAGATAAAAGACCAAAAAAACACAAGCACTCAGAGAAGTGTTTGTGTTTCAAAGCAAGGAAGTTTCTGATTAAAACAAAACAAAAAACCCTAAAGATACTAAAAACAAACGAACAAAACCTTTCAAGTGTAGAGAAAGCTGTATATTTGGTTTACTGTGTTTTCAGAAATAATTACTCTATGATTTCCTGTGTGTAAATGAAAGCATAAATAGATCTACAGGGTTTTTGGCCAGTCAAAGGCTTCCCTTGTATTTCCAATAAAGATAATAGAGAAGCAATGAGAAATCAAGGTTAAATGTGCTGCTAGAGAATTACATATAATAGACCAGGTGATGACCTACATTTGCATTTATTTTATTTTGTGCATACAAAAAAAAAATAGCCAAGAATATAGAATAAGCTTTAAAAGATACTACTGATGCAAGAGAAATCTACGCCAGCATAAGGAAAGTGCAATACATTCAGTGCCTCAACACTGAAAGTGGTGTAGGAGAGGTGCTGCAGCATCTGCAAACTGAGTGGCTCTTCAGGATATAGATGTGTTTCCAGACTCAATTAAGGGCAAGTCTAAAGTCATCACCAGGAAGAGATATGATGCGAGCTAGCCATGACCACTGTGGGTTAATATCTGACGTAGTTTAGAGCATGCTCAAGGCTGCAGAAGATCAGAGGAATGCAAAGACAAAAATCTTGCTTTGATCTAAGTTCACCTTCAAATTATGTTACATATTCTATCAATGAATTCAGGACTACAGGAGTAAAATCTACAATAAAAAGAATAATCTCTAAGTCCTTCTGAATTGCATAAAGATGTGCCTGATAAGAATACTGAACTTTCAAATTGGTGATGGGGAATCAAATACTCCTTTTGTTCACAGGTAGACACATTTGCAGGGCATCACATTCTACAGACATTGAGGTTGATTGTAAGGAAATGATACTGTTGTTCATCCTTTGTGTTCTGTGCATATGAATCTTCTTCCCTATTAAGCACAGAGGTTATAGGAGTTTTAAATGAAAGAATATTTGCTGTTTGTGTTTCCATGGTGTCAGAGAACCCCAGGCATAGACTGGAGACCATTGCCTAGGTGCCACGGAAGCAGAGAAAAATATGGAGAAAGCCCTTTCCCTTAGGAATTTATGATTTCATCATGGCACGAAGGACAAGAGATATAAGCAGTCAGTAGGGAAACCAGCCGAATGTCCAGCAGTGTGCATCACACTGTACATCACAGTGATGTCACAGCTGTACATCAAAACACTTAGAGAAAGAGATGAAAGAGGTGTGAAAGAGGTAAAGAGAGGTATTGAAGAGGCAGTGGGCACAAACAGAAACACATGTTACATCTGAACATCATAAATCACCTTTTTACTGTGAAAGTGACCAAGTGCTGGCATGTGTTACCCCAGGAGGTTGTGGAGTATCCATCTTTAGAGACATTAAAAAGCTATCCGGACACAGGCAGCCTGCTCCAGGTGACCCTCCCTAGGCAGGGAGTTTGGACGAAATGGCCTCTGGAGGTCACTTCCAACTTCAGCTGCCCGAAGTTGGTGACATCATAGTATGGCTGCAAATAGTTCTTCCTGAGGGCATGTCAGGAGCAACAGGGAAATACAAAGAGATTTTGTAAGAGCTGGTGCTAACCAGAACAGGAAAAGTGGAAGCAAATGCTGAGTTGAGTTATGCAGGTGGGAAGGTAAAGCCACTATGGGAAAATAAGGGATGAAGGGAGAAGAGGTGGGTTCTATGATGAATAAAAGGGTGCTGGTAAATTAGCCAAAAGTGGCAGAATGACTGTTTATAAGGTAGGCAAACACAGTGAGGATTTTGAATGGCTCTTGCAGCTGGGAGGGCAGTGTTCTTGCACTCTGAGGAGGTGGAAGGTCCCATCACTGGGAAGATCTGGGAATGGTGTAGCTCACATCTGCTTACTTGTCCAGTTTAATAAGAACTATGTTATATTTGTTTAACCACATGGATAAACATAATTATTTCATCGCTTAAAGCTTCACTAGGAGAGTTAATTCACAACTAAAATATTTTAAACCACATTCTGGTATGGAACAATATTATTTTCAGCATTTTTAACACATTCTGTTGCAGAGAATTATATTCAGTTTGGTTCATATTAACTCCAAAAGGATTTATCTAAACCAAGCTAGTTTACCTATTTTCTATTACAGTAGGCTGCATAAGCTGCTTACTATCACAAAATATCCCATTAACAGTCTTCTGTGATAAAGCTTTGAACGGCTTTTGCACAGAGAAAAGGAGGAAGGTGCAGGTCTTTCCTCCCCCGCATGCAAGGCCTGTTACAGACTCCATGGCAGAGGAAACAGGCTGTGGAGCAGATCCCATACAACCACTGTTTTGAGGAGCATTTCACTTCCTACAAATAGACAGAGTGTGACAAGGGAAGGAGTATCCTCCTCACCAAGCTGACACTTGGGGTATGTCAGACAGAAGTTTGCTCTTTCTGTTAGACCTAACCAAAAGCCGCTGGCTGTTGTAACTTCATAATTGAGAGTCCTTTGAGAGAAATTCTGTCTAACTTCCCTGTGTAGATTTTGGTTGCAGGTACTTGTGTTGGTAATCCCCAGCACATGTTTTGTTGTCATATTTTTCCCAGCTGTATTTGGATACTAGCCTGCTGAGCATAAAAATTCAGCAGCAAAAGGAAATAGAAATGAAAGCTACTACAGGCTACTGAAATTGTTATTATCTTTGGAAAGCCTCTACTTCTCTGTTTGAGACAAAATAAAATTCTCTTGATCAATGAAAATTCAAATTAAAACTCTGACTGATTCAGCTATAAAATATATGAAAGGAGGTACACTATGAAGATGTGCATGCTTATATGCTCAGTGGCAAAATTGGCTGGAAAGAGAAAGTAAGGAAATCAAAGTGATAGAAATGAAGGAGCTGCCTCTTTAACACTATTAAACAATTTCCCTCCATAATCTCAACTGGCAGTGCCTTTACAACATTAGCCCCCAGCCTTTTCTGCCTCATTGCAACCTCCACATTGAGGGGTTGCTGTCGATGTCAGGGTGGGTTCTTCTAGCTAAAGGAAGAACCTGGGGATGAAGACAGTATTCTTGGTTGATTAAGGTAAAGCAAAATATTGTTTTGCCACCCATAGGAAGGGTGAGGCTCTTGCCTTTTCCTTACTGGGATTATCCCAAAGGGTAAGGTAGAAACCACTAACAGGAGCACAGTCGATAGGAGGTGCTTTGTGTCACAAGGAAGCTGAGCTGACCATGATGCAGTAACCCTCTTGTCTCACGTTTAGTAAAAGCTCAGAGAAGTAAGAATAAAGATATTTTTTGAGACTGTGAGGTGAAAACTTGGTATTATCTTCTTTGTTGAGACTTAGGTTGAATAAGCTGTAGCAGAGCCTGCATCTGTGACCTTTTGGGCTTTAAACAGTCTCTTCCTAAATTCTGTGTGCTTTTTTGTTTTTATCAGTTATGAGTAATTTGCTGCATCCTTAACTATTTTTGACCCTTGATACTGCCAATTTTTATCAGTGAGAGTCACACGGGGGGAAAAAAGAAAGTCACTCCAAGCTCAAGATTAAAGGATAATGTCTTAGGAAAACTGTTCCAGTGTTTCAACATTTCATGAATTCCTCATTGTATGTATATAGAGCGTGTGGTTGGAGTGTTTACCTTAATGGAACATGGCTTGTACAGAGCCTAAGTTTTATATGTGACTTCAAATGCTGACACAGCTAGAATGAAAAGAGACCCTTTTTTGAAGTGTGGCAATCCAATTATATAAACAAGATGGAGGAAGAAACTTCCATCACAGAGACAGCAAATTTTTTGAGATGGGCTTTTTCCCCCTTAGAAATGCATTGTTCTTACAGAATGCTGCTAACGTGTATAAAACTGGGTGAGGAGAGGGGGGTTGTTCTGTTGTTTTAGTTACAGGTTGCAGTTTCTCTTGTTTTCAGCACTGTTATAACTTTTCAACTTGTCAGTATAATCTTTATTTGTCAAAAAGAGTTGGGCAAAGCATAGTGATACATTTTATAGTAGTCTTCACGCAGCTGAACTCCAATTTACAAAATAATTACTTTGCTTTGCTGCTTTATCTCATTCTATCCACTCCTCATTCTGGAGGTGCTCAGTAATACATCGGTTTGTGGGATAGCATTTACTTTGAGAAGTGCCATTTCACATAAGTCAAGACTAAAGAAAGTAAAACAAACCAGCTACATTCAATGCTTTCTCTTTATTCTTTTTATTCTTCACAGCACCTCTACTTCATCAACTGCAAAAGTTTGCATGATATGTGTTATGAAGACACACAACATTCAGATAAAAATAATTATTGAATACTATTCTTTCATTCTGTGCATTTTCATAGTGTCAGTGAGTCAGAAATTCAGCAGGAACAATAGCATGTGACTGAGAGATTATCCACACTATTTAACATTAAGTGTTTAGCTTAATGCTCCTAATAATCCCCTATAGGTACTCAATTCTCTTTATTCTCTGTGTTGAGAATTTCAGTTCTTAACTTTGGATGCACTAAATTACAGTGCATGTGCTGAAGGAGTTAAGTAGATGGTGTGAACACTCCTGTATAGCTAAAGACCTGTTTAAAATCCCAGAAGAGGGCCTTAGCAGAACAGGAACTGTATTCCAGGGCTGATGATGAAACAGAGAACAGTAAAATGCATCAATGTTTTAGTCTACAAGGTACAGATACAGAGATGAGCTACCATTTTTATTGATAGCCCTGATGAGGATAAATTCAGAGGAAGTCAGCTCTAAAATTCTCTGGGATTGCAAAAGAAGCCTGACAGGTAGGGGTCAGGTTCCAGTTTTACTCATATCAGTAAACCTGATATTACTCAATGATATTACACTTTGACACTTCCAGTGGCTATCTACTATCTGACCAACAAATTGCCACAGTCTGTCTGCTTGTCTTGTCTGGCACAGACAAAGGGTCATCTTCAAGATCACAGGCTCACAGAATTTTTTATGTTGGGAGGAACCTTTTCAGGTCATCTAGTGACTAGCTTTGTGAATGAATAGAGGTCAGAAAATATTTTCATACCTGGGCTTCAATAACACTGTTTCCAACAACACTCCCACAGACAAGCTGGCAAACTATAGATTAGATAATTGAACGGTATGGTGGATTGAAAACTGGCTGAAAAGCCAGGTCCAGAGGTACAAAATTAAGTTGTAGGTAAGACACTGGTGGTGTACCCCAGGTGTTGATACTGGGGCCAATGCTATTCCTCAAACATCTTCATTAATGATCCAGAAAATGGGTCAGTGTACCCTCAGCAAGTCTGCAGATGATACAAGACTGGGAGAGACTGATACAGCAGATGGTAGTGCTACCATTCAGATGGACCTGGACAGGCTGGAGGATTAGGCTGAGAGGAAACTCATGAAGTTCAGCAAAAGGAAATGCACCTGGGGAAGAATAACACAATACAGCAGTACATTATCCCCAGGCAGAGCTTCAGGCATTCCAACTGCACTCTCACAAAAAGGTCACCTCGCCTTCCCAGCCTCTCTTTCCAAAAGAACCTGTATCCAGCTATTGCAGAAATTTAGTTGTCTGAGTTACTGCATCGTGTCTCCACTAGTTCAATGACTGTAAGTGCATCTAGATATCTAATTGCTCCTGTTGGTTCCCCATGCTGCATCCATTATTGTCTAAGTATTTCAGGGAGGTACGCAGGCATGTTCATTCACTAGAATTCTTTACAGTTTTCCCCACAAGATTGTTTCATAGGCACTTCCTTCTTTATGGGCTTATGCTTGAAGGGATTCCACTTCAGCATTGCTTTTGTTGGTTGCTTTGTCCCTTCTCTTCATGTCTCTCTTTTACATGACTCTTTGCTTTGGTAGCAAATCAAGGGTCTAAACTTAATTGCTCTTTGCATTTTTGGTATAATCTTGGGTAGGAATGTTATCCAACATGGTTCCCACGTGGGACTAGAAGATATTACATAAGATCTGTAAGTATTGCACTTTTCTGTAATAGTTTCTAGAGGCTACACAGGGTACCCTAGGATGTCTGAAGTGGCATTGAAAATTGGTTTTAATTACCAGTTCATTTTTCATTTCACTCTTACATCACCCCATGCAAATGTAGCATCTTTGTGTTCCACTTCATTGTTGTTCTGCCAAGCTGAGTGAACCACTCTGGTTTAGTCACTGCCTACACAAAGGTCCACATAAAACTCTCACAATGAAGAGAGATCAGGTTACCACGCGTCGCCTTCAAAGTGTGTTTTAGAGCCCTGCGTAGTTTTGAGGCAGAATAACAAGCCACTGTGCTCTTGAATATTTTTCCCTCTTTCCTAAATATTGATATTTTATTTGCTCATCTTCAAACATAAAATTTGATAGATACATTTTAGTATCCTCGCTACTAGTCCAGGAGGTGATATACTGGTTTTCTGCAATGAAGGTTACCTGTTATCCCTGGTTTGAGAACATTGAACTTTTATTTGCCATTCTACTTTCCCCCCCACATTCTGCAATATATAATTACAACTTTGTTAATTCCTTTTCAATCATGGAAAATAGCTGTAAAGAATAATAAAGAGGAGAGTGAAGTGAATTTCAATAGCAGAAGTGGATTAAGAATCAATTAATCCATTTGTTCCCTGTGTTCTTTTCCTGCAAACTCCTCCAAAGGTTCATGCTAAATCTTCTCCTCTTCTCTTTTCTCTGTTTAGCCCATGATGGTTGGAACTGGAAAAAAAAAAGGAAAAAAAAAAAAGGAAATGAGGTATTCAGTCCTCTGAAATACATGCTGAAAAAATTAGGGGAGCAAATTCAGCATGTCTTGCTGCTCAGACATGAGTGTTTTCTTATCAGCAATATCTTCTTTTCTGCTGCTACCATTTTTGCTTTGGCATTTCTCAAGGAGTGTCTGCAAAGGTAGATATTTCAAGCAGTAGGAGTCCAAAAATAAATGCTCCAACCATAATCATTCCAGGTATAACTAAATCTTGTTTATGTATTTGATTACCCCTGGCTGGCTCACCTTCTGGAAAGGAAAATTTGTCATTTCAGTAGGGGGGAGAGAGAGAATGTTTTAAAATAACTTCCTAAATAATAACACAAACAAGAGTTAATAATTAGTTTTACCTATCAGTTGTCTGAATATTTATGACAATTTACGTATTTTTCATTTGTAATCAGTCACTTGAGGAAATGAATATATGAGTGCTTCATAAAATGCTATTTTTTCTTGTTTTACTTAATATGAACAGACTAAAATTGAATGGAATGATAGAAAGGAGAGCTGGCTAAGCCTTGTCAGGTCATTGAGGTTGTCTGCCTGCCAGCAAAGCTATGTTGCCTGAGGTATCTGCAGGTGCTTTGTTTCAGTCTAATTTTAAATGACTCATACAGTGAAGCTCCTTGCACCACCTCCCCTGGGAGACAGTTCTGTGATCTGACATCCTAATGGGGAGAAAATGTTTCCAGATACTTGGCTGGAGATTTCATTTTGCACAGCATCAATCCACTGTTCCTATTTGTATCCACCAAGGCCATTCAAAATCGGTTTTTTCTTACTCTGGGTTTGACCCTCCTAAGAGAGGTAATGATCATGTTCCTCCCTGATTTCTCCCACACAGCATTCTGACTTGTAATTAGCTCAGTCTAACTATTACTAAACTATTCATAAATACTTTCTAAGTATTCCTAGAATCATTGCATATACTCTGATGTTATTCTTTCCTGATATGCTTTCTTTTTACTCACTTGTTTTTTGGCACTGAAATGCTTCAAATTCTGGATCCAAAGTGTAAGTTATCAACTTGTCACTTCACTGCAACTCCTCCAGTCAGTGCTCACTGTCATTTCCCCACCAGCTTAACTAAGAGAGGTCTAAGACTCTCCTCACTAACACCTGGATGGGTTTGGCATATATAACCTGGTACCTCATTACAGATCATCATGGGAAGGGAGAAGAGGAATCAAGCTGAAAAAGTCATGAAAAGACTGAAAGAAATTAGTATTTACAGATTAAATTAGAGGGAGTAAGGTGGTATTAAATATCTATTGATAACAATGGGAAATTGCAGGATGTTTAGTCTGGAAGAAACGAAAACTTTGAGGTACCACAAATTCATGCAGGATGGTTGGAAATTAAGAAGATAATATAAGGGGAGGAGTGAATCTAGATTATTCTTATTACAGCAGAAAGTAATACTTTTTTCTTTTTTTTGTTTTTTAGCAATAGCATAGGTAGCTCCCCCATCTATGCTTTAGTTCACACTAGACTTGGTTTAGAAAAGCCACATGTTCTGTGGCAAAGAGGAAGATCAAGTTCAAGGTACTTGGGTCCCCCATGGCCTCTACACCCAGGCTTGCTCCTCAGAGAAGTGGGGTTTTGCAGCAAGACTTCCAGTCCTCCCCTTCAAGAAGGCTGGAAAAAGAACTCCCTGCATGTAGAGGCATCCTGGAAGCTTCATTCTCCACATGAGGACCTCCAGTGGGGCTTGGGTACCAGCTATCATTGCTTATTAATAATTTCCCTTTATGCCAGCAATTTTCCCCTGATATATTGTATTTGCAAGGCAGATCAAGTACAGAACATGTCCTTTCTCTCTTAGCTAGAATTAGTTCATTTTGTCTTTCACTGATGCAATCTTTTTCCTGCACACCTTCACCGATCTCTGGCTCCTTCTTGGACACATTATTGTTCTTTTCATGGTAGCAAATATAGGTTGTTCCTGGAGGAGCTTTCTTACCCTTTTATTAGTCCCTCCAGGATGACCCTTGCTGGTGCAAAGTACCCTTTTGCAACTTTTAAGCTTCCCCAGCCTTATTCCAAGTAAATGTTTTCAGTGGTGCCCTGTGAAGAACCATATGGATAAACAACTTAGATCCCCAAAGAACTTATTTCTCAACAGTTAGTGGTTTTGCTTTCATGGAAACCATTTCTTAATAAATGCAATCAATAGCTCATCATCACCTTCACCAAATATTCCAGTGTTCACCAGGTCATTGATTATTCATACTTTTTAATAAGACATATTTATCTTTTGCTTTTCTTAATATTTGTAGTTTCTAGACCCTGCAATTTTCAGTGTGGTATACTGTGGAATGATATCTTTTCTGCTAGAAAACTTACTAACTTTTTTGAAGATCTGTGTTTAAGATATAGTTTTACACAACAGATAGATTCCTGAACAGTCCTGCATGAACCAGGAGTAAATAACTGAAACTGAGTGTCTTTCACCTATAATTGGAGAGCGAGGATTGCAACTGCAATGAACTTGATAGCAATAAGTAAAACAGACATCAGTGAGGCTGAGGCAATATGGCTTTTGAAGCACAGCAATAAAATGGGATTTCAAACACATGTGTGAAAAAGGAACTATAACTGAGTAAATCAAACTTGCCTTAGTAGGAAAACATGTTTCTTTTTTCCCCAAAACAACATAATTTTTTGAACAGCTAAAATTACATCAGTAAGATGAAAGACAAACAAGGTGGTAAAGAAAGGAAAGATATAGAAGAGAAATGTATACACATAACCTAGAAGTTTCAAAAGGATCTACTGAGGACCTCCAATAGTAGAAAAATCATCTTAAAAAGAAGATAGGAGGAAAAATAGGGTATCTGAAGGACAGAAAACACTTAGTTCTGAGGTACCTTTGGAAATGTCAGGAGTCTGTTCAAAACTTTGGTTGAATATGAAGTAAAAATTTCCTATCATTAATCATAATTATTGTGTAAGTTAATATTAATTAATTTATACAGGAAAAGCATTAAGGCTTGAATAATGTTAATTGTTTCTTGAATTAAAGACTTCTCACACTAAGACATATTTTGTGATATATTCAAATCCGTAAAACATTCTTGAAATGTGCCTTATGTTAGCAAGAGAGGTTTTATAAGGACAGAACTCCCACTGGTTCCACGAATAAAATAAATTATCCCAACAAAAGGCGTTCTTTACTAGTATAAATATGTCCAGTCTGGGGCTTTTGCCAATGCCGTCATGTTGGTTGAGAAGGCTGTGAGGGATATTTTTTCACACTCCTAATCAAGTTACTGTGACAAAAATACTGATTAGTTCTCAGTCATTTCAGAATTAAAGAAAGGAGAATTAGAAATCTAGGTGATCTTCCTCTGTCTGATCTAAGTAGGGTGTAGAGGCATCTGTGATGTTTTAGATAATTAAGAATAAGTCTTAAATATTATATCCTCTTGAGTACAACATCTAAAGCTAGAATAATTGTGTATTGCCTCTCATAATTTCATCATTACCAGTTTCAATAATCTGGTTAAAGTTCTGGATAATTAACTAATTACATGTACCCCACTTAAAGAACCAAAGGCCTTTCATTAAACAGCGTATTTTATAAATCTGCAAAGGAAATTAATTTCTAATAGTGATCACAACTGAATCACTGAGTGGGCAAGTGGGATTTGGTTCTCAGGATAGAATTCATGGTAGTCTCATTCAGGTGATTCATATCCATAGTTTAATGTTTGAGTCGTGAGGTGCAATTGCATCACCAGTATAATAGCACTTCCCAGTCATATCTCATACTGGAGTAATTATTAATGGAAACTGCCTTTCTCTAGTTGTCTTATTACTGGTCCAAATTTGTCACACATCATTTAACCTAATTCTATTTTTTTTTTCTGTATGTTTTTAAAATATTAATTCCAAAATCCATACTTATGTTTCCACAGTGTCCTGTGCTAAAGAGGCCCATTCCAAAAATGAATGGGTTGAGTGTTCGGAAAGCAGATCATGGGACATATACTTGGTGAACATATAATGACACTATAAAAGTAAAATTTGTAACATATAAGATAACTCATAGTCTTGAGAAATATACCTGAATGCAGTCAGCATGAAATAAAGTGAAAAATACATGACTAGAAGCATCTTATTGCCAATAGGAAATGGCTAACGTAAGGATAAGAAAGTAGTTAAACATGAAAATTATTTATGAGATAGATTTAAAAGTTTGTGGTTTGTATATTATAGCCTTCATTTTCTCATCCCAAAGTCACTTGAAAGATCACCATTCTATCCAAATGTAAAGTTATGATACACTCATCCAGGCCAGTCAATGGACCTGGAAAAGCTGAAATCTAAAGATGCTAATTGGTGCTCCATTATCCATTAAAATTATGTTTTCACTGATAGTTATCAAAAATTATCTTGATGTATGCTATTTAGTGTGTGGGTTTGAAATAACTGGTGTTAAGAAATGAAGATGCAGTAAATAATATGACATCTCTTTCAGTGATTATTTGGTGATTGAAATATTCCTTCACTCTAGGACACTACTGGTTTGTACCTGTATTTTTCTGATTCTCCTACAGCTTGTTCTGCTCTGACTATTTAAATCTCAGCAGATAGATTAACAATCAATATGAATATTTGTTACAGTGTTCCCATAAATATGCTGTTTCATGATTGTTTTCCATTTAGGATTTTTCATATTATTATTCCTGTAATAATCCAAAACATGTGAACTCTTTGCTCAAACCAAATCACTAATCATAGCTCAGAATTTTAATAATCCTTGAAATGAACTCTCAACAAACTAGTTACCCACACACAGAGTTCAAGCAGTAAGAATGAGTAAATTTGAGAAACTGTAAAATTAAAGGAAAGGCACATCATTTTAATCATGTACTTTGGCTTCTTTTGCTTCCCATGAGCATGGACTGTTAGTGTAGTGAGTAAAAAACTCTTTCCACAAGTGCTTAGGAAAAAGTCTCTACTGTCTATGGAAAATACTTAATGGGGCTCGTAAATTTTCTCATATACTTTCATATCCTCAGAGTTTTCTGTTATTACAGGGGGCTGTAAAACTCAGGATCCTGTATTGGGAGACACACCTCTGGTGTTAAGCAGTTTCATTATCAATTATCTCAGCCTTAACTAAAGTAATGATATCATTTCTGAGGATTTGTTTAACTTTTGAATCCTGACACTTTAGGTTAAAAATTTAGATTAAGATGATTGAAAATACTTGTGGCAAAAATCTTAGAAGTGCCAAAGTGAGTTAGAAGATGTTTGAAGTGCGTTATATTTAGGAAACAAAACCAGACAAAGAAGTAAGCTGTAAGCTGTGTGGATAAAGCAGATTTAGAATTTTACCTGATTGCTCAGAGTATTTATGTATTTATTCAGTTTAATTTTTACTTGAGCCCAAAGAGATCAGCATAATGGAAAGATTAAATGATTTATATACCTACGATGAAAAAGTGATTGCAAAACACGCTCTCAAATATTTGAAATGTGTAAATGTCAGCAGAGAAGGAGGTTATTTAGGATGTTGTGAGCAGTATTAGTAAAATAGCCTGATTAAATTTTAAAAGAAAGTATCTCATCTAGTTCTCAGGGTTAGTTTCTGACAGCCAAATCCTTTGGGGTACAGAATATTTTTGAAAAGAAGCAGAAGAAAAGTTCTCATTTAGGAAATGAAAAGTAAACTAAAGCACAGACTGAGAAACTAATTTTGGGAAATTATTATCCTAAGTGTCCCTGGAATCCAGCTTTAAGAACAAAATAAATCTTTCCCATCTGTACTTCTGATAAAAAATGCTAATTTTTATGTGTTTATTTTACAAGGCTAGTCTTAGTGTCACATGGTGAATAAGTGTTGTTTATTTACATTTTTTACAAGATTTGGGAAGCTTTTGATTAGTGCTATGAATTAAAATCCCTATTTTAAGCTAAAATGAAAATTCACAGCAGAAACTAACATCTGGCTACAGATAAGATAAATTTACTTTTCACAGGCACTAACCTGCCCCCATGCCTCTTGCTTGTATGTTAACTGCAGCTTGTTCTCTATTAATTAAAGATTTCACAAGTACTTCGCATTTAGGCTTTCTTTTGTTATTTAGTGTAGGGGTTTTGAGGGATAGTGGATGGGGATAAAAACATCAAAGGGCATTGCTTCCCTACCAGATATCCAAAATCACCCACACCTTTTCTACTATTGCCAGCAGAGGATGTGTCTAGGGAGACTGTAGTTTCTAGTTATCTCCACCGGGGATAGTAACAAAAAAAAACTATTGTCCCTTGAAGGTTTTGTGATGCTGACACAAATGGTGGAAGTCAGTTAGTCAGTTCAGTGCTAAGACACTTGTATCTAGGAGTCTGATGTCCCACTGCTATCAGCAAATGAGATCCAGTGAATCAGCCAAGGGGAGCCTGGAGGGGGATTTAGCTGATCAGCCACTAGATGTCAACTTCAGGCTGGACCAAATCCTTCCCTCCACTCCACACAGTATCTGGCCAGGGGAATTCTGCTGCTTACACAAAATTCTTTACTATCTTGGAAACTTCCTTTGTATGGTAAATAGAGTGATGCATGGTAAATAGGAGCAGTGAGGGATTGCATTATGTGTGCACTTCTGATCCAAACTCAGATGCTAATGTATATACAGACCTTGTGTATCTCACTGGACTTTCAGCTGTTCCAGAAGGCCACAAGTCTCCCATGGGTCTTGTTTCCAATCTTTCAGTTCTGTGTGAATGCCTCAGGTATCTTCTTGACTCCAAAGCTGCAGAGGGCACTTGGGCTTAGTCAGCTGGATGGTATTTCTGATCCCCACCGTATATCCTGGGAGTTTATACACTAAAGGTAGATACCTCAGTTCAGAATTTGTTATTGCTTGCCCAATGCCATGCAGCAAAATGGTCTGAAGTTACAAAACTCAGTGTTGGCCTCTGCTAATGTTAACAATGAACTTTCTATTGCAGCAACTGAACTTTTCTTTCCCCCATTTCTGGCATAGCCAATTGTTTCTAGGTTCACTTCGTGCTCTAGTTTCACATATTCCATTTTTCATTTATATTCATTCTTGAGTAATGTAATATTTATACATTTGATGTTGGCATCCAGTGAATGCTAACCATAGTTAGATCTTCTCTCAGTCCCAGAAGAACCAGCAAAGAATTTTGTAAATTACACATTTCTTATCACATAAAATCTCAGACAAGTATTTGGCTGTGTATCAAATGCCTTTATCTCACAATTGTAGAATTAAACTATGGAAGATTTGGGAGTGCTCTGTTTTCTGCTTTATTGTAAACCAATATTTCCAGTTTCCTTAGTTGACAATCTTGTGATCTGTGTTTTATCCAGCATCCTAGTAGCCACAATCCGGAGTGAATTAACTTTGGTAGTTAATCATGGCTGGAGTTTGAGAGGGCTCCCTTAACACAAATTACAGTATTATTTTATTCTTTAGATAGACATTCTCAGAAACAATGATGAAAAACAAGTTGATGTAAAAGTAGCTGTGAAAACCAGATCCACATTTAGCATCCTGATATGGTACATGTTACCACAGTAATACGGGGAAGAAAAAGTAGTATACTTACATTAGAGATGTAGATAACTGTACAGAATAAGCCATCTTACAAATGGTGACACTAATCTGTAACTGTTAAAGCTGAAGTGATGGTGTGAATGCTAAATGACAAAAGCAGACTGATAACAACTCCTTCCAAACAATTACAGTTTGTTTTTCTGATCTTGTTTCCCTTAGATTTTCCACAGCATTTGCAGCCATGGGGCAAGTAAATCTGCAGACAGAATGACTGTTCCAGGATGAGCTGAAGTGTTAAGAGAAACCCAAAACAGTCAAAACTGCACCGTGGTCTAGTTGACATGGTGGTGGTCAGTCAGTCATAGGTTGGACTTGATCTCAGAGGTCTTTTCCAACCTAATTGATTCTGTGGTTGATAACAGGCCTAAGGAGAATTCAGCTGAGGACTAACCAGTCATAAGCTGATTCAAGCCTTCTTCAGGTCATTGGATCCAAATGGTCACTCCATTCTGTGATCTGTTAATTAACTGCTGGATTTTTTCCCCATCTATTGATAGTTTTGGAGGTAAAACCCATGCTTCTCTTAATCTCCTATATATTGTACCTATCAGATCAAACTGTTGTCAGAAAGAAAGTGTGAGAATATTTTGCACACAGCCTGACACACTCATTAAATGACTCATTGAAAATAATATGAATTATTCCAAATGCTGGTAAATCTGAGTCAGCTGATCCACTAGTTTATAAATAGCACAAATACCTTTGCTTGCTTTCATGCTGTCTCAAGCTATTACAGTTCATTAAGATCAGATGCATGTTGCTTTTCTCTGCTATTTGGATTATTCAAGCCATTAAGGAGACACAGGAGTGAGAGAAAAAATCATGAAAGCTTTTGTGTCGATATTGTTGCCATGGAAACCACTTTTTATTTTAGTGCATGGGACACTAGTGTCACTTTGAGTCTGAGCTGCAGAAAGACAGTTTCAGAGGAAGGTATTAGGGTTGAAAAATAGAATTAAGGAAATCCTAAACTTACATTGTAAAGAGAAAAAGAGTTATTCAAGATGTTTCAGCAGTATCCTAAATGACCTGAGAGTCTGGGGGTTTCTATAAATCTGAATAGAATTTTGAAGGAAATGTTAAAGACAACTGATAGGAGAGACTTCTCGGTCTCTCCAGACATGTCTTAGGTAATCTCATATAGCTTCTTCCGTATATGCATCACCATTTAAGCAGAATGGAGACTGTCTGGCTGGAATAACAAGGAATTCTTCACTCTCTCCCGAACTCTGCTCACAGCTGTCTGCATAAACTCACTTGTACCCTCACATGCCTGGAAGACCTTACTTAATCTAAATAGTGTTTAACAATTCTATCATTTAAAGACCTTTATAGGCCACATTTCTTTTAAGAAAACCTTTATATGCATTTTGTGAAGTACAATAATAATGAATTTAAAAATTAAAACTAGAAAAAATGCAAATCCAGTCTACAGCTATGAAGTCTATATATAACACATGAGAAATTTCACCACTGAATTGCCTTATGTCATTTAAAGCTCATTTGACATTCTCATTTTGATCATTTGATTCTTGAGCATTATACTGTATATAAAAAGAACTTGAAGCTGCACCAGTAAAACCATTTTAAAAGTAATATTTGTTCTTCATTCTTAAAGGGGGGAAGCATTGACAGCAAAGAACCACTGCAACAATAAAGTTGCAGCATCCCTTCACCTCCCACCATGAGGACTTGGAGCATTCAGCCAGTGGCTGGATAAATAATGTATAAAGTGCTCTTTTCAAAATACAGTGTTTCTTAGATTCTAATTTCTTTTTTTCTCCACAGAATTTATCCTAATTATATGCATTTTTTATTTTATATTTTTTTTTGGAGGGGTTGGATTTTGTAGAACTATTAATTAAGATTGATTTTATACCTTAATTACACTTAAAATAGACACGAGAAAGCTATATAACTGCAGTGCAAGAAAAAGTACCTCTGTACTGGTACGGGCTGAACTAGATAATCCTCTGGTTTTTTTCTGCCTCTCTTTTGTGATGTTCTAGTCATTAAAGCAGCTGGAAGATGAATGATGGTACTTAATAAGTTTTGAGCAGTTCTTAGAAACACTGAAAAGCACAAAACCTTTTAGAGCAAGTGGGGATTGCAATTATTCCCAAATAAAACCAAATAGGTTCCTAACATCAAAGCTTGCTGTCTTCACATTGGTTTCATCTCCTTTCTAAATTTCTTCCTTGTGTTGCCCACTCAGTGAGAAGTGGAAGCCAGTTTTTCCTGGATGAATATCAGAATGAGGTTTCAGCCTGAGACGACTTTACATGTTCAGGTTTTTTTCAGTCATTTTGTGAAAACTGTAGTTTTTCAACTACATCTATTGATGTGTCATTGAGACAGAGTGTTTTAAGCATAATCTAGGAAAGTGTCTTCCTTAAAATTAAACAGATACAAACTGTACATCAGTGTAGCCTGCAGAAGGTCAAGAAGATTAAAAGTCCAGTTCCAATCTTTCTTCCACCAGAGCACATACTATAGATATAATCAAATGTGTAAGTATTATGACCTGGATAGGTGTGAAACTAGATGAGTGGAAACTGGATATAATTTATTATATAATTTATGAATATATACATTTAAAATATTTTTATTAAAGAGTTTATTTAAATAAATCACATATAATAAATAGGTAATTTTTTTGGTAGCCTAACTAGGAGTCAAAGTATCTAGGGAGTCTCTGCAGCGTGGAATGTTGATAAAAGTCTTGATAAGGACATACCTCTTGTGTGAGCACTTGAAAAGAGATTGTTAAAGTGGGTGTGAAGAATTATATTTACCTCAGTTAAAATTCAGAGCAGTTGAAATTTGACTTTGTGCTTGCTCCGTCAAGGTTGCAGTGTTTCAGTGGTCTGTGGTGCATTCACTATATTGTATATCCTTTATTTTCCAGTTACAGAGCTGTAAAGGTAACTAATATAATCTCATGTGTAATTTTTGCTCCAGCAGTTTGTTACTCAGTTGGTGTCAATAGCAGGATGAAATCTATACTTTTATACATATACACATTTCATTGTTTTCTAAGGTTTTGATACAGGTCTTCCTGTTGTGTAAACTTGTGTACATCTAGCTCTCTTGAAAGTTACTCAGTCATAATGACTTACTAGGAAGCAAAATATTTCACAGAAGTATCTCTCTGTGTTAGCCTGTCACTGTTAAGCTTAATTCATTTTATTCTCACAGCAACTCCTGTGTAACCACCCCACAGACCTCTTTCTTATGCATCAGGAGGTATAAAATTTTTTATAGAAATGATGTTTCTTCCAATAGGCAAACACCATAACTTTCAATGCTTTTAGTGTGGTTATACACTACACAGTCTCAGCAACTGAAATCCAAACCTCTGTAAACAGATATTTTACTGAGCAGAGGGCTGGTTGCTTCATGACAGGTGACAGATACCAGAGATACCTGCATTAGAAGAGCTAAGTCAATGATAGCAAGTTATAGACATCAAGGCTTTTTATGACACAGTGATTAGTCTGGGCCACATTTATGCAGGCCATGTTTTTTTTTTTCTCATAATCCATGGTAGTTAAAGAGCGTAGCAAACCCCATTAAATGAGTGTGAGCTCCTACTCTGGTGTTAGGACAAAGAAATAAGGTAGGCCAGTAGGACCTGGGAGGTTACATCATCTTTGTTATGAAGCTGCTTAAAGCTCTCCTGGCTGTCTCTGTGCAGTTGTGGTGCATACAGTTCAAACATGAAGATCACAAATTGGAGAGGAGTTCCTAAGAAATATTAAAGGACTGGAAAACATGATTTATGTGGGATACTCAGATCTGAACCTGTTTGGTTTAGCATCATAAAGGTGGAGTGACTTTGTCTCATTTTGCAAGTATTTCTGCAGTGTTTGTAGAAATAGATACCAGGTAATAGATAGTTCTTCACTAGCACAGCCAAAGTATAACATGATCCCCTGGCTTTTACTTGAACCTGTTCAGATTCAGACATAAAGGATATGTTTCTAGCAATGGAGGCAAATAATGAGATACTCAGGGTTCCCATGTATTAAATTTTTAATAGTAAGATTGGATTTTTTCCTAAAAGACAGGCAACAATTCAAATGGCAATTAATTTTGGGATGGATGTGTCCACAAAGGTACCATAATCTGTTACAGTCTGAGAACCTGGATATGATCCCCTCTTACCAATTAATAAGATTCCTTTAGAGAAGAAGAGAGGTGGCATGTTTTGGATCAGACTAGCTCCTGCAGAACACTGCTACAAGGAGTGTTTCATTCTGTTGGTGGATTCCCAATAGTGAAAAACGTCACCAGGCTGGACAAGGTCAGAGCTGGAGTCATCCCAATGCAGGAGTCTCTTTTCTCTCCATGCTCAGGTCAGAAGTTGTGACTTGCCTGGGGCAGTGCTGTTGCATAGCATCACAGATGAATCTATTTCAGGCATCTTCCGCTTTCACAGCAGATGGGGCCATCTAATAGTTTTGGCATTCCCAGAGTGCCACCAAAGGTGTGACACTGGGGGGTTTGGCAGTTCCACGCATGAAGAGCTGGCTCCAGTATGGTTTGGGGATTGTGAGGTTAATGGGCTTTGCCAGAAGGCACTGTGCAAGGGGCAGACATGGCCCCCTGCACTGCAGCCAGCTTTTGGGGGCACTGCAGGAGCCTGTACAGATGCCTTTACACCCAGGTCTGATGCGGGTGCTCTGCTTGGGCATCACATGGCACATGGGCTGTGTGCATGTGAGATTTTGGCTGCTTAGCAACTGTATAATAGGGCTGTCCCAGAAGAACACACCGTCTGTTTAGTCTATAAATGTAAAATTTCCATTTAAAATCTGCATAGTACATCCCAAAAACCATTGGAGCACTCTCTGCTTTTATAATGCCAGAGGTATCTGGCATAGACAGTGCAGCACCTCCCCAACACAGGAGCAGTGCCAGAGGTGTCTGATAGGTTGTAG
The DNA here is from genome assembly GCA_035221455.1 of Xenops minutus. Taxonomy (NCBI): domain Eukaryota; kingdom Metazoa; phylum Chordata; class Aves; order Passeriformes; family Furnariidae; genus Xenops; species Xenops minutus. The sequence continues at coordinate 10,589,180 of JAWWEE010000040.1, forward strand.
CTGTGCAATGCATTGACCCCTTCATCCAGTGAAAGCTCCCTCTGGTTTTCCTCCTGCCCTTCCTGCCCTGTTCCACTCTGTAGAGAGCACTATGGGCCAGGAAATTGCATCATTTTCAGTCAGCTTAAATAAGTACCAATGTTTTGGTAACTGAAGATTCACAGTGTGTATAGAAAAAAATTGTAGGTTGAAAAGCATGCTTTGGCGAAACAGTTTTTTTTCAAAATATGATTCTTAATCTCAAATGTCTTCTTTTATATTGTGTTTGCTAAGAAACTGTAATCCAAATTAGAGAGAAAAAATATCATAATGCAAGTATATGAAATCTTAGGGGTAGATTTGCTAATTCACATTTGACTGCTTTTCAAATCCTTCAAAAAATTATTTTCAGTTCAACAATTTTTACTTAAAGTAATATATAATCAGCTAAATTACCTTCTACCTTTACTCAGAGTAAATAGTTCTGCATGTTAGCTTCTCCACTTCATCTCATGAAGTGGTATGTCTGGAGAGATAAGAAAAAGAAAAATAACATGTGATTATTAGTGTATTTAACCTGCTTTTCAGCTGGTGACTGATAGCTGCATTGGTAGTAGACAGGTTATATTTATCTCAAAAGTTTATTTTCAAAGAAAGTTCTTATTTTCAAAAAAAAAAATCAGCACATTAATTTATGGAACATCGGAACTTGGATGAAAAAAAACATACATGGCAGTCCATACATTACTTTCTTCAAATGAAGTCTCTGAGTGGATTTTTTCCAAGGATTTCTAACCACCAGTTAATTGTCTTCTAAAACTGTCTCTCCCATAAACAGTCTTGCTGTTTAGTGAACAGACAGACTAACACATGAGTGTTCAAGAGACCTGTTCCAAATGTCCTTCCAAGTTAAAGAGAATTAAGCAGTCCTGGTTGTTTTGCTTTCACATCTACCCAAGACAATTTTACATACACTTACTACCATTCAGGTTTCTGGATTACCAGTTAGTCATTTCTCCAATGCATTCATTGTACAAGTCTTTGTTTTCCTGTTGTCTGAAGGACATTCAGTTCTGCATTTGTGACGTTTTTTTACTACTAACTTGAAGTGCATCTATTTAATCCAGGCTTGCATAAAACTAAAGGAGATTTAGAGATAGACATGAAACCTTGAAGATTAAAATAATGCCAGGGCCAAAAAAAGAGTTAATGGGTTAAAAAAATATTTACATCCCTTGTTGTGCACTGTTTGAGTTGGATTCATTATGTCTGTATGACAGCTGGATTTCACTCCTTTGTTGGGACATTGACAGACACCCTCCCCAGCACCAGCTGCCCTGGTGGAGAACCAGCCACCTTGGCTGTTCACTGTCACCTTCTCCCACCCCTCTCTTTCATGTAGTTCCAATTTATCTGCCAGCAGAGCAGGTTGTATTCAACAGCCCTCTGGTCTGCTTCAGACAAAATCTGCTAGGAGCACTTGTGTGAACTATCAGTAAGGATGATGACCCAATAACAGGGAAATTATAAGGAATGGGGGTCAGGTACAACTTCCAGTAGCCTTGGATTTATTTCAGCTTGCAATACTGCTGCAGTCCAAAAGCTGTTTTGGGAACTTTACACAAAAAATAGGTCTTACTCAGAAAGGTTAGTGAATATAGTGATGATGACATCTGTAAAGCAGTAAATTTAGTTCTTCTGGACATAAAATGTGCACAGAAATTCAGCATTTTCAAAGAAAACAAAAACTTTCTAGTAGGGAGGCACTGATGAAATATATGTTAACACAGCATTTTAACTAATGGCACATAGCAGCAAGTTTTGGGATCATTCTGAATGACATTTTTAATGTGGAACATCCAGCTTAAAAATCAGAACTGACAGTAGCTCTGTAAGTTTTTCCTTGCAGCCTGCTCAGTAATCATCTAATCTTACCTTCTGTTTGAAGATCCTATTCTTGTGTATTCTTCATGTCTGGGCTACCTTTGATCTTCTGACACTGTGGACCATTAATAGCAGGGCTTACACCATTTACTTATTTTATAGTAGTGACTGCATATTCCTTTGACTGACTATCCATTTTGGTTTGAATATATGCAGTGCTCTGGCAGAGTCAATGTCTGCATCCTCTTGCCACACTTATGAAGCTTCAACTGGCAAATCTGCAATTCAGTAAATGTTGCATACAGAATAAAGTTCAACTGCAACAACTGGCCGCAATACCATCAAAGCTCTTTAGAACTGAGTAGAATTTGGCAAACATTGTGCAAAATTATTAATTCTGCAATTTTGGCCTGCTGTAATAGTGTTGATTATTAACAGGTCAGACCAAGTGTTAACTAGCTATAAGGATGTACAAGGAACATACTATTTTTAGAAATAAGGAACTCTGCTTTGTTGTCATTTATAGGATTAAAGACACAGATTTTAGAAATGCTATTATGAATCTATGTCAGAGTAAGAGAGTTCCTTGCTGTGTTTCATCTTAGGAAAGGATTGTCGGTACTGCCCAAATAAACTGTTCTTCAAGGGCCCATGCATATTCCCATTGGCAACTGCTGGTGACCTAGTTAGGGCCAAGCTAAGATATGCTTTCAAAACTCTCTTGTCAGTGCATAAGAAGCCTTACTTGAGCATGATATTACTATTACATGTGTGTGTAAACATATGTATAGTCACGTGCACACCTCTGGCTGCACAAGTTGCCATATTTTTGGCTGCTAAGAGGAGATAGAGGTTCCTCCATAGAGCATTCTTGTCTGCTGGTTGCTACTTGCTCCTAGCTGACTATGCAGCTTTTGCACACATAATTTGCCCACAGGCTTATAGATTGGCACTAGAGCCCAGAAGGAACTTGTATATATCAATTAGGTGAAGATTGGCATCCACGTCTAGTCCCAGGTATATCTGGGCCTCCTTACTCTTCACTTTTTCAGGGACAAGAGTGTGACCCATGGGTCTCAGAAACTGCAGAAACATGGTCCTCAGAGCCTCTGAGAATATCAAGATCAGCCCTTGCACCCATGTGAAATAGCTCTGTAACTGCAGCCCCATCTTGAGGACTCAAGACCATCCTTTGTCATTAAGAGCTGTAACAGCATATGCCCAGTGCATGCAGATACCCAGCAGTTAAGAGGACAGAGTGAAGAAATATTGCTAGGACTTAATTTGTAAGGATCCAACCTATTCTGTAGTAATGCATCCCAACTTTTAAGAGGGAAAAATGGCAGTGACCTTTTGAAAGTCCATAAGGCTTTGCCAGTCTAGGCAAGAATGACGAGAAAGAAAGTTGTCCTACTCTGCCAGTGCAGTCCTGTGTTCCTTACTCTTTCTCCTCAGCCCGCTTTCTTTTTTTTTGTATTTTTTTTTTTTTTTGGCTACTTCTCTGTTCCTGTTCTGATTTCTCCAGGTTGGAACCAGAACCCCTTTGCTTTGAAGCTCAGGTCAGCACTAGGCAAAGCATTGGGCTTTACTGTTGCTAAGAGCAGCCTGTCCTCTCCCAGTTGCATGCTTGTGCTTTGACAGGGTCAGAGCATGATTGGAGGGTTAGAAATGCACAAAAGCAGAGAAAGCTTGAAATTAAATAGTCTTTGAAACTTTTCCTTAACTAGCCTCACTCTGGCACAGACCCATGCCTAGGGAGATGATCCAGTGGAATAGCAATGACCTAAAGCTACTGATCTGCCTACTGAAGTATGCAGGGAGGAGAAGTTATCTCAAAAATGACCATCTGAGAATATCTGGCCTTCAAATAAATGTTTGCAAAGATGTACATTAACATTAAAAGAATGAGAACTTTCATTAATTTTTTTTCTGATTAAAACTGGAGCTTTTTTTTGAAATACTGAATGCTACACAGCAACAAAAAAAAATGGAAAAACTCGGGTGGGTGAGATCTTTAACTCTTCTTTCATTTATTACTAGTGCCAATGGAGTAGCTGTCCTAATTAAGAAAAACTTGCCCTTTCAAACAGAGGACCTGGATTCTGATCCAAATGGCCTTGTAGAAAAGAAATTACTGAATGAAGTCATTACTCTAATTAACATTTATGCTCCTAATGTTAACAATGTACTTGTAAAAGGAACCAGTAGCATAGTTATTTCTCTTTAAACCATCTAATGGTCTGGTGTGGGTACTGATTTTAATTGCCCTGTAGTTATCAGTTTAGACAGCTCTGCTAAGGGTAATTGCATTATAAATCAGACATCTCAAGAAATTCACTAATGAGCCAATGAACAATAGTTGTTTTGGAGATGAAGCTGATAGTGCTTATTTGGACAAGTGGTGTACTTAAGTGTTCTGTGTTACATACAGAAAGCCAAGACCCTTCACCAGTAATTGGGTAACGTCTTAGCTATTGCTCAGTCCTCTCCATGGTTCCACCTCTGGTTTTCCAGGATTAGCCCAGTCTCCTGTGCTTTACATCCCTAAGATGTTTCTGCAATTTTTAATTCACAGAACTGTAGTTTGGAGCCCTGCATCTCTGTTTGACTTTGTTTATATATTTCTTGTCTCCCTTAGCATAAATCATAATGACAGCTTAATTGGTTTATATTTCTGAAGCAGTTTGAATTGTGAAGTGCTGCATAAGTGCTCAAGGTTGTTATTACTTTGTGACTCTTCCCAACCATTTTCTGTCCAGAATGAAAATTAAAGAGAAATTATTTGCCATTTACGAGAGGAAATATGGTGAATCCTGTCAGAAGTAATCACTCAAGGATCACAAAAAAACTCGTCTTTGTTTCACAGAACTGCACTTTTTAAATGCTTGAACTTTGCATTTGCTTCATAACACAGTAAATCCACTTTAGCTTCACTGAAAGTATTTGATTTATGCTCATGCAAATGGAGAATCAGATCTTTGATATCTGTGAGAGGCTTGTTTCATGATGGAATAAACGTTCTGGAAAATACAGGTCTTCTCTAAAGGTTTATCTATATTTAAAACATTGGACCATTTGCTACACTTAGAACTTGAGATTATGACATCTTTATTTCGCAGGAGGAACAAGCATAGTTGTACCAGTCTTTAAAGCACAGTATTAGTACAGATTGGACTAACCCTCTAGCTTTTCTGTAGGACCAGGCCAGTGCTTAGCATCACCAGAGAATTTTTATCGGTTGCATTGTTCAAAAAATAAAGTCACATCAAGGCAGATGTATTTAATTCCCTTTGCTGCTTCCACTGGCTCACAGGGCAGAGTTAAGAGGTATCCATGACAAAGTAGAAAAGTCTTTTACCCCAGAACAGGATTTTAGGATCAGACATATAGCAGGCAGGCAAAACAAGGACAGCCAACAAAAGGTAGCCTGGGGCAATGCAGTGTGTCAGTGAGAAAGAGAGAGATAAGAAACACTTGGACAGTTGTGCATGTTGGCTTCAATCTGTAATGACTGTGCAGACCACACATCAAAAACATTTGGCTGTCCTTGACAGAGAATGAAAAGAGCCCAGATTTTTTAGCTGTCTCTTCTTTTTATTCCCCACCCCACCCCCAGTCAACCTGGTGAATAAAAAATCATTTACTTTACCTCTGTTTTTAATTATTTGTCAAATGACCTTCAGGCAGTTATTAGGTATAATTTTTGAGAGACAAAGTGAAAACTTCATTTTTTAACAACCACTCTTTCTGCTGTTGATCAACCAGATCTGCAACTCTCACTGTTGTAAACCTCATTTTTGTTGCATCTTTCTAGTGTAAATTAAGGGCAAGATTTCCTCCATCAACTCCAGTAACACTTAATTCAGGCAGCTGACAGCTGCTGCATTTTTGCAGTTCTATGTATGCAGAGACCTCCATGACCTTGGGACCAAAGTGTCTATTTGTGCCTAAATTCTGTCATAGTTGAGAAATGAGTGGGAAGCACCTGTATTTCCCACATTTCCCCAGCAGTCCTATCCGTGCTCAGAGAATGTGTAGTTTGAGTTGGACAAATGGCAAAATGCCCAGGCACTCAAGGTGGTGATGACACTTTCTATAACCTCATACCCACGTTTTTTGGTAGCGTCGTGTCCAAAGAAAAGAATCAGTGGCAAATCAGAGTTTATTTAATGTCTAACTTTGCACTCCTAGTGAGTGCCTTAGCTACTGGATGAAGGTGACCCTCCCCTCCTGTTTTTGGAAGAATGACATTGTGAAGCTTATAGTCTGTGGTGCCTGACAAAGAGCAAGCCAGATTATATAGTTTAGGAGAAAGAGGGCTCATCAAGCATGACAAAGTTTATTCATCAGAAACTCCAGGACTCCTTCTTTCCCTCCTTTGTTCTTCTACTAGCATGTGAAAAACTTACCCCATGCAATATCAATTACATCATTCTCCACTATCTATTAGTTTGTTTCTAATCTGAAATTTTTCTCAATAATTAAAAAATAATTAGCGTTAAAACCTTTTTTTTCGTTCTGGCTGAAACTTGTATTATAATCCAGGTAGGTTGTGGGGTTTTCAGACATTTTCTTGGGTCTGTGGATTGCCTTGTCATACATCTTTGTGTAGTAACTGAGCCCTGGAGGAACTAACATTTTTTGCTATAGCAGAAGAATGCATTGATAGTAAAGTTATGGATTAAAATTCCCATGAGAAAGGATCTGTATCTCTGTCATATCAGGACCAAAGTGGTAGACAGTGAATTGAGTAAAAAATACCACGTTAGAAAGAGTCATCATACTGCCTTAAAGGGAAACTGGGAACACAAAATCTCCATTAAATAATAGTTATTGCTTAGTATTTAGGGTCTGTAATGCCAAATTACCTTAGAAAGACTGATGAATCACATTAATATGGCCAAATAATAATCTGTTGATGAAAACAGAATTTATATAGTTTTTTCTCTGATTTTTGGGGGGAAAGAGGTAGTTTTTTGTTTGATATTTTTTTGAAGTTCCTTTGTTTATTTTCCTTACCTAGAATTACTGTGAGTCTCTGAGAGGTATTTTTATTTATTCTGACAACTCCTTAAGGGAAGACCAGTAGGGAACATCTGATTTATTCATGTTGTGCGAGATGACTATCCAGGACAATCTGCAGATGCCTTTTTAGGCACATAAGGCAAGGATTCCCTATGTACCTCTTCAATTGGCAAGATAACTTTCCCTGGTAGCAACTTGAATAAATGAATACAAAACCTGATTAACTACAGGGATCTCTTTTTTTTCCTCAGAAAACAAGTTTGAAGAAAATGTCAGATGACATTAACAGTCTAGAGTGCCTTCATGAGGCTGTCAAGGCAGTTGGAGACAGGTTTCTAGCTATAACACAGAGAAAATGCCACTCTGAAATTGTATAAAGTGTCTTTTAACAACTTTTAAAATAAGCCTAAATTTCTATGGGGGATAACAAAAAGTAACCACAGTACTGATCAAACCAGGTGTGGGGGTCATCAATCCAACATCTTATCTCAGGCAGAAGACAGACCAGGCAGTTCTCAGGACTATAAGACCTCTGTGGTATCCTTTTCCTGAGTAAACTTCCTCTGGCCCCTGCTGCATTTGCAGTTAGAACTGCAGCAGCTGTGGATTGACTGAACATATGGACAGTCTCTCAAAAACTTCTGGTATAGTGACTCTATATTCTTGAAATTCATTTCCATTTTTGACCCAAAACTTCATCTTAAAAACTTTTGACATATCCCTTCCTTCATACTGCCTTATTACAGAAATATATTTGCTTTGTACAGATTAAATATATTTGATTTTTATTATAGGAAGTTTACAATTTTACTTGCTTTTTTCAGAGCATATTTTTTTCTTTAATTTTTTTTTCCTTAATAAAAGTCTGGGCCAACATTGTGTGCAATGAAATTCTTAGACACATTATTGAAGATATGCATTGCACACTATTCCTTCAGTTCAGTTTATGATTCTAGCTTTGCTTATTATTTAGCCGAAGAAAGCTGGTACCATACAGTGAGATGTCTACAGTAATGCCAGTATCTCTCTAGAAAGGAGAGTCATTTACAACACAATGGTTTCCTGATTTGCATTAATAAATAATGAATTTCAGGTAATGTGATGCCTTCCCATAGACTTTTTTGGGGTTTTTTGGTCCTTCTGAGCTTCAGAAACATCCACTTCTGTAGCCTAGAATAACTAAATGAAATTTTGTCTAAAAAAGCTCTTAGTCTTTTCTCATCTTTCCTTTCCATATATTTTGTAAGGGTATAAAACCAAGTAGGCACTACTGCCAAGAGGGAGGGACTCTGCTGCAAGCTGTTCTCTAATATGGCAAAGGATTTTTTAACTTCTACAAGAACCTTAGCAATCATATATGAAATACGGAAGGGGAAGTAGAAAATACTATAGTTTGTTTAGCCTAAATCTTTACATGAAGGCAGAAAGTAATAGCATGATTTAGTTTGTTGGGACCTTGGTCATTAAAGGTCTGAATCATGTCCTCTATCATTAGTAATCTTAGAGGTATCTGGACCTTCTTGTAAGGTCAACAACCCAAAGCCATGTATGTTTCCAGATGCCAATTCATCCCGCCTAAGATAACTACTTAGGGCAGATGGGTAGAGAGAGTTCATTACTTGAGACAGCTAACTTCTAAGCAGGAACAGTAAAATTAGTTAAAAACCCACTCTCTATATCATTTAGTGATCAGCCATAATGACAAGTGACTATTCAGTGGGTGTATCCAGACAACAGCAGCCAGCTCACAACAAAAAAGGTAAATGTGGTGGAAAGAAGTATTTTGATATCTCTGCTTAGCTGCAGTAAAGAATGCACCACTTAGGAATTGAACCATGTCTCTTTGCTGGAAAAGCAAGGGTTTCAGATTGTACTACTGCTTTTTAGAAGATGCTTTAGAGTGTGCAAAATGCTACAAAATAGTTACTAATGTGTTTATCAAGCTATATTGCTGCATGTCTTGTTCCAATATCCTGCATTCATACCTCTGTGATTCTTGTTTGTGATGTCCAAATCCCATTTTGTATTAGTTGTTAAATTCTGTCCTTAAATACGTAAGAGTAGCCTTTTAAAGAGCTCTTTCTAGATTTTTTTGCTTCTGGTACACTGTGTTCAGTATAAGACCAAAACATGAAAGTTAAAGATCATCTCATATTTGCTGGTGGTTGGGAGATCTGTGATGATGTGCAGTGTGTGCAGCACACTGCTGCATCTGATCAGCAGTCCTCTCTCTTCGAGATCATTATCTAAAACTGATGTGTTCTGCTGCTCAGAGAGAAATACAAACTTGAAGAATATTTGGGAGAAATAAGGTCAGGACCTTAATCTTTGAGGAATTTTAAAGCAAGACAGTTCCCTCTCTGTAGCCACCTCCAGCAGGCCTCAATGCATGATGGTTTATAGTTACTTTATCTGAAATGTATTTACACCTTCAACCCATGGGATTCCAATATCTGACAGGAGAACTGTTATTTCCCTTCTGTGAGAGATTTAGTGCTCAAGAGGATTGTATCTGTTCACATGGTTTGGTGTTGGTAGAAATTAAAGGAATGATGAAAATAGTTCAGGCAGTACTGGATTTTGTAAAGGTGAAATTGTTCTTTCTACTTGCTTCTTATAGTCTTACACAGAGCTTTAGGGATTAGTCTTGCATATATGCTTAAATTTGTAGATGGGCTATTGCAAATAGCTAAAAGATTAATTAGCAAAATCTAAGGAATGCAGAGTATTTCTAGGTAAAAGCCACCCTAGTACTTAAAAAGGAGGGGAGAAAAGAATTAGTTAAAAGCAGCTATGTAAAATGGAACTCTGGAAACAGGAATTAAGAAAACAGAGGAGTCTGAACTCTCTAAAATACACTAAAGCATGAAATGACATCTCTGAGGAAAATATATTTTTAGAATGAGCCTTAATTTTGGGGTCCTCAAAATTTCTAAAAATTGGAATTGTTTTAGGCCACCGCCTATGCATATCTGATATACTCTATCAGCACCATAAGGTCACAAAAATTCGTTTGGTACTCATATTTATCTTGTAAAATACCAACTAAGAAGTAAAACCAAACTCGTATGTCCTTACTTACACAGTCTTTCCCAGTCTGTATGGGAAAGAGACATTCTTATTGGGGGTAGTTGGCGTCCAATAGTAAGAGAACAGCAGATATGTCATGTTGGAAGGTTTGACAGCCCGTCTGTCTCCATCTCTGTATTTGTGAATTTAGAAAGTTCCTCCACTATTGCATTCATTGGGGGCCAGAACACTCCTGGGCAAAAATCCACAGCTATAATTAGTGATTTAATTTTAATGTAGATGAATAGACAATCCTGAAGCCAGTTATTAAAATGTCATTACTTGACACAGAAGTTAGCATATCTGCCTAATGTCTGTTAGCAGAAGCTGCAGAGACCAACCCAAATGAGAATTTTGCCTGTGGAAGAGTAGGAGCAACACAAGACATCAAAAACCTCCCTGCCTCTGGGAAACAGCTGGACAGCCCCTGCCAGAAAATGCTCAAGTGCTTGTTGGGAATGCACAGGCAATAACTCTAAACCCTCTGTTCTACAAGAACCCTGAGATGTCCAGAAAGTATTTCTTTTGAGTGGCTTTATTTATAGCTAAAGCCCAAAAGAGATAGAAAATAGCAAGGTGGGGGGAAACAGACTTTGTAACAAGTAGCCCTAGGGACGTCTATATCCAACAAGTAGTATGGAATTGGTTCTGTATATCACATGTAACTCATTCAGACAGCACTCCCAAAGTAAATAAATTTTAATTTGTATTTTTAATTCAGACATTAATGTAACAACAAGGCTCAGAGAACTAAGAAATCTGTATTCAAAGGCTTAGTTAGAAAAAGCAGAGCAAAGATGTCTCTGGGACTTTCTATCTCTGGCTGAAAGTAGCCAGAAAGAGAAACTAAAAGTAGCTGCAAAGATCATAATAAAAGTATAAGTTTACTTGCAAATATTTCAGAGAACAAAATAAAAATTAAGACCTGTTGTTTGTAAACGTAATTGCAAAACTATATTTAATAACTTTCTTTTCTCTAAGTTATGAGAGATCTGAACTATGACCTGTCCTGGCTTCTTTGCCATCTTAATAACACAAGTTCATGATAAAAATAATTCCAATGTAAATCTAAAATCTAAAGGCTTCAGAAGGCTTATTTTTTTAATTCCTCTTCCTTTGGCATAACACTAAGAGTTCTGCAACTTTAATCCATCATGTAGATTTGCAAAATCATCATGAAAATGTATGAACCCAAGAACAAAATCTACTCACCCAACCTTACAGCACTGATTAAAAAAGCCCTAATTATAGTATAGTCACCAGTCAAAATAAATTACTCAGGGTGAGTGGGTGAAAAGAAGTTTGCTAGACTTCCTTAAGGGGGTGGTAATTGTCTTGAATTTTGTTAAAATACGTCACTAATTATATTTTAACAAAGTCTATATACTGTTTTCCTCTTTAGGAATTTTATGAGATGGCTGTAAGAGTATTGGAAAAAGGAATTTTTCAGTTTTAAAATATTCTATACTTGTGTTATTTCTACTGCAGAACATGTTTCAGGACATACAAAAGAATGATCTAAATTACATATACAGATGATCAGAAATGTTAGAATAAAGTGATCTAATTAGAATAAGGCAATTGATTGGACATAATTCCATGTCAAAGTCATGTGTGAGCACAGTGAAGTGAAAGCCATGGTTGGCTCATGGAGATCTACAAATCCTGCATTTAAGAATTCCTTCCTGTCTTTGACATCCATTGTATACAATGGAACATGATGCTCAAGAAAGTGGTGGAAACACTCTGGAAGTGTTCAAAAAGTTTGTAGCTGTGGCGCTTAGGGACATGGTTTAGTGCTGAGCATGGTTGTGCTGAGCTAACGGGTGGACTTGATGATCTTACATACAGCTTTTCATCCACCAGTACCCCAAGTCCTTCTTGGCAGGTCTGCTTTTGATCTGTTCTTCCCCCAGCCTATATTGATATTGGGGTTTGCCCTGACCCAGGTGCAGCATCTTGCACTTGGTCTTGTTGAGCCTCATGAGATTCCCATGGGCCAACTTCTCGAGTTTGTCCATGCCCCCTTGGATGGTATCCCTTCCCTCAGACATGTCAACTGAACCACTTGCAAACAACTTTCAAACTTGCTGAGAGTGCACTCAGTGCCATTGGTGATTGCACTGATGAAGACATTAAACAGCACTGGTGCCATTAGGGACCCCTGAGGGACACCACTTGCCACCAACCTTCATCTGGACACTGATTAATAACCAATCTAGATTAAGAACAGATGCTTCTTGTTGTATGCAATAGGCTTCTAGTAATAAATAAATGCAACCACCTTCTTTTAATCAACTAATAAAATATTCACATTTGCTCACATTATTATTTTAATTAAAAATTAAGTGAATATCTGCCTACCTAAAACTCTGTGTACTATTGCCATCCATTAATTTTCAATATGTATTTGTGAACTATTAAATTACCAAATGTAACTCAAATCTAGACAACAATTAGACCTCAGGATACTTTCCCCTTTATTTATTATCAACAGTGATTGATCAAAAAAGCAAATATGTAGAGCTTTAACATCATCACATTTTCAGTTATTGTTCTCATAACTGAAAAATAAGGTTTATCTTTCATTTCCTAGAGTTGTGGCTGACTCACACAATTTTGACTGATACTTCAGCAATTCAAAGTTGTATAAACAGTAAAGACAGATCTAAATGAGGGCGCTGAATAAGCAGAAGCAGGTTTGTGTTTGTAGCTGGGTATTGTTTCATCCCACTCTAAAAATAAGCATGAAAAGGAATGTGTATCTGTTCTGGGCTCAGAATGTGAGTAATACCATTGTTGGAAGTATCCATACTAAAAGCTTTTGACTTCTGTCTGATTGTTCATTCTTACTGTAATTTCCTAATTTCTCAACCCCACTTTTAACTTTTTCATTTCTTGGATGAGATCAGTGGAGCTTCAGGAATGAAGGATGCTGTCAGCAATAACCCCCTCCTTTCTCCGCAGCCTCATGGCTCAGGCTGGCTGGGCCCGGGAGCTAAAGGTGCACATCCTCCTCCACAGCCTGGGGTGCAGATGTGGCACAAAGCCCTTCCTCTCCCTTCTCTGTGCAGAAGGATGGCAAGTGGAGGTATCCACTCTATGCTGCATTTTGGTTCTTTCCTCACAGAAGGGGAGAGGGACTAGGAGGTCCAGGCAGAGGAAAATGCATGTAGGTCAGTCCCTGCAATGGAGTACAAAATAGAGCACAGCATGGGAGACACATTTTTAACTGTGCCCAGTAATTGGGATCACTGGGTGTCGAGTACATTGCTGTAGTGACTGTCAGTAGATCTGAGTCTTGTCATCATTTCAGCATGATGATTTTTCTGCTTCTTTATTACTACCCAAATGCCTTGTCTTTTTTTCTTCCACAAGGGCTTACCTTTTCTCAGGAAGAAGGTTAGGGTATTGGCTCATCATCAAACACTTTATCAATAACATAAAAGTCTTGCTACTTCCTGACATAGGTGAGCTCAGGTTAAGGGGGGGGGGGGGGGGAGGGGGAGGGGGAGGGGGAGGAAGGTTGTTTT
>JAWWEE010000040.1:10602769-10620977 GCA_035221455.1 Xenops minutus
ACACCATAATGTTAGTGCACGTACTCTTAGAAAAAGTATAATTGTGTGTGTGCTTTGGAATAAACTGAGCTTTGCTGTTAACTCATATTGAGTCGTTGCACTGCCCCTCAAGCCCGTCTCCACAACAAAAGCCCTCCAAAGTACGGCAGTGAGCTAGATTGAAATGTTTATCTGAATTACATGACTTCAGAGAACATTATTATCTGAACATCTCTATTTTCTAAGCTCTTTCTGTAAACTATCCTTTTTAAGAGAAGATATTTGCAGTCATGGTACTACAAAGGTTGGCTTACGGAGAAAACTTGACAAAAAGAACAATTAACTTCTCAAAACTCCACAAAAGTATGTTTTAATATTGTATAGTATAGCTAGTAACCCATACTCTGGACCTGTGTACTTAAGAACTAAAAATTACACAGAGATTTCCCCATCAGGCACTTGTGAAACTCAGCCATTACACATTGTTGCAGTTTAGTTAACTGAGAAGAACTTCAGTAATGAATATTCATACCACCATGTAATCCAAAGCATGGGGACTGCCCCTGCCTCAGCCAGACCAGGAAAAGACCATTTCCAGGGTCTTGGAGCCCACTGGAAAGGGGGATCCCAGAAAAAGTGCGTTTCAGGAGCCAGAGAGGACAGAAGATAAAAAATCTGAGCAGTCCAGTACTCACTGCCTTTTACCTGGCTGTGGCTGCCAGAGCACTGTGAATTCCCAGAGTCTTTGTCTGGACAATCTTTTCACTGTTATTTTTATTTCATTCAGACTCATCGTAATTTGTCCTCAGTCTTTCTCTATTTATATTGGGAGGAGGGAAAATAATCTCATTAGAGGCCCCACCTCCCAGATATATTGTTATTAAACCATGACATACATGCACTAATCTAATAAAGGTATTCAGCTCACTGCAGCACAGACTTCTCCTGTCATAGAGTATGTCTGGCAAAATAGGAAGTTCTCTGTTAGGGCTGGAGTGGTGTTTCACATGTAAGAAGAAGAGAAGTACCACGGAAGAGTTTTCTTTCAAACTTGGAGGTTTTTGATGGAAGTTATTTGTAATGCTTCATGAAACTGAAATGCCACTGTAAATTCTTGAGAGAGAGATTAAAGGCATAGAGCAAGTGAGGCAGTTGGGGCACAAGATAAAGATATCAAATCCATTTCAGCCCCACAAATCTGGTATGGAAACAAAGGTAGGCTTACCTGGTGTGTATATGTACACAATAGCACTGACAGAAAATTTAGTTGTTTATATATTAACTGGAATTTGAAGCCAGAACAATCAGACATGCCAAAATTAGAAAATACATCAAACTGAACCCAGGCAAACACTCAAAAATAATAAAAGTAATAATACCAGATTAGACAGGATTAAATGGCAAACACTTAAATTTAATTCAGAGCCATTGCGTGATAGTTCTTGTCTAGAGTCATTTGGTCTTTTGAACAATTAGGAAAATTTAAATGCTGGATTTTCCAAATTTATGATTGCAATAGTTTATAAAGCTAATTACAAATTAATATCACCTGCTCCAGTTCCATGAAAAGTAAAATATTCATGGGCAAAAATGTAATTATTATTATTTGTGGGGTTCCTGTCTGATTGTCTGACTACTGACATAACATGTGTCTTGCAGAATGCCAGCAGAGATGGAACCTCCAGCCCAGCTCTCACAGTTAGTGAGATAATTTCTAGGAAAAACTAAGAATACAAGAAACAGAAAAAATATATGTTAGAGAAAACCCAATACATAATCACAAGAAGAAAAAAAAATGAAATTTTATTGAAATCAGCCCTTGACTGAGCTTTCAAATTTTTTTTGATCTAAAAAAGGGCACATATCTTGGCTTCTATCAAAAAGTTGTAAACATATGTTATTTCAACCAAAACATCACAGAAACATGGCAACAGCAGATGGTTTCATAAAATCCAGTGCAAAGTTGGCCACCTCATGTAGCATTCAGGTTGGCCTAGAAGATGAATCAGAAGCTTAATACCCAAATCTTAATGAAGTCACTCCCCTTCTCTGTCTCCCTCCATTTTTCTCCATGTGAGAAATGCTCGCACTTACCAATAAAATTTAGAAGGGGACAAAGTCTTCAAAGCAAAACTAAACTTTTTATTTAACAAATTCAGCTGAATTTGTGTGTCCCCTCTGGCCTAGGAGACAGACACAGGCCAGCAAGAAACAGGGCTTTTTATACCCTGTCCCAGTCGGGGGTCCCTGTTTCCATTCCTATTGGCTAGTACTAGGAAGCTCACAGCCTGGCCTGATCCGCCTACCTGCCTGAGACCCCCCCACCCCCCACCAAAAGGCATGAAAAACAGGTTTAAACCACTCCAAGTCCCAACTGCTAAAAACATCCCCTCCTTCCTCTTCTCCTCTTTTACCTATGCAATTCCTCTGGCTTCAGCAGAACCCCAACTCTATTTCTAACATCCACAAATGCTAAAAAAAAGGGAAAATCTGCTTCCTTATTCTGATTTTGTAAGCACCAAACATTACAGTGATATTATTGTATAGTTTTAAAAAACTGAAGATAGTTTCTAAGCCTCTGCATGTAATATAATAATAAATAAAAAGTCACTGCCTTTTTATTCATTTACATTCCCTGCCACAGCAACTAAAATACTTTTCACTTACAAAAAACCAGCCCAGAACATATGCCATCAGACTCTCAAGGATTTTTCAAAAACTGAAATACCCTTAGTAAAAAACAAAAAAATAAGGAAGCATTTTGAAAATTAATAATACTACTCTTCCAAATCACATTGACAACTCATAATTGTCAAGTGCCTGCTGTATCTTAGTACCATAAAAGTATTAAATACAATTGCCTTTGTCTAATGGATATTTTATGTTAAAGGATAACCTCTAATTCTGCTCCAATACATACATACTTGCCATTCACTGCAGATATTAGGAGCCATGGTTAAGATATATGAATGGAAGTCATCCAGGAGGTGGGGGGGAGCAGAAATCATATACACTGAAGCGAATCAACACTGGACATTGGGAGCAAAATTGTGAAGTTTAAGGAATAATCAGTAGAACTCAGAGCCAAAAGAAAATAACTTCTGAGAACTACCAGATTATTTGTTACATCTCAGTAAGACACAACATTTATAGGTACTTGTCAATGCCATCTATCACCAAATAAAATGTATCCTGAGAGGGGGTCAGGAAGAATTTTCTCAAAATAGCATCCTTGTTTGTTAAACACAGTATGGCATGACCTCATTCTCATGTAACTCAGTAAAAACTGGATTCTAGCAGCAGTGGGTAACAGGAGGTAACCAAAGCCTGACCTGAAGACCAATGACACAGACACACAGGGTTCTGTGAAGATCCAGCTGTCCACCCACTTTCAACAGTGCCAGTACCTCTGCTGCTAACGAAAACTCTTGGAGCAGCATTCTTTTTTCCCCTGAGTGTTCCCTCCTGTAAGTCCCTATTATCATCATAGTTTGTTGTTTTTAATTTAAACATTACTTTTTACCATGCCTGTTTTTACCTGCTGCTTGTTGTGGCACTGTCCTTACAGGGCTCCAGGTTCTGCAGAAGGGAACCCTGAGGAATTTTCTGTTCTAAGGAGCCAGCACCATGGACAGCACCGGGCTACACGGCGGCAGGAGTCAGATGTGAGGGAGCTGGGGCAGCCCTCCCAAGACTAGAAGTCAGAAGAGCTCTGGAAGTAGAAGACAAGTTTTATTCAAACAAAAATTACAACAGCAGAATTTCACAGCTTTCATGGAATATCCTAAGTAGAAATGGACCCAAATGGCAAAAGGTCACCTTTGCAGTTGGAATGGACAGACGCAGCGCTGGCAAGCAGATTTCCATCCCATCCTCAGCTCTGCCGTCAGCCTAGTGGTCAGGCTAACAAGAGCAGGAGACCCCTGGATGACTGTCTTTTCCCATCATCCCTCTGAGCCCCAAGGAAAAACATCTTTCTTCCCCTGTCTTCATTCCAGGCTGTCCACTGGCCTCTGCATTCAGCACCGTGACTGCTGGTGGCTACAGTTAGCCCCTGGTGTGACTGACTAGCTAATTGCAGCTGGCTATTAATCCTCTACAGATTGCCAGGCTAAAATTTGGTAACTTATAGGCAGGACTTTTTGAAAACAGCTGTTCTAAGACCCGGTGGAGGCAAAAAGCAGACATATAGGCATAATTATTCCATGGGAAGCAAGGACTCACTCACCAGGTTTGGTTTTTTTAAAGCCTCCTCATGCTTACATGGCGTAATGAAAATAATTAACTGTAAGATTACTGATATGGAAGTACACACAGTTGAATACAGAAATTACGGATCTTTCTAAGCAAAAGACAGGGGGTGTTCCAGGGAGAAATAGGGGTCGGAAGGGATGTGGAAGCCGAAACTGAGACACTGCAGCAAACTTAACCCAAGCAGCAGTTTTATTACCAAAGGTGGCCAAGTAAACAGGAAAGAAACCTGATATAGAGAGAGAAGAGAACATAAGCCCCGAGGTGCAAACACCCAAGTTGCCCAGGTGTCCCCCATGGAGTTGTCTCACCGACCCCTGGAATGCCCAGACCTCCCTAGCAGTGGCTGCATCCTCAAGGGTCAGCAGTCTCACAGGTGACAGCGGGCATCCCCACCAAGGAAACGTTGTCCTGTCATGTGAAGCGAGCCCCCCGAAACACGAGCCATCTGCCTTTTAACTACTCGGCCAAATGACGTTTACCTGAACGACGTGGCCAGGGCTGCCCAGCTAAAGGTATTTGGCACGGCCCCTTACATTACATACCAATTAATTTTAGTTTACACAAAAGTCTCTCTCTCTCAAGGCTACAGACCATCTTTATCAGCCTGTTTCCCATAACTTGGCTTGAGAAAACCCAGCTTCTCACAGGTGGCTGGGCCAAACACAGACCAAAAATACCCCCATTGAATTCTACCTGAATACACATGTTTAATATTTAAAAAAAAACCCCTTTGACAGACCAGCGTGTATAACACTACAGTTTGATGCTATGAGAACCATTAACGTGTGCACTGGGATTTTTTGATATATGAGACATAAGAAGCTCACATATTCTTGAGCTACTTGAACTATAGCTCCTGGAATATGTAAGAAAAAATAAACGTGAAGCTACTGGTCAAAGATTACGTCAAGATATCTAATGATGATAAGAGGAAATAATGAAAGAACCTGGAATAAGAATAATAATGGGAAGAAAGAGTGAAAAAAAGGAAAGGAATGTTGAAGGGAAAAAGGAGGGGAAATTGATTTATTTACTTTAAAACTATTATCTTACCCAGCTCTTAATTCTTTAGTAGATTTTTTTAGTAGATTTATCTTTGCTGCCTTTGTATATGATAGTGATTGGGTGTTAGTGTGCTATAATTTACTTCTACACTGGAACATATGGTCACACTGTCTGGTTTTGTTGTTTTGATCTTTTTCGTCTTGCATCAACTGCATACAAATGGCGTTTCAAGGTATTTTCTTTGGTAAATGTGAAAAATGTGGATGTTGTTAGTCTATTGTATGGTTTAGAATGGACATCAGAAAAATAGACTATCCTAACTGAAAATTACACTTTGATGTTTTCAAAGTCTGCTTATGCACATTTGTTTTATTTCTATTGTTCATTTTATTGCCTTATATCTCTTTGAAAGGGAATGTGAAATGCTATAAGTAGAATCTTTAGCAGAGATTCCCATTTTCTGGCCTGTGGATAACACAAAGGTTATCAAAAATATCCATTAAAATTAAAAGAAAAAAAAAAAAAAGAGGCTATATAGAGGCAAAAGCTGATCAGGAAAGACATTAAGGGCCTTTGTGTGCTATCCTTAAGAGATCAAGGTATTATTTGGGGAAAGAAGGGAGAAGGAGAAGGTTATGCATTTTATTCTGCTCTCCTTTCTTCTAAACATTTTCTTCTACTTAATAAGATTTGCATTAGACATGAGTTTAAATCAAAGACTGCAGACATACACTTTTAGATAGATTAAAAATTGAATTTTATATTCATATTTGGCATCTCAAGACCATTCATATTGCAGTAATTGAATGAATTTTCCCTTTCTTTAATCCAATATTTTGTTCTCACAAGATTGAGTGCTGATGTCCTTGGTTTTGGGTTTTGTTGTTTGGGGTTTTTTTTTCCTTTTACTGTCATAGTCTTTAATTGTCTCTAATATCAGAAATGTTTGTCAATTTGTCAAATTAAATACATAAGTAGGCAAGCCTACTTACAAGGCAATAGCAATAGTTTCTCTTAAGGACTGATCTCATTCTGACCATTAGATTAGCTGAAAAACTACAGAAAAAAACCTCCATCAAGAGTTCCTGTTTTCTAAGATAAGACAGTGGATAATGGGCAGTTACCAGGGGTTAAACTCTGCTGCTTCCCATCAAGTTATGACACTGGTGCACGTTCTTTGGCAGAGGAGACCCCTGTACTGCAGGGCAGAGTCTGCCCTGCTGCCTGCGGAGAGCTGGATCCCAGCAGGGCTGGGCACCAGGTGGGTGCAAGGACTACCCAGGTCTGGAAAGCTATTGCCAGTGGGAGTTGTTAATTCATGTGTCCATGCACAGAAGTGTTTCTACTGCAGCAACCTCCACATTATGTCTCTATTTCTTCAGTCTTTCTGCCCTGCTAAATATCCCTTCTTTTTCATTCCTGTAGAATTACACAGATTATCTCAGGTTTACACAGTGGTGGGAAAGAAAGGCTTTGCCT
The DNA here is from genome assembly GCA_035221455.1 of Xenops minutus. Classification (NCBI taxonomy): domain Eukaryota; kingdom Metazoa; phylum Chordata; class Aves; order Passeriformes; family Furnariidae; genus Xenops; species Xenops minutus. The sequence goes on from JAWWEE010000040.1 coordinate 10,609,487, forward strand.
TATTTGTGTAACCTTGACTTGTAGAAAACTTAGCAGTATCTATACAAGAGCTGTGTGCTCTGCATCACAATTTGAATCCTTTATGGGGAGAGACGAGTGTGATTACACAGAGTAACAGAGTGATCCATAGACCTACAGGAAAATTTCCAGTCTTTTAAGGATTTTTTTAATGTTTCCTCTTGGAACAAAAATAATCTATTGCCATTAACAGTAAAGGTAAAGATCCCAAAAGAAGATGGGAAAATTTTCGTAAGAAAGAGAACAGTGCAGAATCATGAGAGGGATGAATGTAATCTGGTTTAATTGTTGTCTGGTTGCAGCAAATTGCTTCTGTTACAGCAAAGAAGGTGCTGTTGCCTGTCATTTTTAGGTCAGAACAGCCTCCAGACTCCAGATTTTGCTGTGTGAACACAGAACACAGAGTTGAGAATTGGTGATTACTGGGACCTTGATACTAACGCAGTATTTTTCATGCTTTCATTGGCTATTTCAGTATGTTGTAATTGATTGGTCTGAATAGCTGGTGTCTCAGTTCACTTTTTTAAATTATTACAGAGCCTTGGTAACATCTGAATGGCAGAAGTCTGACCTGCAAATTGAACAGTGGGCAGAGTTTAGCTCAGAGGGCAGAGTTTAGCTCAGAGGTTGTGACACCAGTTGCTTTTAACTGTGCTTTTCTGAAGGGACATGAGAATGATCTTGATGTTTGTAGTATTGCAGTTGCTCATGAGGTGCCCATTTTTTTCAGGTAAGCAGATATTGTCATACCTAACAAAAGAGTTCAGGAGACTGAAAAACTGAGCAATGTATATTGGGTTTGCATGGCACAGTCTTGGTGGCAAGTGGCTTCAGTGAGAAGCTGCCAGAAGCTTCTCCCATGTCTGAAAGAGCCAATGCCAGCTGGCTCCAAAATGGACCCACTGCTGGGGAAGGTCGAGACCATCAGTGATAGTGGCAGCACCTCTGGGATAACATAGTTAAGAAAAGGGAGAAAGAAAAAAACTAACAGCAACAGCAGCCAGAGAGAGTAGTGAGATTACATGAGAGAAACAACCCTGTAGACACCAAGGTGAGTGAAGAAGGAGGGGGGCAAGGAGGTGCTCCAGGTACCTGAGGAGACTCCCCTGCAGCCCATGGTGCAGACTATGGTGAGGCAGCTGTGCCCCTGCGGCCCATGGAGGACCACGGGGGAGCAAAGACCCACCTGCAGCCCCTGGAGGACCAGAGCCAGAGCAGGGGAAGAGTGTGAGGAGTCCTCCTGCTGAGGATGAAGGAGCATCAGAGAAACCATGTGATAAACTGACCACAACTCCCATGCCCTGTCCCCTGCGCTACTGCAGCAGAGGAGGTAGAGAATTTGGTTGGTAATAAATTAATTTCCTGGAGTGAAGCTTGTTTTGCCCATGATGGTAACAGGTGACTGATCTCTCCACATCCTTATCTCAACCCATGAGCCTCTCATAGTATTTTCTCTGCCCTGTTCAGCTGAGGAGGGGAGTGACAGGGTGGCTTTAGTGGGCATTTGGTGTCCAGTCAGGGTCATCCCACTACATAACACATAAGCATCACTCTTTAGGACAGTGTAAAATTCACAGACCTGATACAACCCATACTTATCCTATTTACAATTGTGGTCCTAAAACAACTGACTGGCATTAATTACTTTTATTAAAGGAAGACAGGGAAATGCAAATATTCTCAGGAGAACCTTAGACTGACATCTAAATGTGTTTTAATTTTATAAGCTCCTTGTGATGCTAAGCACTCACTGGTGAGTTACATATTCATATCACTGGGGTTTTTGTGTTCTAAAGGAGCAGACAGCACATGATCTTAAAACCATATTATACAACCCCCATTTTCTTTTAGACTTTGTACAGATATACAGACTCAGCTTCTGCAAAATCAGAAGTTATTCTTCCTTCTTTAGGCTGTAAGATACAAAATGCATGAACATTTGTTCTCAATTTAACTTGCAGGAGATACTATTGTCTTCCATCCCTATTAGGAAACCAAAGGGTATCTAGTTTAGAATGATCTCAAACAATTTCACTAAATTTAAAGGGGGGAAAAAAGCTAAAAATAAAATTTAGGAAAAAAAGAAGTGTGGGAAAAATGGAGGAAATAGAACTGACAAATGAGAAGAGACTGAAAAATCAAGGAGAGAGATAATGTATGGAGAGAAATGAGCAATTCAGGGCCAGTCAAGCAAGACTTGCCCAGCCATCATGCCAATTGTTGTATCACGTCTTCCTCCCCTCACTGGCACACCAATGCTTCCTCTCAATCTTTCCACCCTTTCTTCGTACTCTTCTTGTCCCTTTGCCCTCTCTCATCATCTACTCATTTTTGAATGGTGGAAGGAAAGAAAAAAAGAGATTAAAGACAGTTGCAGAGCGACTCCATGTTCACTCCTTCCACTTAAATTCCTTTACTGTTGAACAGTACAGATTTCCTGCACCAGCTGCCTTGTGTAATTAGCACAGTGACTAGGAAGTGGAAAGCTAATACATTTTTATCATTTTACTGTGTACTAAAAGGCTGGCAGAGCCTGCCTCTGCCACAGGTGTTGGCAGTGCTCAGACCCAACTAGTTTACAAACATGGCACTTGCATAACTTTGTCAGTGGAGCAAAGAAGAATATGCACCCAAAGGGCATGTAGCATTCAGTTCTCTGCATTTGTGAGACTTCTTATGAAAGACTGGAGGCTTATTTTTTCCCATGATACAGAAATAATTTTTCTCTGTGAGCACAGATCAGTGAACCAGATGTTAACCACGCCTGTGAAATGCAAGCACCTAATTACATATCAGGGAAGAAAATAGACACCAGTTTAAATCCACAGGTCCTGACTGCAGCTCAGCACAAAAGGCAAACTTAGGAACTGAGAACACATGTTCAGTAGGTATATAGCATTTTCCTCAAAATAACTAAAGTTCACCAAGGATAAACATAACTAGCTATTGATAATTCCAAGCAGGAAATATATCATAAATGACAAGGAAATTTAATTTAGCCCATTCTGCTGCCTCTGAAAGCTGTGGATGATAATCCAAACATAATTTTTATAGCAGTAGAATGCCTATCAAGAGAGATGTAAAATCAAGTCCCTTCCAGCTCTGCTTGACTTTAAGATAATAGTCTCTGCACCTGTCCAATATAGAAATCTCAATAAAATTTTTGTCCTCTGAGTTCTCTCTGCAGATGGCCAGTATAGTTTATTAAGTTTTATAGAGACTGCAAATGACTGAAAAGAAATATAACCAGCCACTAAAAGTTGTTCCGTTCTGTGCTTATGTGCTCTTCTCTGGTTATAATAGAACTATGCATAGTTACAGACAATGACAACAAAATCAATCCTAAAAAGCATTTCTTGTTCTTGCAATTTCTGCAATTTATTTGTCTGGTATACTCAGACACCTTTCTGCTGATTTAGGAACAGCTTTGGTTCAACAGTAGTTTTTACATTTTCTTTTAGGCCCTCATACATGCTTTTTTTTTTTTAACTAACTAAGGCTCTCGTCAGTAAGGTCATGCTGCTGCCCTTCTTACTGAGCTTTCTGAACTGGGTGTGCTGACATTGAGGTGACCCAACCTAATCACTTGGTCTGAATTGTTCTCATGGGCTATAGGGAGAAACCCTCAAAAAATTTCAATCAAGGTCAGTCTGTAACAGGCAAGTCTTTATATGCCTCTATCTGATTACTTCTAAGCTGCTTTACAGAGGAATTAGAAAGGCATAAAATAGAGTCAGGCAAAGCTAGGCTGTAATGAGATACTGCAGGGTGAGATCTGTTCAATTTTTATGTTTGGTGTTTCTATAGGGTCTCTTCTGTGGTAACGTTGTGGTAAACCATACAAATTTTGGGATAAGATGTAGGAGAAGCACTTTGGAGAGTCTCTTTTTAAAGAACTTGTAGTGATCTTGATATTTAAGATGGACTGAAGTATAGTAAAGAGCAGAAATTAAAAGACTGACAGAAAACAAGGCCTTTAAATTGAAATTTGTTTGTTATGTTTATTATGTTGGTACAGCTTTAATTTGGAGACTTACCTTCAAACATTAACCACAAATGTAATTACAACTAATTTAATTTAAATAAATAATTTATATAATACCTGTGCAAGGGCATACACTGAAGAAAAGGTTATTTTCTACTGGAATTAAGTAGATCAGTTTCTGATTCCAAAATTGCATATATCAGTATCATGAAAGTCAGATGCCTCCTCTCTCTGGTTTGATGCTTACAATAAAGGCAGCCTTTGACTGGGTAACCTGAAAGGCCCCTGACATGCAAATAGTCTGTTGCTGCGCTAACTGTTGGGTTTTTTTGGTCTTTCTGTCCTGTTTACATGTCCATCCCTCTAGTGTTGATAGTCTCTTCACTCTTAAGAAGTTTTTATACTGAGAAGGAAGAGAGGTGGGTAAAGGGAGTGCAAAATATGTGTTGTCACTTTTTATGACATTGAAGCACATAAAAATAAAAAATTGCTATGAATGTGAAAGAACTGCTTTGCCTTCCTTTTTTTTTTTTCTTTCTTCCTATAAATTTCTTGCCAACATTACTGAACATTAAAACATGAAGAAAACATGGGTAGATCTTTACTGTCTTATAATTATCCCACTCGAAGGAAAAGTGACTAAGAAACCTGATTAGTTTGTCATTGTCACAAATCAGTGTATTAATTGGACACAGTTGCAAAGTGCCCTTATGACTGCAAACACAACGTGTCTGGTAGCTTAACAAAGGACCACACATCTGTTTCTCATGCACAATTCCTTTCTAATGCTGTCACAGAACCATACTGAGAGTGAGTTTTGGCAGATGGCATTACAATTCAAATAAAGAAAAATAAGCTTCTGTATCCACATGTATTTCCTTGTCATTCAAATGCCAAGGGGTTTTTTTAACAGAATGTTTAAAGTATGAAGTGTCCTCATAAATAGAACTAATGCATACTGATGAATAAGTTATGACAAAAATTTTCAGAAAGCAGTTGCATGCAACCAAAGCAGCTTTTTATCTATTGTGCAACAAAGCAAAAGATGAGACTTTTAAAGTTCTCACCCTCAACAAGGCAATGATGCCATGGAGGAGACAAAACAAGACTCTAATCTTATTTCACTAGTATAAATCAAGAAAGCCTGCTTCAGCAGGTACAGTGTTAACATGAATTTTCCAAAGTGCACTGTAATCTCTCATCAATTGTATTGATTTATCTATTTCATCAAATACTAAACTACTGTACCCACATTACATATATACAGCTGAGTTCAGAACTGTGAAAACATCTTATTAAAAAGCATGGTAGTCATGGAAACAGATCAGCTAAAAAGTACCTTGAGGAGGATTCTGCTATCTGTATACAACTTCATTGGCCACTTGGAAATAAAAAGTAGAAATGTAAGATGCATTGTGCTTGATCAGAGCACCAGTGAATTTAATCTGCTCTCAGCTTTCTATCCAAGGTCAGTATCTGATGATTCTGAGGCAGTTGCAGCACATTACAAATAAGTAGTGTACCTTTGCAATTTTACAGTCTGGGCAGGATAGCTTTTTATTTGTGGACCACCCACAGATAATCAGTTCATTGTAAGCATACAAAGTAGTTCTTCGTTATCTTTTTTTACAATATCACTACAGATACTACATTTTTCTATTTCTTTTTATAATATATCTATACATTTGCCTCACTGGCCTGTCAAATAAAATCAAGTAATTGCCATTTGGTGTAAAAACAAGCAGAAAAAGAAACACGAAAAAAACAGAAAGCATTATTCCATGTGCTTTATTTTGAAACATTGACTTGAGACTCTCAAGACCCGGTGAGAAAAAGGTAGTCATGAAACAAATGTTTTCTAATGTTGATTGAAATTTTAATTAAAATTGAGTGTTGTTATTTCAAAAGTCATTCACAAACAAGGCAAAGTAACCTGTTTGACCAGGAAAGATGGTTAGAGGAGCTGAGGAATAGGGGGTTTTCTCTGTGCAGAGGAACAGCTTGGCTGTACAGAGCTTTCTGGTGGGATGAATAGCCAGCTGATGGAGAGTCTGTGGGGCAGGATCAGAGGGAAGGGGAGGACGTTAAAGCAGACCATGGTGGGTGGTTGTTACAGGTCCCCTGATCAGGGTGAGGAAACCTTCTTTAAACAACTCAAGGAAGTTTCTGATCACAGATTCTGGGTTTCGCAGGGGACTTTAACCTTCTTGTCTGCTAGAAGGGCTAGAAGGGCAGCAAGGCAGAAGACAAGCAGGCAACAAGATTTCTGGCAGTTTTGGGGAATAAACTGTTGATACAGGTACCAGATGAGCCAATGAGGAGTGATGTACAGCTGGCCGTGTTACAAACTAACACCAAGAACTAGCAGGAGCTGCTATAATTAACCACAGCTTTGGCTATAGTGGCCATGAAATAATGAAGTTCAAGATGCTGTAGCAGAGGAGCTCAGAACACTGGCTGGGCTCAGACCCTGACAATGTTGGTGATGGTACATGAAGTCCTCTGAGAACACATTCCTGGACACCTGAAGGAGAGAGTGGTGACTGAATGTGGAGCATTGTCCATGGCTGGATAACATATGCCTACCACCCTGCTCTACCACTTACCTTCTCAGCTGGACAAGGGGGGAAGAAAATAAGATAGGGGGAAAAATCATGGGTCAAGATAAAGGCAAAAGCAATGGTCACAGATGGAAGAAAAGGAAAAAACTTCGTTCTCTACTTCCCACCAGCAACTGGTGTCTAGCTACTGCCCAAGAAGCAGGAACTCAGCACACATAGTGATTGCTCTGGAAGACAAATGTCACAAATAAAGAGTGCTCTTCTTCTCTTCCTTAGCTTTTATTGTAAGCAGACATCATATGGTATGGAATATCCCTTTGGTCAGTTTGGGTCAGCTGTTCTGTCTATGTCTCTTCCCAAGATCTTGCCCAAACCCAGACAACTGGTGAGATGGGAATGTTGGAGTGCCAGCACAGCTCAGCAGTAGTCAAAATCTTAGTTTGTTATTAACACCCTTCTAGCTGCTGATGCAAAAGACAGTACTACAACAACTGCTGTGGGGAAAAGTAACTCCATCCCAGCCATATCCAATGCACTGGGAACAGCTAGTACAAATCATACCAGGCCAGCTTGCTTGCTCTGTAAAAATGACTGGATCTATGGATGAAGTAAAAGAAGTGGATGTCATTTTCGTTGACTTATTCAAGATTTTTTTTTGTGCTACCACAATATTTTGTGTATCACATTTAAGATATTAAAAATCTGGATAGATGGAGAACTGTGCAGGTAAATAACTGGTTGGGTGTTGAGGCTCCGAGGGCTGTGGTTAATGGGCCATGCTATACCTGAGTGCCTATGGAAAAGGAGTATTGAAGCAGTTTATAGACAAATCTGTCCTGTTTGACATCTCGATGTACAGTCTGAAGGAGGCAACAAAGTCATCTTTGCAGGTGACCCCAAAGAGGCCAGTCAACACAGCCAAGGGCAGAGCTGCCACTGAGACCTTGCCAGGCTGGAAGACTGGGACAGCAGAAACCCTGTGAAATTCAATAAGAACAAATGCAGAGTTCAACACCTGGGCAGGAAGAAAATCTTGCAAGAGTACAGGCTGGGAACTGACTTGTCAGACCACATCTGTAATATTCAGACCCCAATGGAGTGTGTTCAGCAGAGGGCCATCAAGATGGCCAGTAGCAGGGACACTTGACCGATGAGGAAAGGCTGAGGGTATTCCTGTTTCCCCCTTAGTAAAGCGTGGCACTGAAAATAGCATTGAAAGGTGCCATTTGGGTTTGTTACAGGGGAGTAGACTTTTTTTTATTTGTTACACTAGAGGTTAAGAGGTAAACAGCTAACTAAAGTTGTTGTACCTTATGTAAGAATTTGAGATACTGGTAAGAGTATACCTAGCATCCTCCCGATAAGGTCTAGCCTGCACTCTTAACAGCTCCATACTTTTGTATGGGTCTTTTTAGGTCAGTAGCCAAACGGAAGGTTTTACATTTTATAATAACAGTAAATTCAGTAACTCCATGAATTCACAGGGTATGCTGTTAAACATTTAACAGCAAAGGAAATAATATAAATAAATGAAGACCCTGAAAAGCAAATAGAAGACAAGCCTAACTTCATGAGATCAGGCAGAAAACACTGGTTTGTAACAAGGCTGAATTGATACAGTCAGTAATGAGATACAAGCACCAAAAGATTTGAACATACAAAAGATCAAAAAGAGTGTTTCTTTTCAGTCTTTTTTTTTTTCCCCAAAGTCTAAAGAATATAGCACAAAACAGCAGTGTTAATAAAATCAGTTTCAAAGGCAGAATCTTCCACGGTGGAGCTGTATGTGGCATGAAGCAAATCTGTTGAACTTCAGGAATACAAACTGATAATGCAGTGCGCAGTTGATGTACTTGGGGCTCCTTTTCTGCTAGTAAAATGAGTGTGCTGGTGACAGTCCTTCTTCTGTGCATGGATGAACTTTGAACCAGCCAGCAGTGCCACCACAGCTCCTTGGCACGTGGGTGTGCAACCTCCAGGGCACATGTTGGGCTTCTACAGAAAGTTCACATTCTGCACAAAGCTTCATCCTAAAGTGGCTTCATCCTAGCAGTGCCCACATCAGCTAGTTTAAAGTTATGAGCTGTGAGGATAAGAGTAGCAGTGACTCTGTTTATATGTACCCTTTGTTACATTAAAAATGAGATAATGTGTAATTTAACGCAGAATTCAGAAATTATCCCAAGCTGTTTTTGGAAGCTAAGGCTAAAATGTTATTTAATTGTTCCAAGGAAGACCGGTTGCATTCTTATCCAGTCTCCTGAGCAAGAACTTGTAGCTAAAAGGTGAGACTTTTCAGCCTTTCCTAGTGCTCTCTCCTTCCCCAGAAAAACACTGGTCATTTTAGTGGGAACTGGGAAATCAACAAGGAGCTGGTTTAAGTTTCTTTCTCCCCAAAGGTTCTGTAATACAAACCAATCACCCAGCACAAATAATGCAGGAGTAAGGACAGAGAACAAGACTAAAGGATAAGAAGATTAAATGGGAGGAAAAGTTAAAGTTTTAATAGTATTTTTTTCAGTATTTTGGTTTTCCTTAAATGTATTTTTTATCAATACTTGGAAAATGGCATTTTATAGTCTGTTTGGAATCTTTTAACAGGAACTCGATGGAGAGTACTCTTGACTGGCTGCAGCTATTGCCCTCTAAACTGCTGAGAATTAAGTTCCTTATTAAGCCTTTTTTAGGATAAACATCTCAGAAACTGCCTACAGTAATCTAGCTAACTTATATAATAAGTTATTATATAACTTATTTTTCCTCTTTTTATTTTTTTTTTTAATTTTTATTTGAATTAATAGCTAACAAGCCCTTTATGGACTCTCTTTTGATTGTTAAAACCAAGTAATTCAGTAGATACGTTTTCACTGTACTAATGCAAATCTTGATTAGAACTTACATGGTTCTGCTTGTCACAGGGATCGAGTCCACCTAATGTTAAAAAATATCCCTACTGTTGGCAATATTTCACTTGGTAACAATGCTGCGAAAGAATATTATTGAATTGATAGTAATATTTATTAATCTAGATTCTGTACAATTAAGGATGTAGCATGTCACAATAAGCTGCAGAGAAGGAAGAAGATGCATTTATCAGATGTGAGTTACTTAGACATTTGTTTCCATTGTGCAAGAGGAAATTTTGCATAATGACATTTTATTTGTGAGAATAAATTGTGCATGAATGCTTTGTGATTACAGACAGAACATAAACAGTTATGGCTCTGTGAAATTTGCTGTTATGAGAATGGCAGTTGGAGAACATGGGTTTAATTGAAATAGAGCTTATGTGGCTTGACTTGGAAGTTGCACATTCCCTAAGTTTTCCGCATCTTCGCTGAGAGGAATAGTGAATTCGTTTCTTACTGTGAAGGTAGAATTGTCCATCCTAACTTTATTGTTATTTTCACTGAGACAGTGAACAGTTGAACTTCCAATTTTTTTATCTAATCTTTTTCTCCCACAGCTTTGGATTTGTATGCTGGCATAGAGAAGTCCATGTCAATAACTGCATTTTCCAGCTCAGACAGTGACATTTGAAACAGGGCTAAGTTGAGGTAGTATAAAGGATGTTACCACAGTATATAAATGTTGATTTTGTTGCTGTTTTTTGGAGTTCCCAGATGGTATGCAGACAAATGACCTAACAGAATTCATACAGATATGTGGGTAGCAGGTTAAGTTCTGATTTTAAGTGAGCGATGTTACCCTCTCTTTGCTGTATAAGCGGTTTAAGGAGCAGCAGCACAACTACAGTGTGTTTCATGTATCAGCTGGGCAATGTGAACATGCACTAAACAGAAACATCCAAACCAGACATCTCCAACCTCAGCTCCTGAGGGAGCAGCCCAGCATGCCAGGAGCAGCATCCACTCGCTGGGAATCTGTGTGCTGTGCCTCAGGCTATTACAAGCAATTTTTGAGTAAGTTATGCAGTGAAGGGCACTGGTTTAGACTTACAGATAAATATTTGCGAAGACTGTATCTCCTAAAGAAACTGTAAGAGTGACACTGCACTGTACTGTGGAGCTGCATGGTGTTTTGTAACTTTTAACACAGCTCTTTTGATACCCTCTGTAGTAGGTAACTGACTTGAAAAGGCAAAGCTGAATTTGAAACAGGGAGAAAGAAAAGATAATAGAGAAAGCAAGAGATAAAACAAACACGGGCTGTTGAATAAAGAGATACGTTTCTTTCTGAAAAGTCTCATATATAGCTTAGAAAAGGATTTCTGGCCTATTCCTCAGTGTTAACAAGGCAGGTAAACCAAACTCATTCTGACTTGCACAGCTTCCACACCCTTATTGACAGCATTTTCAATAACAGTAGGCATTATATCTTTTTTTGTCTCTCATGCTGTATTCTTTTGTACTATACAAATATTTTGATTGCAGCTGAATCAAGAAATATGCCCTAATCTTTCTTTCCAGCCTGTCAGTAAGGTAGTGACACAATGCTGGCTGTTGTTCTGAAACCTTGAGAGGTTTTTATGACACTCTTTAACACAGTTAGTACACAATAAACTTCAGAAAAATTAATCTTTGGGCTTGGTAATATGCTGTTTCATCTTGGCACATACAGATTCAAAATGTACTCCTTCCTTCATACCCAGAGAACGTTAAGTGGCACCATCAAAAATCATTCTGAAATGCAACAGCTTTCAGAAGGCAGAATAAGAGCCTCTGGGCCATTACCATAAGCACTTTGTGATGAGAAGGCACTACAATTGATTATTAACTTGACCTGCTTGAATTCATATTAGTCCTTCCTTCCTCCCTTCCTTCCTTCCTTCCTTCCTTCCTTCCGAATTCCTTCCGAATTCCTTCCGAATTCCTTCCAAATTCCTTCCTTCCGAATTCCTTCCTTCCTTCCTTCCTTCCTTCCTTCCTTCCTTCCTTCCTTCCTTCCTTCCTTCCTTCCTTCCTTC